>NW_017547114.1:662817-705230 GCF_001854935.1 Bemisia tabaci
AAAAAAAGCACATAAGTTAAGTTAAAAATTTAATTTTGGGATTTTGACCTTTAGAATCTTAAAGTATGCAATTTAAGACGATTTTTCGTCCAAACCGGGCCTCAATATCTTGTTTCGTTCGAAAGATATCGAGGGTCACAGGTTTTGACTTCCACCCCCTCTAGCGCCTCCCCAAAATTTTTTGGGGGTCTGAAAATTTGGGGAAAGAAGCGTTCCAGTATTAGTAACTGATAGACGAAGTTTAAATAAGTTTTAGTGGGGGGGCGAAAAATGTCGTTTTTGCATACGGCTCTTTTAGGAAAAACAAAACATTAAGTGTCCCTCTATGTCCATGGATCATGTTCATCTGTATCGGCTGCTTCTCCCCTTAAGTTCTTAATGTTCTAAACTTTTCAATATTAAAAGACTTCGCGCTAAAATTTTTACGCGAAGAACATTCAATCACAAATCACGCCTAATAAAGTTGAAAAGTCATGGAATTTCATGTTCTAAAACCGTGTAATTAAGAGGTCAAGTCAGATGTGCACTTTTACGAGTCGTGCTTTTACGATGCAGGATGACAACGATGACTCAGATTATGCTCAAATCCACTGCTCCCCTCAGAGGTTTAGGAACCTAATTTGACAGTCGCCGCGTGGAGAATTTCGGAGTGAGGCCGCCCTAGCCGATTTAACGAGGACCGTTTAAAATAAAAAAAAAAGAGCTGCCGGTTTTAAAAAATAATTCCGGAGCCCGGTTCCGAGGACCCGGCAAATTAAGCACCCCGGATCGCGCAACAACCCTGAGCTGAGCTCGAATTCTTTGCATCCCTAAATTGGAGTCGAACCGCACGAGGGTAGTTAAAATCTGTTACTCGATTGCCTCCCTATTAGATTTTTACTGGTATTTTACGGCGTGTTCGGCTGGCTTTCGTTCGCCCCATTCTGCCGTGCTAAGGAAAAACGCCGTATCAGTGGCGTGGCGCGAATGATCGATTATCGATATTTCTCCATTTGAAGCTGTAGTAAAGAATCGATTATCAATGTGTTCGCAGCGAACACCTTGATAATCGATTCTTTTCCATAGATTTAAATGGCAGATCAATCGATACATCGCAAAGCACGCCACGCCACTGTGCCGTATGAGCCTTGAGGCGTTGCCGAGTTTCCTTGAACTAATCACTAATTTTTACAGGGTGTCTAACATCAGGATTTTCCTGATTCTATCAGGATTTAATCACGATTTTATCAGAATTTGAGGAAAATCGGTCATAAACTCAGGATTTGAGAAAAACACTGGTTTTTAATCCTTAAAACTTAATTCTAGAACTTTGCTTTTGTATACGCTTATGCAGAAATTTTAATTTTTCTCCGCAAAAAACCATGTTTTAGCAGTTAAAGCAGGATTTCCTAAAATGGTAAAAAACTAGACATCCTGGTCAGGAAAATTTGTGAATATTTTTTTCCCAACTTATCAGATGATTTTGTTTGTAATTCGATCTGAAGTGTCTGAAAACTTCAAGGAAAAATATACATAACTTTCCTCAAAATTTAACATTTTATCGGAGGGAATTTAGCAACTCTCGAATGTTCATTCGGCGTTCTTCTTTAGCACGGCAGGCGTAGTTGGAGCGAGTGCACCGGAGCAAAGTCATAATAGACTTTTTGTAGTTCCTAATTGCAAAATGAAGTCAATTCGAATTAATATTTTGCCGAGAGCGAATTTTTTCGAGTAGTAGCTATGCTTTACACAAACTGTGGAAAAAAATGTCCCAGAATCATTGTATCAACGATTTTCACACGGTGGCAGTACGATGTCCCGCAAACCTGATGATTTTCCGGTTCGCCGAGCCGAGTGGAACGTTCCCGCTGCACGTGCGCATTGTTGCCAGAGAGTGCTTTTCCCCCTATTCAACTTCACTGTAAAGTATCCTAATTGTATTGCATGACTTGGCAACCATGCGCGTGAGGTTTGTCGTTGATGAAGAAACGGACGATCGGAAATTCTCGATGAAAAATTGGAGCTCTGGAGCGACAGGTCGATTTTTGAATTGTTATCGAACGACCTTAATCGATAAAGCCCCGTCTTCGCAATGGTATCAATCGATTAAATTCATTCGACAGCAATTCAACAATCAAGGCGCGGTGGTGTGGACGCGCAAAGTTATTTTCCCACTCTGGAGCGCGGTTTATTGAACGTGAGGTTTTTTGCTCGATTCCCAATGCCCATCCGCCATGGTTGTCGAATTTTATGGTAAAACGCACATATTTTACACCGAACGTTGATTTTTTTAGTGTAATCATACAATCTCGCGTCCCGTCCGACAAGTTGCGGTTTGATGACGAGTTATTCAAACAGGTTTTGCGGGCGGAGCGCGGACGTTTCGTTTTTAGATTGAAACGGTGGTCGTTGAATGTATCATTAAGTGATAACGCAATAGGGTTGTTAGTTTCAGAAGAACCGAGGAAAACCCTGAAAAGTCACGAGAGTTCTACGGTGGACAAAGATTTTTTTTTTTAAAATTTATGGTAACTCAGCTGCAATCGAAGAGAGTTGATTTTCGGTTGTGGTAACGTGCACTATTTCACTCCTGAAAAAGTAGTAAAATGTGGGAAAAGAAGGCACAATTCGATTAAATTTTCGCGGTAAAAATAAGGAAAGACAAGAAAAACGCAGCGAACTCATGACTCGCGGGTTGATAGTTGAAATTGATATAAAGCATGACGAAGGGAAAATGGAAGGATCTTGCAAATCTAAGATTAACTGAGAAAGGAAAGAAGGCGGGCACTATCATTTTTCACGCAATTTCCAAAAATTAATTTAAAAACATTTTACAACAGCCGTTAATTTGAGCCGACCAAATCTTTGTAAAGATTTGCCCGAGGTTGGAAATGGCCGATTTTGAATAAGGCCCTTTTAGCTGAGGAAACGACTTACAAAGTCGCCAACCGAAGAGCAGTGAGAAACCATTCGCGCTATTTCCAATCGAAAGCGCCTTCAATTACGGTGATACTTCACGCATTGCCGCGAAGTTAGTTTAGTGGTATGACCTAACCTAACCCAACTTAAATTGACTGAGCTTGTCTAGTTGAAGACAAAATATGCTGCGATATCATTCTGGACTGAGGATACATGGTCTTACGCCAGAGGGGCGACGCCGACGATTTAATTTTGAAATTTGCAATACATTTAAATTGTTTTGTATGAACTGATGCCAAGAGAAAACACGTGTCGTAATACTTAAAATAGTGTACACGTTGGAATGAGGACTACTATCATGTTAAAAGAAACGTTTGTTCCATTACTTTCTGTATGCAAGTAGGTGATTTTATGGCCTAGCCAGAAATAGTAGTTTCTAATTGCAAAATATTCAGTTCATTTCCTACCTTGCCGGTTGATCCATTTTAAAGACTACCAAACGGACTGCATTTTGCAATCCGGAAGTACTAATTGGACCGAGTTTAATAGAAAGGAACCAAGCAACATCAGCTATTGCCAAAAACGAGGCAAATTACTTTTTTATAAAAGAAGGTTTATGCGGGTTCCTTTGAAAATTTCAGGGAATTTGCTTAGTACTATGCAGAAAATTCACTGAAATTTGCACAAAAATCCGCACAAACGTTTTCATGGAAAAACTAAATTGCCCAGTTTTTGGCAATAGCTGATGTTGCTTGGTTCCTTTCTGTTTAACGCGGTCCAATTCTGCCTCATGTTAGAGACAGCATATGAGGACCTTACCAACCAAACAGCATATATACATGTCAATGTTGCTGAGATTGGCAACTCCTCCTTTTTTTTTTACAAGCATCCACATTGCACATTCCTCTGCCGAAATATTCAGAACCAAAGGTAGAAAATATAAGGCAAATTTAGAGCAGAGCTGAAAGCTCTCTACCGACTGAACAGAGGACTGTATGCACGATTTTAGCAACGTTGACAGGAGTATACGCAGTTAGATCGGAAAGGTCCTCATATGTACCATCAGTTACCCTCATGTAGATAGGTGTTTTTATGGATGATTCTGAAATAGTAGTTCCCTGTTGCAAAATGTTGTCCAAACGTGAATTATCGCTCACCATAGCTATGATTCAACCCCTCGTTTGCAAAGCAAAAGTCATAAGTTTTCAGAAATGTCCCTAAACAGAGAAGAAGTGATAGTGGGGTGAGGAGGGAAGTGAAAGAAAGAGAAGGAGGAAAAGAAAGAAAGAAAGAACAACGGTATGGTGTTTTTGACAGAAAATCCCACAGGATCCATAGGATACAATTTCCACGACGCCTCTCAGCCAAAGTTTTGACAGCTCACTTTACCTAAAAAATTTCAGTTTGATTTGTGCGGTAGAGATTCCCACCGATTGAATATCTGCACAAACAGCAGAAAAGGATGACAAACACCTACGCATCAAGAGGGATGTGACGCGGATCGTTGTACATCGCTCACCCCTAAGTCCCTTGCCAGATTCTTGAAAAACGTCTTGAATTTCTCTCTGAATAAATACAATCGTGATCGAAGACCTCGGATCGTGCGTCAGCAGTCGTGTTTTTCTGTTTCCTGTGAGAGTAGGTGCGTGTTTATCTGTTCTTCATGAACTTGAAACTTTCACGAAGGATTCGATAAAGTTCCTTGCTTTTCACCATTTTGCGCGATCCGAAAAAGAGCTTTCCTGAAATGTTATTTCCCTCTTTTTCCCCCGTTTATCCTTTCTTTTTTGTCGTCAGGCTTTTTAGTCGACCGGTAGGAAGCAAATTTTAAATTGGTAGTAAGAAGTGATTAGTGAACGCATATTGTACCATTTCTGTGCCGGACGTTGCAAGGAAAAGAAAAAAACACAAAAAAAAACAGGGGCTCCCCACAATTATCGCGTGATCGAAGATATTATCGACCCCTGATTTCACGCTACCCTCAGATTGTTCCTCTTTCCTACTATCTCCACCTTCCAATGCCAAAAAAAACGCCGTAATTAGATTCTAGATTTTTTCTATTTTTTTTTCTTGAAAAAAATTTTATTACAGAGAAATGAACGAACATTCTTTCCTCAGATTTCTAGACTTCATCGATAGTGTAACTCCAAATGTGCGTTTTTCGACTTCTAGTGGTTTTTATTGAGCTGTATAAGTGAGTAGGAGGAGACGTCTTTTGTCCACTATCATCATATTTTACTCGAAAACATCGGGAAGTACCCGAAAAACGCAATTCAATAACCGCGTACCTCGGTGTTAATTCCCAAAACTCGTATCGCGCGATGGATTCAGTGTGATTCTATCAACTGCTCTGAAAATCAGTGTTCATAAGCCCAATTCACACTTTTCAACTTTTCATTCAACTCTTCTTCCACTTTTGTCGAATGAAAAGTTGGATCGTGTGATTCTGACACGCGAATCCGACGATGTGATGGAAAGTTGAGCGGTAACTTGAATGTGACGTCACATTCAACTAATCGTTCAACCTTCCTTCGACGGAAAGTTGAAATGAAATCTTCCGATCGACTTCGGCCGAAGCTATATGTTCGCGAATCTGAAGCTGACGGAGATATCTGAATTCCTTTTGCCGATATCACACTTCAGACGGCAACGACAGTTGAATCAAATCGCGTCGCGTTCAACTTACCATTCAACTTTTTTCGCTTTTGTCGCCTGAAAAGTTGAATATTGTGCATTGGGCTATAGCGAGATCAAACATAGTGTTGATTCATCTATGCATGCCCGATGCAATTCGACTGGAAGTAACCACCTCATTAGAAATAGGGAGGAAGATTTTGTGGCCTTGTGATACACGTTTTCTCATGGATCTTGGAATGATGCGTTGACAAAAATACAATTTAATTTTTCCAGCTAAAATGAGCTGTATAATGACCTCAGTTTGCCTTTAGCATGCACGTATCCTCAGAAAATTTAATTCAAAAGAGCCCGTTTTGACGAATAGCTCATTTTCCGGACAATTTGTGGATGCAGAAAAATAAGGTTATAATACCAAGAAGTACATGTTTACTCATGATGTTTTTGCATGTATACTTACAATTTTTTTTTCACCGGGTATGCTCTCTTGGACTATTCCGCCATACTTACCCAATTTCAGATTTGGGGGTTGCAAATTTGTCATTAAGGCTTCTTCAAAATGACCTGTGATCTACATGTTGCTTATCACTGAGAACTCATGGTTATTAGAGTTTCTTGTAGTGAAACAGTATGTGCAGAAGAAAAATGCCAAATCTCAATTAAAAGTCCCGGCGTTTTTCCTGTACACAGGATTCCTCTTCATCCACGATGCACAGTGGATCGAGGCAATCAGAGAGGTCAAACTTGAAATTTTTGACTAAAACTGCAAATTTTGATATTGCAATTTTTGCAATTTTGATATTTATTTCGTCATATTTTAAATAGTGAGGGGTTTTGCCGAAAGAAGGTTACACGAGGAAATAAATGAAATCTATTTTGGAACTCTAAAGTTTGTATAAACTGAGTTATAACCGTTTAAAGTTTCCAATCTTTTTCCGACCTCTCCATTGACTCGCTCCAATGTGCAATGGTTAAAAAATTCGACTTGCAGCATCTTGTATTTCATAAATGAACCTTAACAGCACCATTTTCGGAGGAATCAGCCGCATTGCGCCCAAGAATCGAGTAGAGTCCCTTTATACTGAGTGTCAATACAACACCCCCTCATGGAGTCACAAACGGGAATAAAGATTACAGAAATGAACGTTTTACGTAATCTTTGATCGGCCCATTCTCAAACTCCTTTCTCCGTTCCTTCTCTTATTCCGTTTGTTCCTTGCCGAACCCGTAATTCCCTGGTCCATTCCAGATTATCATCTTTGCAATCGGTGAAAATGCAATTTTTATTTCCGTTTGTGACACTCTGAAGGCCTAAAATACGGGAGCCAATCAGAAATGGATTCACATCGTCTTGACTCTCAGTATAAAGGGACTCCAAAATCGAGCATCCTTTGATGGCGCGATCTGGCGTCGCCGCGCGGAACTATGCACCACATCGAGAGCAGCACTTTTCGTCGCGACGCTCGCATTATGTCATGCGAATCGTGGTTGGTGGCGCTCTATTTTTATTAAAGGCCGCGCATCAATCGCTCGGCGGTTACGAAAACATAGATAATGGGATCGGTTACGATTTGATTCCCTCACGTCCCCCAAGCCCCAGCCTCTCGCTTCGCGCGGGCTCCAACAGCCCGTCGTCGCTGCCAAATGATCGCGTATAAAAAGCTCGAGATTTTGAATTATGGACGGCTGGACGGACCAAGAAGTCAAGACATGTTTTTTTATCAACATTTTAAGTGCAGCAAGTAGTTTTCTTAGCACGTAACATTTTAAATACATTGGAAAAAAAAACATTGGATCTAGATTCCAGACTCTTAAAAACATCGACAAGAAAAAATACTCTTGATTCAATCAGATTTAAGCTTAAATCAAGAACCAAGCCCCTTAATTTGAGCGGATTTCTTTTTGATTTAAGCTTAAATCTGATTGAATCAAGAGTCCTTTTTATTGTCAATGTTTTCTAGAGTCTGGACTCTAGATTCAATGTGTTTTTTTTTCCAGCGTGTGTAATTTTGTGAGCACATTTTTCATAATGTAGGATTAATTGGACTGCATTTTGCAATTTGGAACTATAAATTCTGGCCCGGTGTAAAAACAACATATGTGCCATTAGTTTCCCTATGCACATAAGTGTTTTTTTTAGATGAACCAGAATTTACAGGTCCAAATTGCAAAAAGCAGTCCAATTCGCAGGTAGTTCCGATCACGTTTTTTGATCAACATTTTAAGTATAGCCAATTTTGTAAGCATATTCTTCATAATGTACAGGGTTGCCATAGTCAGGGAATACCGGAAAAACCGGGTAATGTCAGGGATTTTTATAAAGTCTGGGGAAACGTGGAAAAGTCAGAGATAATGATGAAATTGTCAGGGAAAAATAGTCAATTCACCTTTTTATTTGCTTTTTAGAATGGGTTTGACGTTTTGAACAACACATTTGCCAGAAAACTCTTTCAAATCATAGCTTTTTAAGCATCTGGCATAACCTCAAGTGTCAGTGAATTTCACCAAAACGTGACAGAAAAATCGGGGAACCGTCAGGGAATTTCATTTGCTAAATCCTGTTGCAACTTAACCCTGAATGTTGGATTCATTTGCAGAAAGTTCCAAGCCTTTAAGTAGTTACGTTTCAGTGGCGTGGCGTGCTTTGCGATCCATCGATTTTTACCCATTTGAAGCAGTAGTAAATAATCGATTATTAAGGTGTTCGCTGCGAGCACCCTGTTTATCGATATTTTTCCATAGGTTTAAATGGCCGATGAATCGATACATCGCAAAGCACGCCACCCCACTGTTACGTTTTCTGTATAGTTTAGAAGGAAACAAAAAACTCGGCAACGTGAAATGCAGACAGCCTTCTTTCGATTCAGTGAGCTCGATTGATTAGAAAATCGTCCTCTCGTTTTTTTGAGTGTTGTGTTCGTCAAAAATCTGGCAACGTCGATGATGATTTGTAGGCGACAGAGAGGATGCGACTGCCATTGATGTGCTGTGATTACTCCACGAGGGATTCGTATATAGCCTCATGGAAACTTCACAAACACAGCGATCTGAAAAAAATAAAAGGGGTCGGTCGAAGGAGGGGGGTAGTGGGGCTTGAAATGTAGTGTTACCATTCAAAAGTCTTCTTCACTGCTTTTAGTCGCAGGCAGTGAAGAGGGGAAATTTTGATGACTCTGATTTTTGCTCGAATCCGGAGTTTCTTTAGCGCTGACGTTCCACTTGTACCCATCATTAAATGAAACGTTCCGGAGGAAAATAACTTGTCGCCGATGGGGGATAATCCTCGCGAGAGCCAGAGGCGGGTCCAGCGATTTGGCACCACTGTCCTGGCTTTCTTCCANTTCAATCTGATCTAATAACAGTCAAATCCGACTTTTTTGCGCGCGAAAATCGGTCGGCGCGCGTTGAGCGGAAACTTCAATCGATCATAACTCCGGAACCGTTTGGTTCCCCAGCTTAATGGACCACTCGTTGGATGCGGAAAAAGACGAACAATTTAAAAAACTGGTTTTGGTTCAAATAAAAAATTGAGATTTTTATAAATTTTTCGTTTAAAAGAAATTTTCTAGACCTATAAACTGGAAAAAAGCACATATGTTGACTTAAAAATGTGATATCGGGATTTCGACCTGTAGAATCTTAAAGTATGCAATTTTAGACGATTTTTCGTCCAAACCGGACTTCGATATCTTTCTTTGTTCAAGAGATATCGAGGTTCATAGGTTTTGACTTCCATCCCCCCTAGCTCCCCCCAAAAATTTTTTGGGGGTCTGAAAATTTGGGAAAAGAAGCGCTCAAGTATGAGTAATCAATAGACAAAGTCTGAAGAACTTCCAGAGGGGGGGCGAAAAAAGCCGTTTTTGCATCAAGCTCTTTGGCAATACCTGATGTGGCTTGGTTCCTTTCTGTTTAACGCGGTCCAATTCTGCCTCATGTTAGAGACAGCATATGAGGACCTTACCAACCAAACAGCATATATACATGTCAACGTTGCTGAGATTGGCGACTCTTCCCTTTTTTTTTACAAGTATCCGAAATCATCCACATTGCACATTCCTCTGCCAAAACATTCAGAACCAAAGGTAGAAAATATAAAGCAAATTTAGAGCAGATCTGAAAGCTCTCCACCGACTGAACAGAGGACTGTATGCACGAGCTTAGCAACGTTGACAGGAGTATACGCAGCTAGATCGGAAAAGTCCTCATATGTGCCATCAGTTACCTTCATGCAGATAGGTGTTTTTATGGATGATTCTGAAATAGTAGTTCCCTGTTGCAAAATGTTGTCCAAACGTGAGTAATCGCTCACCATAGCTATGATTCAACCCCTCGGTCGCAAAGCAAAAGTCATATGTTTTCAGAAATGTCCCTAAACAGAGAAGGAGTGATAGTGGGGTGAGAAGGGAAGTGATAAAAAGAGAAGGAGGAAAAGAAAGAAAGAACAACGGTCTGGTGTCTTTGACAGAAAATCCCACAGGATCCATAGGATACAATTTCCACAACGCCTCTCAGCCAAAGTTTTGACAGCTCACTTTATCTAAAAAATTTCAGTTTGATTTGTGCGGTAGAGATTCCCACCGATTGAATATCTGCACAAACAGCAGAAAAGGATGACAAACACCTACGCATCAAGAGGGATGTGACGCGGATCGTTGTACATCGCTCACCCCTAAGTCCCTTGCCAGATTCTTGAAAACGTCTTGAATTTCTTTCTGAATAAATACGAGTACAGTCGTGATCGAAGACCTCGGGTCATGCGTCAGCAATCGTGTTTTTCTGTTTTCTGTGAGAGTAGGTGCGTGTTTATCTGTTCTTCATGAACTTGAAACTTTCACGAAGGGTTCGATAAAGTTCCTTGCTTTTCACCATTTTGCGCGATCCGAAAAAGAGCTTCCCTTAAAAGTTATTTCCTTCTTTTTTTTCCCCGTTTATCCTTTCTTTTTTGTCGTCAGGCTTTTTAGTCGACCGGTAGGAAGCAAATTTTAAATTGGTAGTAAGAAGTGATTAGTGAACGCATATTGTACCATTTCTGTGCCGGACGTTGCAAGGAAAAGAAAAAAACACAAAAAAAACAGGGGCTCCCCACAATTATCGCGTCATCGAAGATATTATCGACCCCTGATTTCACGCTACCCTTAGATTGTTCCTCTGTCCTACTATCTCCGCCTTCCAATGCCAAAAAAAAAAACGCCGTAATTAGATTCTAAATTTTTTCTATTTTTTTCTTTCTTGAAAAACATTTTATTACAGAGAAATGAACGAACATTCTTTCCTCAGATTTCTAGACTTCATCGATAGTGTAACTCCAAATGTGCGTTTTTCGACTTCTGGTGGTTTTTATTGAGCTGTATAAGTGAGTAGGAGGAGACGTCTTTTGTCCACTATCATCATATTTTACTCGAAAACATCGGGAAGTACCCGAAAAACGCAATTCAATAACCTCGTACCTCGGTGTTAATTCCCATAACTCGTATCGCGCGATGGATTCAGTGTGACTCTATCAACTGCTCTGAAAATCAGTGTTCATAAGCCCAATTCACACTTTTCAACTTTTCATTCAACTCTTCTTCCACTTTTGTCGAATGAAAAGTTGGATCGTGTGATTCTGACACGAGAATCCGACGATGTGATGGAAAGTTGAGCGGTAACTTGAATGTGACGTCACATTCAACTAATCGTTCAACCTTCCTTCGACGGAAAGTTGAAATGAAATCTTCCGATCGACTTCGGCCGAAGCTATATGTTCGCGAATCTGAAGCTGACTGAGATATTCGAATTCCTTTTGCCGATATCACACTTCAGACGGCAACGACAGTTGAATCAAATCGCGTCGCGTTCAACTTACCATTCAACTTTTTTCGCTTTTGTCGCCTGAAAAGTTGAATATTGTGCATTGGGCTAGAGCGGGATCAAACATAGTGTTGATTCGTCTATGCATGCCCGATGCAATTCGACTGGAAGTAACCACCTCATTAGAAATAGGGAGGAAGATTTTGTGGCCTTGTGATACACGTTTTCTCATGGCTCTTGGAATGTTGAGTTGACAAAAATAAAATTGAATTTTTCCAGCCAAAATGAGCTGTATAATGACCTCAGTTTGCCTTTAGCATGGACGTATCCTCAGAAAATTCAATTCAAAATAGCCCGTTTTGACAAATAGCTCATTTTCCGGACAATTTGTGGATGCAGAAAAATATCTGAGGTTATAATACTAAAAAGTACATGTTTACTCTTGATGTTTTTGCATGTATACTTACAATTTTTCTTTCACCGGGTATGTTCTCTTGGAGTATTCCGCCATACTTACCCAATTTCAGATTTGGGGGTTGCAAATTTGTCATAAAGACTTCTTTAAAATGACCTGTGATCTACATGTTGCTTATCACTGAGAACTCATGGTTATTAGAGTTTCTTGTAGTGAAACAGCATGTGCAGAAGAAAAATGCCAAATCTCAATTAAAAGTCCCGGCGTTTTTCCTGTACACAGGATTCCTCTTCATCGACGATGCACAGTGGATCGAGGCAATCAGAGAGGTCAAACTTGAAATTTTTGACTAAAACTGCAAATTTTGATATTGCAATTTTGCAATTTTGATATTTATTTCGTCATATTTTAAATATTAAGGGGTTTTGCCGAAAGAAGGTTACACGAGGAAATATATGAAATCTATTTTGGAACTCTAAAGTTTGTATAAACTAAGTTATAACCGTTTAAAGCTTCCAATCTTTTTCCGACCTCTCCATTGACTCGCTCCACTGTGTGACGGTTAAAAAATTCGACTTGCAGCATCTTGTATTTCATAAATGAACCTTAACCATTTTCGGAGGATTCAGCCGCATTGCGCCCAAGAATCGAGTAGAGTCCCTTTATACTGAGTGTCAATACAACACCCCCTCATGGAGTCACAAACGGGAATAAAGATTACAGAAATGAACGTTTTTCGTAATCTTTGATCGGCCCATTCTCAAACTCCTTTCTCCGTTCCTTCTCTCATTCCGTTTGTTCCTTGCCGAACCCGTAATTTCCTGGTCCATTCCAGATTATAATCTTTGCAATCGGTGAAAATGTAATTTTTATTTCCGTTTGTGACACTCTGAAGGCCTAAAATACGGGAGCCAATCAGAAATGGATTCACATCGTCTTGACTCTCAGTATAAAGGGACTCAAGAATCGAGCATCCTTTGATGGCGCGATCTGGCGTCGCCGCGCGGAACTATGCACCACATCGGGAGCAGCACTTTTCGTCGCGACGCTCGCATTATGTCATGCGAATCGTGGTTGGTGGCGCTCTATTTTTATTAAAGGCCGCGCATCAATCGCTCGGCGGTTACGAAAACATAGATAATGGGATCGGTTACGATTTGATTCCCTCACGTCCCCCAAGCCCCAGCCTCTCGCTTCGCGCGGGTTCCAACAGCCCGTCGTCGCTGCCAAGTGATCGCGTATAAAAAGCTCGAGATTTTGAATGACGGACGGCTGGACGGACCATGAAGTCAAGCGCGACGAGACATGTTTTTTTATCAACATTTTAAGTGTAGGAAGTAGCTTTCTTAGCACACTGGAAAAAAACACATTGGATCTAGGGTCCAGACTCTTGAGAACATTGCCAAGAAAAAAGACTCTCGGTTCAATCAGATTTAAGCTTAAATCAAAAGGAAATCTGCTCAAATTAAGAGGCTTGGTTCTCGATTTAAGCAAAAATCTGATTGAATCAAGAGTATTTTTTCTTGTCGATGTTTTTAAGAGTCTGGATTCTAGATCCATTGTGTTTTTTTTTTTTTTTTTTTTTTTTTTTNCCAGTGCTCGTAACATTTCAAGTAGGTACAATTTTGTGAGCATATTTTTCATAAGGTAGGATCAATTCGCAGGTAGTTCCAATCACGTTTTTTGATCAAAATTCTAAGTATAGCACGCAAAATTTTAAGTATAGCCAATTTTGTGAGTATATTCTTCATAATGTACAGGGATGCCATAGTCAGGGAATACCGGAAAACCCGGGCAATATCAGGGATTTTTAAAAAGTCAGGGATATTGATGAAATTATCAGGGAAAAATTGTCAATTCACCTTTATTTGCTTTTTAGAATGGGTTTGACGTTTTGAACAACACATTCGCCAGAAAACTATTTCAAATCTTATCTTCTTAAGCATCTGGCATATCCTCAACTGTCAGGGATTTTTACCAAAACGTGACAGAAAAATCGGGGAACTGTCAGGGAATTTCATTCGCAAAATCCTGTGGCAACTTAACCCTGAATGTAGGATTAATTTAAACACCCTGTTTATCGATATTTTTCCATAGGTTTAAATGGCAGATCAATCGATACATCGCAAAGCACGCCACGCCACTGTTACGTTTTTTGTATAGTTTAAAAGGAAACAAAAACTCGGCAACGCGAAATGCAGATAGCCTTCTTTCGATTCAATGAGCTCGATTGATTAGAAAATTGTCCTCTCGTTTTTTTGAGCGTTGTGTTTGTCAAAAATCTGGCAACGTCGATGATGATTTGTAGGCGACAGAGAGGATGCGACTGCCATTGATGTGCTGTGATTACTCCACGAGGGATTCGTATATAGCCTCGTGGAAACTTCACAAACACAGCGATCTGAAAAAAATAAAAGGGGTCGGTCGGGGGAGGGGGGTAGTGGGGCTTGAAATGTAGTGTTACCATTCAAAAGTCTTTTTCACTGCTTTTAGTCGCAGGCCACTAGTGAAGCGGGGAAATTTTGATGACTCTGATTTTTGCTCGAATCCGGAGTTTCTTTAGCGCTGACGTTCCTCTTGTACCCATCATTAAATGAAACGTTCCGGAAGAAAATAACTTGTCGCCGATGGGGGATAATCCTCGCGAGAGCCAGAGGCGGGTCCAGCGATTTGGCACCACTGGCTTTCTTCCATTTAAACCTATGATGAATAATCGATTCTTGTCGGAGCAACTGCCCCCTTCGAGAATCGATACATTTCCATAGGTTTGAATGAAGAAATCACAATGTCGCCAATTTGTTGGATCCGCCAACGCGCGGAATTCTTGAGGAGTACTTAAGGTGATTCGATGGACGCCATATTTTTTAGCCACTCGTCATTTTTCTCGAACTTTGAGATCGCAATTCTGATGTTAGGAGACTAAGGCACTCACTTACCAATTTTAACAAAGAAATTCAACGTAATAAAGATGTGGTTTTTTCAGAGAAAACATCGCATTCGATACTGATATCACTGAAACTGCCCCCGAATGTGATATTTTCTCTCTAAAAAAACCACTCCTTTATTGCGTTGAATTTCTTTGTTAAAATTGGTAAGTGAGTGATTTTGTCTCCTGACAACAGAATTGCGATCTCAAAATTGGAGAAAAATGACGAAAAATGACGTAGCTGGAAAAATGGAACCATTTGATGCGATATATCGCATGCCGTTCCGACACAAAATATGGCGTCCATCGAATCACGTTAACACAGTTATGATATGGTCTAAAAAGAGTTGTAGCGTTTAGCCGAGAAGGATCAAAATCAGCAGTGGCGCGACATGCTTTGCGATATATCGATTGATCTGCCGTTTAAACCTATGGAAAAGGATCGCTAACATGGTGTTCGCGACAAACACCTTAAATATCGATTCTTTACCATAGCTTCGAATGGGGCATTATCGATAATCGATCATTCACGTCTCGCCGCTAAAGATCAGTTCAGTCAGGGGCAAGATGGCTGAAGTACGAAACCACGTATCTTCATCGCGGTGTTTCAAAACTTCCGATCCTATTTTATTTTTTTTAAAAGAAGCAAGTCAACTTTATGGCATGTCGAATATTCTGCCGGACGAGAAAAAAAAATCAAGGGAGTTTTCAAAAACTTATGTTTGTTAGTTTCCAAAGGAATAATAAAGTATGATAGGAAGTCTGCAACGACACAAACTGAGATACGTATCGTTTGTCACTTTGGCCATCAATATGCGTTAGTTCAAATCGAATCGACGTAACCGGTAGCCTCCTACCTCCCTATAAAAATATTCCTTGCATTCAAAGTGAAGAAATTGTACTGTAAAAAACCAGCACCTTACTCGATGCTAAACAACCGATCGCTGTAGATCTTCTGTCAGATTGTACCTCTTGAGGGAGGACTCATGCATTTTTACACCAAATCTTTTGCTTTAAGTTCGCCGTTCAAGAAAATTCCTTTAAAACTTTGTGCAAAATCTCAGGTGTCATTATCTTACACTGGAAAAAAAAAACACATTGGATCTAGAGTTCAGACTCCTGAAAACATTGACAAGAAAAAATACTCTTGATTCAATCAGATTTTTGCTTACATCAAAAAGAAATTCGCTCAAATTAAGAGGCTTGGTTCTTGATTTAAGCAAAAATCCGATTAAATCAAGAGTATTTTTTCTTGTCGATGTTTTTAAGAGTCTGGACTCAAGATCCAATGTGTTTTTTTTCCAGTGTTCTTGAGGGAAGACTCATGCATTTTTACACCAAATATTTTGCTTTAAGTTCGCCGTTCAAGAAAATTCCTTTAAAACTTTCTGCAAAATCTCAGGTGTGCAAATCTTATGGAAAACCCGTATTCGACATTTTGGAAAATCGTGCTGGATATACGTTCCACGTGCGTTTTTTGATCTATTGTTGATAGTTTCAAAGATTCCGAGGATTTTTATCACAGAAAACACGGAGATTCGACAACGGAGCCAACTGTTTATGTGGAAGCGTTACTCGATTCTGAAATGATCCCTGTCGCCCATTTAACACCTCACTCTCCGGGGCTCACTCGAAAGTGAACTAAAGTCTTTACTCCAGCGGAGCGACCGTATGGCCGACGGCAAGGTTGAATTAATCGAGTTCTAACCGCGTTAAAGAGTTTCGCAAGAAAGCTGCGAAGTTTAATACCTCTAGATCAAACCTGTTGAAAAGAGTCCGTTCGCAGGGTAAGAGCGCGGGCAGGTGGAGGAGGAGAAGGCGAGGCGGTTCTCGGAAAACATGTTTCATAACAATGATTTTTTTAGTCGTAAAAGAAGTAGCAATAGCTCTCGTAACGGGGACAATATTTTATTACTATCCGCGCCGAGCTTTAAGTGCAGTTTCATAAGCAACCCCTCCCCCCTCCCCTCTTCGGCGTCCCGCCGCCGTAGGGGCACAAAAGCCCCGTGCCGGGCTCCAGATATCGGCTGTGAAAGAGCCGGGGAAAAACTTTGAAATTAGCGCGCCTCGGAGGTCGCGCCATAGAGTGTCATCCCGCTAAACGCTCTTGCCGGATTTTCATCGAAATTGGTAATTTAAGATGAATTTGTAGGAGGAATAATAGAGGAAGGTTAAATTACCTCTACACTGGAAAAAAACACATTGGATCTATAGTCCAGACTTTTGAGAACATTGACAAGAAAAAATACTCTTGATTCAATCGGATTTTTGCTTGATTCAAAACGAAATCCGCTTAAATTAAGAGGCTTGGTTCTTGATTTAAGCTAGATTCTGATTGAATCAAGAGTACTTTTTCTTGTCGATGTTTTCTAGAGTCTGGACTCAAGATCCAATGTGTTGTTTTTTTTCCCAGTGTAGTCAAAGCTGCTATATACCCAACCCACGTAACAAACAGTCTTCATACAATTATCCTCGTTTCAAAAAACCTCGACAAAGAGAGATCCATCCATTAACCTCTTGGCGATAGGTGTAAACTTTCCCTTACGGGGATTCAAAATACTTCCATGTGGACACACTGGGAAAAACAGTAGCTTGAATCTAGAATTCAGACTCTCGAAAATATAGACAAGAAAAAATACTCTTGGTGCAATCGAATTTCTTGCTTAAGTCAAAAGAAAATGTGCTCAAATTAAGAGGCTTGCTTCTTGATTTAAGCAAAAATACGATTGAATCAAGAGTATTTTTTCTTGTCAATATTTTTAAGGGTCTGGACTCTAGATCCAAGCTGTTTTTTCTCCGGTGCAATTCGTCGTTTCCTGGACAAAGGAACGTGAGTCCATTCCGAGGTGGCAAAATTGACCCAAACAATTAAATTTTTCCCCAAGAAAGTATCAATGCAATTTTTGGCCAAAATCCTCCTGATTTCTGCATAAGATTAGAAGAGAGTTCAGTGAAATTTTCGGTTAGAAATTACCAACACTCTCTTAATAAAAGTGAAAGTGCGGGAAAATTGGAAAACATAGAAATTTAGTTGCGTTTTTTCGTGGAAGAACGACTAATTACAAGGCAGCAACGGTAATCGCCCTTTTTTGGTCGGAGACCTACCAACTCGGTGGATTATCAGCCTCGGGTGACGTAATGCGCTAGACACGTTTGCCAAACTTGAGCGTTCTAGCAAAACGAAATGATCAACTTGTTGTCTAACATCCATTCCATCTAGTCGGTAGGTCAACAGGTGCATTGGAAAAAAAAAACACATTGGATCTAGAATCCAGACTCTTAAAAACATCGACAAGTCAAAGTACTCTTGATACAATCAGAATCTAGCTTAAATCAAGAACCAAGCCTCTTACTTGAAGCGGATTTCGTTTTGATTCAAGCAAAAATCCGATTGAATCAAGAGTACTTTTTCTTGTCAATGTTTTCAAGAGTCTGGACTCTGTGAATGCTAGAGTTTCGAAAGTAAAAGCTTCTACCATTGCCAGTATATCAATGAAGGGATTTCTTTTTTTCTGGGTTTGTTGCTCAGAAAAAGTATAATATGGAACGCTTCATGAGCACATTCAAGGATTGTTACGGAGGGGTTCCCATAGCCTTACTTTTTTCTGCTGATCTCTCACCGATCGTATAAAGTAATGTAGATATCATATTTTTTTTTTGTGCAACGCGCAGTGACTGCTACGTCAACAGAACTACGTCTCAAGATTCAGCCATCAAAAAACAGGATGACAGTTAACAGCTGAGACCTTACTTTTTCAAGCACCGATCCATCAAAACCTCAAGAGATGAGGGACAGAAAACAGTTTGGAAACCCGAGTTAATCTCTCAAAATCGTTACGCACTGCGTAGGCTTGCTCAATAATACCATCCCTTTCTGACGTCAAGTAACTCCAGCGAAAACTCACACCTACCACTTGTGGTTTTATGTAATTTAGGGATGACTACGATGGTGTCACTTTGCGCAGTGATGGAGCTAGTGCGAAATTGGAGTTTCATGTAACAAAACTTTTTCTAGCACTCCTTAAAAGCAATTGAATCTTTCTTTTTCAGACAGGCGTCGGGATGTTTTTTGAATATTTCGAGTGACTGATAACCACAATAATATCAGCGAGTTAAGTGCGACTCATTTCAGCTACGTTCAATTCTCACCTGAAGGCCTTGATGATGTCATCATTTTTACTTAAAAATTTTCACTTTTTTCACCAGTGTTTGACTGTAGAACATTTTTCGTCCCTTGACAAATTGTCAAACTTGTATCAGTGGAAAAATGTCTCGAGGATCCAGAATCCAGACTCGTAAGAAAAATTGATAAGAAAAAACGCTCCCGATTCAATCGGATTTTTGCTTGAATCGAGAGCCAAAACCCTAAATTTCAGCTGATTCCCTTTTGATGCAAGTAAATATCCAATTGAATCAAGAGTATTTTTTGCTGCCTTTTTAGTTTCTTGATAAGAATGTGGACTCTGGATTCAACAGTCCTTTTTTTCCCAGTGTAAGTTAAAAGGGCACTGATGACGTAAGAGGCCGTATGCAAAATACGTAACGCTAAATTTCGGATTTTTCGACCGTACCTCCCACCTTCGTATCGGTTTTTTGGCGTAAGTTCATATCCCTTAACAAATAAAAACAAAGTGGCGTTACGCTCTCCTCTACCACCTTCCTTCCCAGAGCGTCAGGCACACTGGAAAAAAAACACATTGTATCTAGACTCCAGACTCTTAAAAACATCGACAAGAAAAAGTACTCTTGATTCAATCAGAATCTAGCTTAAATCAAGAAGCAAGCCTCTTAATTTAAGCGGATTTCGTTTTGATTAAAGCAAAAATCCGATTGAATCGAGAGTATTTTTTCTTGTCAATGTTCTCAAGAGTCTAAACTCTATATCCAATGTGTTTTTTTCCAGTGCACTTTATAAACGGGCCTCAAGCGACCTATGGTCACGATCCGTATTTTCTTCTTTTTGAAGTGAAGTGGGGGGAGGAGGGGGGCGTGGGCGACGTCTATTTCGTGGGCGCATCCAACCTGTCCGGGTCAAAGAGGCGAGACAAACAAGAATGAGCGAGCGGTAACGCCTGCCGTGCATGTCCACGCAGATCAAACACATCATCAGGCCCAGGGGTATCTTTCCCTTGACCCTGTACGGCACAATGGGACGCTATCAAATCAAAAGGAACTGTATCCATCGTGACATGTGCCGTGTAATTCATGTATTCTTATGGATCTCAAGGCTCGTGTCAGAATGGATATATAGATCCTTTTGATTCGCATGCGTCCAATGGATCGAGCCAATGAAAGGTATCGGACACGATATGGTAACTTTCAGAGCTCATATCTTCCTCTTGCGCTGGAAAAAAAACACATTGGATCTAGAGTCCAGACTCTTGAAAATATTGACATGAAAAAATACTCTTGATTCAATCGGATTTTTGCTTGAATCAAAACAAAATCCGTTTAAATTAAGAGGCTTGGTTCTTGATTTAAGCTAGATTCCGATTGAATCAAGAGTGCTTTTTCTTGTCGATGTTTTTGAGAGTCTGGATTCTAGATCCAATGTTTTTTTTTTTTTTTTTTCCAGTGTGAGGACCTAAAAACCGGAAAGTTTGGAATTAGAAATGGTTTCTTTTTTAGAGCGGTCCGGAAGTACTGAAAACGCACGGATAGGCCATGAGAAGGTTCGGAATTTTCCGCTTCGGAATTTCCTTCTGGACTTCCTTCTTCCCTTGCTGTGCAGTTTTATGTGTGTCCTCATTATTTTCATTTTTTCGAGTTTGTGTGTTTTCGTTCTCACTGATTCAATTTGCAATCTCTGCGAAAAAGTTCCTTGAGGACCTCTCCGGAAGCCTCTTCCCACTGTGCGGCACCGCGGTGAACACACGCGAAAGTGGGAAATCCGCATTAGTTAGCGTAACAAGGCGGACGCGGACACTCGACACATCGGAAACAAAGTGTTCTGCATCGGTGGAGATCGTTTGTTCTGCCTCCGGAATGCGTGTTTTGTTTCACCCGACACCAGGTTTCAGTAATTAAGAACGCACTTGTTGAGTCTCTCCCCCGTCCGCACCCGCACTCACGTTGGAGGTGGTTGTTATTCTCGTGTGTACTCGCTGTTCGACCTCATTTGGTGTAGCGGAGTGGTCTCAACGCTTGCTTTGTAATCAGGAGGTTCCAGGTTCAGTGCCTAGCCAGGCGACCCAAATTCAAGGGTCTCAAACGCCGGTCGCCTGGGGTCATTAAGAAGTGACAAGAAAATAAAAACGATGCATGACGTCATCCACAGTTGTTGGGCGTATCAGAAATAGGCACGAATAATTTGGCAATTACTGAAATTTGTGCGGTAACTCCGTTGAGACGCTCAGTATTAGAATTCTCTACCTGATAAGATAGATCAATCGTCAAACTGTTTGTCCAATGGACGATTGATCGGAGTTGCTGATGGACCAAATAATTTCCGAATAATTTTTTTCCCCAACTCTGCATTATGATTTTTTCCAACTTAGTACCATCAATCCGCGAGACGCACATTTGCACTGGTTGCTTGACGTAAAAATCTTATGAAACCAAAGTGGAAGAAACCTTAGCATGCACAAAACCGCAGAAAATAACGTCTCTGGATGGAAGTAATAGAAAATCGATTCTTACTCTAACGTTTGCAACCCGCAAATCCTCATTTTCCGAAGAGGAACTACTATTCTTAACTCATGCTTAGAGGCACCTATCTGCAGAGAGAAACTAGTGGCACATAAGTCGTTTCTAAAATAAGCCTGAGATAGTATTTTCTTATTGCAAAATGTAGTCCAATTTTAGTTTTCCTCTGACCAGGGATGCAACATTATCGATTCGGTAGAATATGAAACAGCATAATATGAAATATGTCATACTGCTCATCCCATCAGAGGCACCGATTCTGAAATATCGGAGAAAAATACCAACGGAACGACCGGTGCTCCCAGACCGTTTCCACGAACCTCCAAACGCATTATTCAAGTTGGACGTCTTCATTTTTTTCGACAGCAAATTATTGGGGCGTGCCTGTTCATGCAAATTCGGTATACCGTAGAGGAGGCCTGTTTTTGATCAGCGCCTGGGTGATATTCTTCCCGCAGCGCACTGTCACATCGGGCCTCATTTTCTGCAGATGTCGGGGGTATAATAAAGCGTTTTTCGTATCGCGCGACAACGTTTTTGATTAAATGTCGTGCGGGTTGCGTGATTGACAGGCTCGAGCCGGGAAGTTTGGCTTTCCATTCTTGGGAACCGATACGCAAAGCGCGGTCAAAAAAGAAAACAAGTGAGAAAGTTCTTGACTCGAGAGGGAGGCGAAGGTGAAACACGGATGCCAATTCGAACCTGATCATCTCGGACCTCGTTTATTCTATTTTTATGATGGAGAGACGTATTTTTTAGGTTTTGGAAGTCAGTTTGTAACAGCGATTTTTGTCGAGTTAAGTCGAAAAATTGGTTTTTAAAATTTCTGGGGAAAGCTCGCTCTTGTAGCACAAAAACGAAGTTGCAAGCGTTTCAGCTCATTTTTGTACCACTTGAAGGCGTACTATTGCTTTTAAAGATTCACATTAAAGTTGCTTTAGACCTAAAATCAAAATGTAGCAAAAATTACAAGATACTGTACGGAAAAAGTACGGATACACGAAAAAAGCAAGGATTTCGGAAGGTTGGTACGGAAGTACGGGAAAGGTAGGGATTTCAGGTGAAAAAGTACGTATTTCAGGTGAAAAGTTACGGAAAGTTTTGTGACGAACTATAGAATGTAGCCTTGGGGGTATGCGATTTCCTAACATTAGTCATCATTCCGGTTCGATTCTTCGTGTCTTTCGGTTACTTCCTCCGTCATTCCAGCATTCTACTTTCTCAATCCCAATATCGTTAAAAATGCGTGTGAGGTAAGGAGGTAAGGAAAATGTCAGTAAAATGTAAGGGAAAAGCAAACATTTTTGAGAATCGCCAAAAAAGGCATTTTTGAGAATTTAAGGAAAAAGCAAGGAACAGGTACAAAAAAAGCAAGGAATTTGAATGACAGGGTATACTATACCCCCTGAATTTTGAAAAAAAGTGATAAAGCGGCACACCGTTCAGCCCTATGTCGCAACACCGCGAGCAAGTTCTGTCGGGTTGCGGACGGCACGAAGGGAGGGTTTCTAACCCCCGGAAAAAGGGTAGGCTGATGCGTTGTGTTGACAGCGCAGTGTGAGGGCGAGAGGAAGGGGTGAGGGTGGTGAGAATAAGCGATGTACCGCGGGATGAGCCGGGCTGGGCCAAAAATGACCAGATTTTATGCCGGTTTTTGCCCGCGAGGATTATGAAATGTTTAACATTTTCAATCTAGTGACCGACAAGTTGACTTCTGCTTTGAAAGTTTTTTCAGTTTTTTCCGTATCCTCTCCCAGCTCTTGCATCCTACCCACCTGTGCGGAGAGGCGTGGTTCAAGGGAAAGGAAGCGCGGGGGATAGCTTTCCTCCTTCGGTCAGAAAAAAATGAGAGATAAACGGAAGAAGCGTGAATAAAAAAGTAAATATATGAAGGTAGGAAAGAAAAAGCTGGAACGATACGAAAAGCCAAAGTTTTGTAGCATGTGGGCCATGAATCTTGTCGAGAAGAAGTCTGTATCTGTCACGGAAAAAGCATCCTTCTGCAAGAGGGAACTAAAGGAACATACGTCGTTTTAAAACGAGTCGGAAATAGTAACTTCTGTACTTCAGAACTGTACTGTCAATACTTTCAAATTGAAAAAAGTTTCAAAAGCACGAGATAAATTTCAACTGTAGTGCCGCACCGTGAAAAACCAAGCGCGTATCGAAAACGCCTTCAATTTCGGCGATACTCTACGCACTGCCGCGAAGTTAGTTTAGATGCGTGACCTAACCAAACCCAACTAAAATCGACTCGTGGTCGTGGCGCTGTGTTAGTGCACATCTCTCTAGTTTGTTTTGACCATTCACATTGAAAGAAGCAAATCCAACCAATTTAAATATTTTCTTTCAGCCTCATTGTTAATGTTTTCTTATTTTTTATGTTACAGGTGAGTGTCTTTACAACAGTCATGATTCGTTCTATGGAGGTTAATGCAATCTTGTAAGTGTAAGTGACCACAGTATATTTTCCTTGATATTTGATTCTACCGTCGTATTACCGAAGAGAGCTGTAACTGTAAGTCCGAAAATGATGTTTTGAGGAAATGACCTTAGTAGCAAAAAGTCTACCGAAAACGTCTTGGTTCTCCGTAAAATTGCCGCAAGTCATTCGAAAAACTCATAATTTGTGTAGATTGTTAAAAATCGACGATTTTTTTTCTTTTTTCTTTTTTTCCCAACTAGGTACATAGTGATCTCTCCGGTTGTACTTAAGATAGGATCCAAGAAAGTAGCGACCGCTTCTTGGAACGCTAGTGACAGATTCACAGGAACGCAAATGTTACGTAAAAAGATTGCCAAGAAGTTTGAATCATTGGACTTCCTCCCTTTTTTAAAGTTCTTATTCAATTGTCGTATAAACATTCCAGTGTTACTAAATTTCTTCTAATAAAATCCCCTAATTTTCCTGATTTTTGAAGAAAGATATCTTTTTTTTTCTTGAAAATTACAGGCCCTTAGATGAAAGCACGAACAAAGTTGTTCGACAAATTGGAAGAAAAATAATCTCAACTTTCTTCCTGAATTTGTATTTTATCACAGAAATTTCGGCAACGTCTAAAGGTTCATACGGCATTTTTCCTTAGGAATACAGGAAAGAACTTGACTTGTCGTCTCCCGGACGAAGGAACCGAACTCCATTACGAGGTTGCCAAGTTGACTCAAACAACGAATTTATATTACCAGGGTGTCAGCAAGTCCAAAATTTCCGGAAATAGCACTGATTTTTTAAGTATAGTCCGGAAGTGTAGAAAAAGTGTGGATATTTCGCAAGAAGGTCCGGAGTTTTTGTCATTTTTGTCGCAATTTGAGCGAAAAATTCAAATTTTTGAAATTTTTCGAATTTAGTCAAATGTGGGTACTGAAAAGCACTGGATTTTTCTGTTGAAGAGGTACTGAATTTTTTGGGAATGTACCGAAAAAGTACTGTAAAAGTACTGATTTTTGGCCAGCCTGTTTTAGTAGCGACACCCTGATTACAAAAAAGTACACGTGAAATTTTTATCCAACATTTTTCTGATTTTTGCATGAAATCTGAGGAAAAATTAGTCGCAGCTTCTGCAAGAAGTGTCCATTATTCTCTTGGTCAAAATGCACTGGAGATGTTGCATGTGTGAGGAATTTGCGATTTGACTATGGTTTCATATGTAAAAGTTCGCGAGAAACACGATGGTGCCACTGGTTTTCTCTGAAATCAACTCCCAAGCTCAATAAAAGTTCTCAAGTTGAGGCCAAAATGGAAGGGGTAACTCGCAGATATCTCACGCTATCCTGAGAGTCCATCTCTACATCAAAACAAACTCTCCATGCAAAGATAGGGAGCAAATACATTGACAGGGCTGCCACTTTATTTGGGGACTCAAAACACGGCATCACTGCTAATGTATTTGCTCCCTATCTTTGCATGGAGAGTTTGTCTTGATGTAGAGGTGGACTCTCAGGATAGCGTGGGATATCGCCTCCATTTTGACCTCAACTTGAGAGCTTTTTTGAGCTTGGGAGTTGATTTCAGAGAAAACCAGTGGCCTTATCGTGTTTCTCGCAAACTTTTACGTAAGGAATAAGGATCATCAGTCGAATCGCAAATTCCCCACACGTGCAACATCTCCATTAGCAAGGGAAAATTTGGCAACGTTGAATCGGAGTTGTGCTCTTTCGTGAGGGAAAAAGCAATTTGTTTCCGAATGGAGCGCTTGCGGGCGATGACCACGACGGCGACGTGGCAACATAGGGAGCGTAACCGGGCCCAAACGAGTTTTTTGCCTCACAATTAATAATCCTCCCTCTCCCCCCTCAGACGGAATCCTTGCGGAGCCCTCTACTCCTCTCAGATCGCGAGCTCGGCTTGAATGAAAACGAGTACAATAACATCTTTGTAAGTTCATACTCGAGTCAAATGTGCTCGGAGCTGAAGTGACACCGAGATTCATTTTCGTCATTTCGGCTCCGGAATGTGCGCTCGAGGACGCGAGATCAACAACCACTCAACTCCGAACGGAAACCCCGATGCAGATATGCTCTTTTTTCACTTGGAACAAATGCACCCCGAAGCTTTATTCGCAGGAAACAACATGCAACATACTGCCGTGCTAAGGAAAAACGCCGTATGAACCTTCAGGCGTTGCCAAATTGTCTTCGATAAAACACGAATTTCCTGGTAAACTCATGAATATTTTTCTTCCAATTTTTCAGAGAATTTTGTTCGTATTTTGAACTAAAGTTCCTGAAAATTTCAACGAAAAATACACATAATTTTCCTCAAGAATAAGCATTTTATCAAAGGAAATTTGGCAACTCTCGAATACGACGTTTTTCCTTAGCACGGCAGCATACGAGTCGTCTCTCACGCGAGGGCGTATCTTAATTTCCACGTGAGCTCTGTTCTACATATAAACTAACGCTCTCTGGGGCTCATGCGGAAATCAGATACGCCCTTATGTTAGAGAGACGACGAAGTCAGCACTCGGAGCCGAGTTAAAACCGTTGTGTCCTGGACCTGGAAAGATCGAAAAATACCCGGATTTTTCTCAGAATGAAAACAGGGCGTCAAACTCTTGGAAAAGTTAAGAAACCTCGCTGAAAAGCCTTGAAATTAGATCTCTTGGTCGATATATTTGAGTATTTTGTACCGCACTTACACGCTCTGTTGACAATAACTAGAAACCCTGACCATGTGTCTCGCTAAAAAGTTATGCGAAACGAATTTTACTCAGATATGTTGAAAAAGCATTGAATAGGCAGGAAAAAAACGGGAAATCCGGTACACTAAAACCCTGAAAGGACTTAAAATTTTCGGATTTAGGTCCCTCTGCGATGGACAAATACCATATTAAAAGCGAAAGCAGTCAGACCGTAAGGGAGATTATTTTGAGCAAGGTTCTTAATGCCAGAAACATTGTTTCCATAATGAGTTAGGAATTATCCATTGCTCTTCTGAATCACATCGTATGGTCCAATGGTTTTACGGGGACATGAAGCGATATTATATGGCCCTTTCACGAAAAGATTCCAAAACTCCTTAATACGTGTTGAGCCGTTCTTCGTTGAAATTGGAGACAGCTCGTGCCTTGTCCAAGGATTAGACAAGGCTCGAGCTGCTTAGAACGAAACTCGGTTTTGACCGAACTTTCTTCTTTTGAAGTGAAAAGTAAAAACACACAATTCCTACTCTTCGCTCTCATTGAAAGTTCCTCATTCCCACGAAACAAAAGTGTGCGTTGCCTTCATTTAATTCTGTTCCGAAAAACGCGCGTAATTAATTTCGCCAAAAATCTTGACTGACCGACCATCCATCTCTACAGATCTCCAAGCATCTTCCGTACGAGAGATTAATTGAGGCGGGTCCACTACTCACTAGGGGCGGAAATTTTGTTTCAATTTTTCTTCATCGTCGCTAAATTCGCGGAACAAAGCGTCGTCCCCCGCTTATGTAAGGGCGTAATTACGCTTCTAGCTGAGCCCCGTTATCCGTTTAATTCCATGATTTTTGAGGCTCGCGAGAAAATGAAAGTACGTCCTTCCGCAACAGAGGAACAAGGAAAGAAAACTAAGACCTGCCCCTAAATCTTCACGACCAACTTGATATGTTTTTCTGCTGTCAAAGCACTGTGAGCGGTATTTTTCGGCTACCAGATGTATTTATTTATTGTGAAAGAAATCATTTGGAAGTAAATTAACGTAAAAGGAACCACTCGTATGTTCATAGGATTTCCGTTTCCTCCATTATAATTTTTTATTCAATTAATTTATACGCAACTCCTTTGAAATTAATAGTTTTCTAGGATTTAACTGCCAGACTTTTTCCTCTTTGATCTCGGATAGAGGTTTTTCTTTCCCAAAACTGCCCCCAGTCGAAGCTTCGGCCCTCCAAACTGGAACAATGGCGAGGTATGAATATCGAATATTGATAGAATCCCATTTGAAACTATGGTAAAAAATCGATTACCGAGGTGCTCCTCGCGAACGCTCTAAAAATCGACTCTTTTCCACAAAATATGACGGATCAATCGATCCATCGCAGAGCACAGCACGCCACTGAACTGGACATATTTTTGCTTAAAGGAACTATGTACATACGAATTAAATCAAAAGAGACTGTTGATTGCCAAACCAAGTGCATAGTCCGTTTTAATTTAATTTAGTTTCACATAGTTCCGTTTATCATACGTATGTTTAACTTTCTGGAAAATCATCGTTTATCTCTGAATTTAGGAAACGAAATCAAGCAAAACTCATGAAAGATTTCCAGTTTAGGGAAGATCTATGACGCCAAATGGTTTTTGGCCAATGAAGGTGCTATTTTCAGGACTTTATACTAATATTGTTTAATAATATGGAAAAACGCTCTGAAAAATTTTACCTCTCCGGGGCTTAATTTTTGAGAATTTTTGCGTTTGGAAGACCAAAGAAACCCGAGTTTTTCATCCCAAGGGATTCTGTTTGCCTTCATGAACACAGTTCTACTCCACACACACGAACTCGATCGCGAATCACACGAGAGTTAAAGGATATATTGATGGATGAAGACTAATTAGTTCAGAACCTTGACCGAAGTCGTCAATTGAAGTGGTAAATTGGCGAAGTTGGATGAAATAAGAAAGGGCTTTGAACTGTGATCGAATCGAAATTCGCACGGATTGCAAATCAAACTTTGACGGAAAGTTCATTCGTTCCTCATAAGTTTTTGGCAGCTCTGCTGAATGAATTATCCGCTTTCCTCAGCTTGAATATACGAAGTCCCGCGTTAAGTTTTCCGTCCCACGGGAAAGAACGTTTGACAAAGCGAAAGCAGTTAAAATATTTCCAAGGACTCTAGTGGAGCTCCTTCGATAAGCGAATTCCGGATTGATTGTTGAATCGTTATCGATAAGTCGATTTATCGATTTATTCTCATTCCTAGCAGCCTAGCACTGAAAAAGGTTTTGTCATTGTTAATGTTTGGATCCAATTCGGTATAATAGAGAATCTTTACAGTGACGTCACCTTCAATAGTGTCTATTGCACTGGAAAAAAAACACATTGGATCTAGAGTCCAGACTCTTGAAAACATTGACAAGAAAAAATACTCTTGATTCAATCAGAATCTAGCTTAAATCAAGAACCATGTCTCTTAATCTAAGCGGATTTCGTTTTGATTCAAGCAAAAATCCGAAATCAAGAGTATTTTTTCTTGTCAATGTTTTTAAGAGTCTGGACTTCAGATCCAATGTGTTTTTTTTTTTGTTTTTTTTTGGTTGTTTTTTTTTTGTTGTTTTTTTTTTCCAGTGTGCTATCACAGGGTTTATACAAATGTTGTTCCAGAAGAATTGAGACTGCTCAGTAACTTCTTAACTAAGACATTAAGAGAGCTGATTTTGGTTGAATTCGAAAGAACATCTCATTTATGAACAGCTACCAAGTTTGCTTGATCAAAAATACACAAAGTTTTGAAGTTTTGAGAAGAAAAGTTTGTGTGTAGTTTGATTGTTTGATAAATGTCTCTCAAGTATCGACAAATAGAGAGCTCCCTTGTCAAAAGTATGACTTTTTTTTTTTTTTTTTTTTTTTTTTTTTTTTTTTAAAGTTGTGGAAATTGGCCGATTGTTTGAGATTTTGACAACGTAAAATATAGCTATGCCGTACGTGAGGTGATCGTTAAATTACTAAACGAAAGCCTACAAGTATTTCGAAATAATTTTTATACATTTTATAAGATAATGCATATTTATAATTAAAATTTAACGAAATTCCTGATGTAACGACAGGCCGTCAACATCTTAATCTATATACCGACAAAAGTTCGAATCGAAATTGCAGCGTCACATTGAATTGTGAGCACGAATAACCAACCTTCCAACCGACCTGCATGCAAAATTCAACAGCCCGCATAAACCCGTTCTGCCAACATTTTCACCTGAGCCTGAGCTCTGTGTTCCAAACGCGCCTGCCCCTCTAAATAGTCTATGTAGATAGACAGTCTGTTATCTTTTCATTTATGTATATTTGCCCGTGTGTCACAGTTACGACTCCGTCGACAAATGTCCTCTTATAGCTCATTTTGCGCGAAGCGAGCGAGGGGAATAAAAAGGATGATTTACTGTATGCAAATGACTTTTATCAACGAGAGAGTTCCGCGCGCTGCGAATATCGTAGTTAGCACATCGCTCCGAAAACATGTTTAGTCCCGTAAATAAATGGTAGATTCCCGCGGAGCCGGGCAATCGTGGCGAATACTGCCGTGATAAGGAAAAACGCCGTATGAACATTCGAGAGTTGCCAAATTTCCTTCGATAAGATGTTTATTTTCAAGGCAAGCTATGACTATTTTTCCTTGAAATTTTCAGGAACTTTAGGTAAAATTGCGGTCTAAATTGTATGAAAAATTAGAAGGAAAATATTCAAGAGTTTACCAGGAAATTTGTGTTTTATCAAAGGAAATTTGGCAACGCCTGACGTTTCATACGGTGTTTTTCCGTAGCACGGCAGAATAGGTCGTCGTCCCACCCACGTAAGGGCGTATCTCGATCGCCAAGTGAGCCCCGTAAATCATTGAGTTATACGAGCAACAGGGCTCTCGTGGAAATTGCAATTTGTCCTAATATCAGACGAGCGAGTAGATGTCACGTATGTTTGCCGGATTGTGCGAAAATGTGGATTTTTTGCACGGAGTTGAATGGGGAAAAGTGCTGCATTTGGCAGCGATGATGTTCCGATGCTTTGGAATGACTATCCTCGTTAGCAATATTGCCCGATCATGAATTGGACGTATTTCTGCCAAAAGGAACTATGTGCATTAAGACATGAGCCCTGAGACCCATAAGGATATGTGTATAACAGGGCTCATGTCATAATGCACATAGTTCCGTTTGATAGAAATACGTCCAATTGAAGGGTGCATATAGATATAAATAAAGATCCGAGCACCAAAATTTTCATGAGCTTCAGATTTTTGACTTCCCGGAGGGAACCAGGGATCACGGAAGCACAGCGCTAAAATATTTATTTTTATCCCCGGTCATAAAAAAATATCTTTGTATGTGGCGTAAAGCTTTGGTCTGAGTTCTCTCGATGAAAATTATTCAGTCAATAACTTTGTCATTCCGTAAAAGCAGGGTCCCTAATAATCAAGTAGTTGAAATACGTGTAATACTGTTTCTCCTCTCGAAGTCGTGAAGGAAACATAGATCTAAGTGACGCATCGATTTATATATTATTTCAGCGGAAGTTCAAATGTAAGGCTGCCATTCCTCAGCTCCCACGTAAATTTTAATTCGTCGATTACCGTGATATGAGCTATTTTACCGCTGATTACCGCCGTTCATCCGCTGATTCGACCAAATTTTTTGGTTGGTTCAATTTAAGAATCTGGCCAGAAATCTACTTTCCTAGAAAGTCCCTTGCGGGCTGATTCTTGACATTTTCTGTCTGTCGGGCGGACACATATAGATGACATAGGTTAAATGGTGGAGCATGATTGGTCGGCTATGTCTTATCGCTGATTTGTCGTGCGTTTGTCAGGTGGAATTCACTACAAGCTAAAGGCACTTAAGTTCCGCGCTAAAGGTTCCGAAAATATGCTGTCCATTCCACCTGACAAAAGTTCGATAAAGCCGACCAATAACGCTCCGCCATTTAATCTATGTCATCTATGTCCACCCGACATTCACAAAATTTTAATAACCGGCCTGCTGGAATGATTTTGCTGAACAAGTGCGTGACATATTTTTCACCTTTGAAATTTTAACTCGATCAGTTTTCTGATAAAAACTCAAAGTTGCTGCTGACGTGCGGGCTTGATTAATTTATTATTGTCTTAAATGTCAATTATTTTCCTATTGTATTAATCGAGAGGGACACTATGGAGTTTCATATACATAGAAAAAACCAATTAACTGTTGCTATAGGCATCAATAATAATTAATATTAATTGTCATAGTGTCTATCTGACCTAATGCTGTCGTGTTAAAGACAAACGGCGTATGAGCCCCAGACGTTGCCAAATGTCTTATCAAAAATCACGAATATTCGGAAATATTTTTCCTCTGATTGCTTTCTTGCAGAAAATGTTGTTTCTAATTTTATCTGAAGTGTCAAAGATTTCAAGGAAAGAGCCCAAACTTTTCAATTACTTATGAATATTTTCCGAAAGTAAATGTGGCAACATTTGAATGTTGTTTCGGCGTTTTTCCTTAGCGCGGCAGTACTGCACACACGTTTACCTCATTCCGTCCATAGATTGCTGTGTGCGAGTAGAAGAACAAGCGCATTGAAGTATCAACAACGATGAATAGACTGATTTAGTGACCACGTCATTCGATATAATATCGAATTAAGTGGTTCAAACCGAAACAAAGAACATAACCTCGTATACAAATTTTGTGCGAGTTAATCATGTTAGTTTATTACAATTTAGTCATTGATAGGTCATAAGTCAATTAAGAACTCATTCAACCGAGGAATTTCGATTATCACACTTAAAAGCATTTTACCACCATGGCGCAAAGGCCGAGGGACAAATTATGTGTTTGTTTACAGTTGAGGCGTTGGGTGCACAAAAGTCGTTTCTCGGTCGCGGTGTTTCAGAATATCCAGTTCTAATTTATGTTTTGAAGTGGGAACTGTCGTGTTAACTCTCTGATATTTTCCGTTTTTCGGTTTGTAAAATCATTAGAATATTCAGTGAAAGTTTGAACGGATTGTGTCATACATTTCGACGATGAGACTCCCAAACCTCGGTTTGCGACGTCGCAGATTTTTAAACGGAAAACTGCACACTGGAAAAAAAACACATTGGATCTAGAGTCCAGACTCTTAAAAACATCGACAAGAAAAAATATTCTTGATTCATTCGGATTTTTGCTTAAATCAAGAACCAAGCCTCTTAATTTGAGCGGATTTCCTTTGGATTTAAGCTTAAATCTGATTGAATCAAGAGTAGTTTTTCTTGTCAATGTTTTCAAGGGAGATGCAATGTGTTTTTTTTCCAGTGCATAACACCAATTCTTGAAAACTTCCGCGAGTTTCTTTTCTAAGCGAAGAAAATTGCGTAAACTTCAAGGAATGCTATTGATTTGCTCTCCTTCAAAAAACTACAGCGGAGGCGGACATTTTTCAACGCCGCGAACGAGATACTTGATTTGCTAGCTTTGCCGTCGATTTAATTGTAACCACAATGGATAGAACGTTAGCGGAGATTTTGAGAAACCACAATCAAGAAATGTCCTTTCCGCACCGAGCGCTTCAATTTAACCATGACGTAGCCACTAAATCAGTCTATTTTCGGACTAAAATGAGGACGACTGATGACACTGCCCGGGGGGGGGGGGGGGGCTTTACATACGAACCAGGCTTATTTCGACCCACTTACCACTCTCTTGAAGTATGATTGTTTAACCCAGGTACAACCTGTACACATATGCTCAGTGGATTCTTCAAGAAAATTTGTCTGCGCTCTGGGAGAATCCTCTCGAGTTTATTAATCTCGAATCTCGTTTACTCTCGCCGAGAGCCGCCTCGAAAAAGCCAATTTCGCATTCAAGTCTCTACATGAGGCAGAGCTGCTCCAATGCCGGTTGTAATTTGAGCGCACTCAAGCTTCTCAAAATTACCTGAGCACGAAGATCAAAGGAACATCCTCTCTTTGTATCCACCACAGTTTTTTCTCTTATTTGTTTTCGTTTTTCGGAGACGAGTATCAGTATCCGGGATGGATCTTTCTTTTATACTCCCTTTGTAAGGGATATCATGTAGGATTATTTTCTCACGGCATGAGCAGATTTCATAGTGTTGTTTAACGTTGCCAAAATGACCACGCCAAAATTCATATTTTTAACCCCCTATAAGTAGAGAATATGACAATTTAGGACTCTGCAGACATATTGTAATTTCGTCTTCTCCAAACGGAGGACCGTAACTTCATTTCCAAGTTGTCAAATTGACTCAAACAATTGATGTATTTTACAAAAATGTACCTGCGCAGTTTTTATCCCAAATTTTCTGATTTTTGCATGAAGACTGGGGAAAAATCAGTGAAATTTATAGTTAGGGATTTCCACTGTTTTCCTAGTTGATATGTTTGCGAGTGGAAATTTCGCAACATTTAAATGTGGTTGCTTTTTTTTTTTTTTTTTTTTTTTTTTTTTTTTTTTTTTAGAGAAACGACAATTTGATGCATAATTGCCCTACTTCTACGCATCCTCCCCTTCAAGCCATTTTTGGCGAACATATTTGATGCTTTTAAATTTACTACAATTTCTTTCGTGCGGTTTCAATTACGGAGATCGAATACATCTTCGTAGACCATATATATTTATTCAAGTCAATTTACGCAGGTAAATATAAATTGGAAGACGCTTTCAAATGAACGGAATTTGAAGTATTACTTATTCTAATTTTGGGGATTTTATCGAAGTATTATTTTCCACGACCAATCAAATCACTAATACCTCAATAATCCTGTTAAACCCAACCTGAATTTAAATTTTTAGATGAATCTATATCGAGAGGCTTGGAGGACAAGGTGCATAATTGTAGTTTTTGATAAAATTGAGATATTCATATTTTCAACTAAAACTAACCTTCAAATATATTTTGTGAAAATTTTACCATTAAAATCCAATTTTCGAGTATCAAAAAGTGAATTTGAACTTTCTTTCTGCTAGAGGCTCCATGTAATTTTACAGATTTTAACAAGTGTCTAAGGTGCAAAAATTACACTCATGAGTTTTGTCCTACAAGCCCCTCATTGAAAGATTCTATCCAGAAGTCGTATCACTGGTTCAGACAAGACTAATTTTGCAAGTGCGAGGTATAAATGTGACAACGTAGTTCACGAACCGAGAATGGAGAGCAATTCATTCTTCGAAGCGAAGGAAAGTCATCGTGTCTGCAAGCGATTTCCAATATTCACATTTGCGCAACTATCAAAGCATCTTGTAAAGTATGACTTACGATTGCATTTCTTGTCAGCGGAGCAGGCATACTTTTAAGCAAATTTTATTCATGTTGTTTGACCCAGATTTGGACCCCCGGTTTGAAGTTTACTCAATCCAAGCTTTGATGACGCCTCAACAATAAGGAGGCCCCTAACTTCATGTCTCGGAACCTCTCACACACCTCATACACTTGCATCATTTTCGGTATATTAAGCATTAGAATGGCGAGTTTACCCCACGCCGCCCAAAAAAGGGATGCTGATTTAACATTTTGGCATCGAAAGTGTGCGACAACTCAAAGAACTCTGAATTAACCGTTAAATCAGTTTCTTTAGCAATTTCAAGATGTAAAACTAACTGCTGCTGCGGCTAATTCAGCGTTTCGTGAGATGTCGCACACTTTTTTACATCCAGAATGTTAAATCAGCATCCTTTTTTTTTCGGTGCACGATTCACCCTGAATTCCTAATGCATAATAAACGGTAAAAATCATACCCTGACATATAGCGACCCCGAAAAATTTAATAAAAGCCCCAAATGCCAGATGACACAAGGGATGTGTTGTTTGGCATACGGTTGAAGAAATAAAAATTTGCGAGGGGATCTTTTGCAACATTGATATTTAGTTACGTTCTTTCGAGAGAGAAATTACGATTTCTGAAATGAACATAATAATACACCGAAAAAATGGAGCAGGAGGTAATTGGAGGGTGAATGGAAATTTCCAATGGATTGTAGTAGTGCCCCAATTAATTAGGTTACCAACCGAAATGCCGTGGTACTACTCAACTTGAGTTACGATGATACGACAATTAATTAAAAATGTCCATGTCCATATCATCCAACAAATGGAATCAGTGAGAACGAAAACACACCAACTCGTTAACTCGAAAATGCTCATTTTCCATTAAAGACAGTTAATTTACATGAAGGTCATTATAGTTAGCGCATATTTTCCAACTTTGACCTTTAAAGAGTCCATAAATACTTGTCTTTCGGTAGCAAATATCTTTTTCTTTAACTAACTTCCCCTACTGTACAGTTTTGTGTGCGTCAGCGTCTTGATTATTTTCATTTTTCCGAGTTGGTGTGTTTTCGTTCTCACTGATTCAGTTGGGGTAGCACTACAATTTTAAGTGATGACCGCTTACATTTTATTTTCCGTGTTGAAAGTCAGTATATTTTTTCACTTCAAAATATTTTTAATAATATCTTCTTATTTTCTCGAAGATTCACATGAAACGTTTTTTAAAGGTAGTCGTTTTTGGATGTGCTGTTAGAGCTGGCTTGCGCAGGACTGATACTTCAGAATGCCGGAAATTTTCAACAACTTTGAAGTTGATGAAATTTTGCCACTCCGCGAATCCGAGTGGGGGACTTTTAACGCGCTGCTCACCGTTGGCATCACGAGCATCGATCGGAGTGCACCGTCCACCAATGCTCGCGCCGTCGCGTCGTCAACCGTTCATCGCCGCGTCAGCCTCCTTGCCTCGCTTCCTTTTATGTCCGCACAACAGACACGTTGGGCCGCAGACCATGATGCCTTGCTTAGGAAAAAACACTGTATGAGCCAACAGACGTTGCTAAATTTTCGTAGATAACATGTGAATTCCCCGGAAAATGTTTTGCCTTTCTTAGGAAAAAACACTATATGAGCCAACAGGCGTTGCTAAATTTTTGTAGAACAAATGTGAGTCTCCTGGAAAAATTTTTGCCTTGCTTAGGAAAAAACACTGTATGAGCCAACAGGCGTTGCTAAATTTTTGCTGACGTTGCTGACGATGCCCAAGTAGGAATTAAGTTTGCTTTAGTCTTGACTTAGCTGACAAAAGGCCGCGTACGCGCATGAATGTTACGGTCGACCTGCAACTCTTTTTCATCATCTCTATGGAGTTTGTCTTGGATGTACGATCTGATTAGAGGATACGATCAGCAGATAATAAGATGGCTGATAAGGTGGTGCTGCAAGTTGGAGCGACTTAAGATGTGACCATTTACGCCTAAATGGACATCTCTCTTCCTTGAGTTCAGTTATTAATGATCCCTCTCTCCTCCTCCATTGGTGCGGTTCAGCTAAGTCAAGACTAAAGCAAACTTAATTCCTACTTGGGCATCGTCAGCCGACTAATTACCCTCAACCTCCGCCACGTCATTATTGAAAGAAAGAAAAAAAAAAAAAAAAAAAAACATCAACATCATCTTCCAACAGAAGTTACTTTCACTGCTTCCACATGAGAAAAATGAAGAAAAAAAAGAAAGAAAGGAAGAGGGAAGAAAATAAAAAAAAGTTTGTTTTATTTAACGTCTCTTAGGCATTCCAACTCTCCTACGTACTTTCGCATGGATTATCATTTGTTTTTCCTCTCTTTTTGTATTATTTCTGTTATTAGCATTATCATGTTTAGTAAAAATGGACTTCTTAAACGTTTTTGAAGACTTAGAGAAAGGATCGATGAGAAAAAGAGGCGACATGGCCGAAGAAGAGGCCGCGTAAGAAGACGGCATGCGGGCGCGGTCCGGTAATGATGGGCGCAGCCTCGTGAGCGTCGTAGTTGGAGCGATAGAGGAGCCAAGGTAGGGGCGGCGGGGCAGCGGAGAGTGACTGGGAGGGAAGGGCACGAGCGGCGCCGCACAATGGTATGGCTCCGGCGGGAGCGCGCGAAACCTCCGGTTACGCACATAAAACGGCGAATATCTCGAAAACCGCACATGGGATCTTGTTTGGCCTATTGGAACTTTTGTTCACGATGACATGCTGCACAACATACTGAAGTTTCAACGCATTTGACCGAGGGCCATTTTCCATAAGAACCGTGCGGGGTCCTCTCATTTAAAATATATAGTAGGAAAAATCGGGAATATATTAGGAAAGTCGAAAATTAAATTTTAGTAGACACCATGTCCATGAACTTTACACTGAGAAAAAATTATGGCTATAATTACCATATTAGTGGTGTTCAACATGAACTCTTAATTAGTCGTTGTCATAACCAAATATAGAGATATTTTTACCATTAAATGGTAATTTTACTACCGCACGCTTGCAAAATTACGATTGCTCCAGTAAAAATATCACTATTATTGATTATGGCCACCACTATTCAAGAGCGCATATTCAACACCACCAATATGGTAATTATAACCATAGTTTTTTCTTCGTGTAGGAACTCTTCGATTTATGTTTGAAAAGTATGAATTCTACCATTGCTTGGCGATGTAATTTCAATTGTCCCTAAGGGTCCAAACATTCATTGAAGATTGCGTATTTTTTACAGTGAATGTGGTAGGAAACTATTTCTCGCAGGACATTTAACAAATGAATATAGTCAGCAACTCTGATAAATTATCAAAAAATGTCTACGAAAAATCCATGAGTTTAGAAAAACGTGTTATATCAGAGTAGGTTTGGCAACGTGTGAATGTTGATACGGCGTTTTTCCCAAGCACAGCAGTATGCAGCCTGCACCTGACAGTGGAGCCACCGCGAATGGCAGCCTCGCGCCCGTTCCAATCATAAAACGCCCCTAGGGTTATGCAACCGGCGTTGCGAAACGAATCTGTCCCGGGTGAATTTCCCCGCCATGCCAGGACTCCGGTCCAGATGTTCTTCGAAATGAACAATGCATGGGCTAGACTAGAGATGGTTTAGAGATCCCGTTTTGCTGTCTACCGGATAGTGTAAAAGTTACCTCGGAAGTCAACGCTCAGATTCGCCGAATGATGACTGATGACCAAAGAGTTAAGAAAGCGTACCCTTAAGCGCACTTCTGAAAATAGGAGCTGAAAACAGAAGTCAACAATGCATAGATGAATATTGCCGCGAACTTTGCGCGGTCTGCGCAATTTTGAGAGGACGAGTCCGGACGCAACAGCTATATTTTTATATGAACTGTTTCAATAATGTACACTGAAAAAAATACCTCTGCTCACAGGGCTCCTGCACTTCTTTTGTAACAGTCACAGAAGCTTCCGTTATGAGGACAGAGTACTCTGTTCCCACGATCGAAGTTCTGTTCTCACAACAGAAAAATTCCGTAAGTGTAAAAAAGAAACTGCATGAGCCCTGTGAATAGAAGGTTCTGTCGTCAGCAATATCTATTTTTTTCTGTGTAAGTGCAAATGTATGAAAAAAATTGAAATTCACGGAAAACGACTGTTAAGCAACGATCACGTAACCTCACAATTCGCATAAAGCCTGGAGAAACGATGAAATGGACGTATTTCTACCAAAAGGAACTATCTGCGGGTGGGATAGATGAAGTTTGAGGTATGCTTGTGGTGAGCTGGATAAGAAACAATATATAAGAGTGGGCTTGATTCCCTTTGAAGGATTGGAAAAGCGGTATTTTAAATTCACCAAACGGAACTTTGTGCCAACTGTGCGCGGGACTCATGAGCCCTCATGAGGCATGTGACAAGAGCCTTGTGGAGAGGGCTCACGAGTTAGACCACGCAGCTCTTCGGCAGTGGCGTGGCGTGAATTGCGATGAATCGATTGTTCTGCCATTTAAACCTATGGTGAAGAATCGATTGTTGAGGTGTTCGCTGCGAACACCCTCTTTATCGATCCTTTTCCGTAGGTTTAAATGGCATAACAATCGATACATCGCAAATCACGCCACGCCACTGCTCCTCGGACTGCTCCCATCGTCACCGGTGACGTCGCTGGCGCTTTATAATTCCCATTCTCTCTTACGGCCCGAAAACTATCGAGCACCTCATATTTCCGACCCGCACATAGTTCTATTTGGTAGAAATACGTCTGAATATCGAACAAACCATGATCAAAGTTGACCTTTTGATGACCGTCGGTCACCATGCAACGTTCTTTTTTGATCAGAATGGCGTGTCGTCATTCATTATTTCTGATCTCTTGAGAATTTAAAAACTCCGCGCTAGTATTGCAACGCAATACCGGGGTAGCCGTCATTGGGTCTTCATCGCGCCAGCCAATGACCATCGTCCTATCAAAATTGAGGCTGAATACCTAGAGTAGATTGCCGAAGAAAAAACAACAAGAAAATATTCATTATTTCTTTGCGCACGGAACATCTCGGACCAGTTTTCACTTGAGAACTATGCGTAGTGACGAATTTTGGAATTAACCCGGAATTCGATCTTCAATCGAGGATAATCAATTCGTCCAGCAAATCATTCTCTCCGACTTACAGGAGACATCATTTGAAGAATTTTACGCTCAACATGGTGCTCATCAACCATCACTAAGTGAAATATATAGTCGATCCCCTTATAGATGGTATTCGATACATCAAACGAATGAGATTGTATGTAACCTCGATATCGATTGGTTCAAAACATAAATATAGCCTCAAAAGTCAATTGAGCAATCTGACGTAAAGGGGCTTTTGTGATAGATTTCAGATTCGCATGAGTACTAATTGTCCAAAAGTAGTAGAATTGCTACGAAATTCTCATTTTCAGCTGTTTGACAAATATCCAAATATTTTGGTTTGAACCAAACGATACCTCGAACCACTATCGAATACGATTCATAATTTTACCTCCTCCCTTTACAATGTTCAGATTGTCGGTACGGAATCTGTAAAATACATTGTCTCTGGCTTTGATACAGTATGCTGGGGCAGCACAACGCCTTGTAACGCCTCAAAGAGTCTTTGAACGTAACAGTCAAGGTCTGTGTAAGGAAGTGCATTCAGCTAATACCAAAGGAATGCTTTCACATTCGACCAAACTAAGCTGAAGCACTGAGCTACCCGGACGAAGTGAAGGAAACTTTTCTTCACTGGATTAAATTTGCTTTGCATCCAGCTTTATTTAATATTGTTTATTCTGAACTGATCCAATTAGTCAAGTCTTATAATAATGCATCAAGAAGCAACTGAAATTGTAAGCAAATTAGAATGTGAACACATTCCTCTATATGCCTGTCCCTTGCCTCAGACGGGCTTTAAGTTGTAAATCGTAAATGTAGATGCCAAAAGAAGGAGGCAAAAGAATTAGTCAAATCTTTGATTTCCGGTGTATGAAGAAATGCCTAGCAAGTAAGAGTATGAATTTCTAGGTATTAGTGATTCGTTACCAAAGAAAAGCGCCGTTTGAACCTTCGGATGTCGTGAAATTTTTCTTGATAAAACATTATTTTTTGAGAAATTCCATGAATCACCTTGATAAGCCTTGATACGTTCGCAAAACTTAGATCAAATTGTGAACACACTTCTTAAAACAAATTGGAAGATAAATAATCCTAATTTTTCCAGAAAACTCGTGTTTTATCGAAGGAAAGGCAACCTCCAAAAGTTCATTCGGCGATTTTCTTTAGCACAAGAGAAGTATTAACAATAATAAAGTGTCAGTTTGAATTTAGGCAAATTCATCGGGACGCCATTTTCCAGACGAAGGACTGTAACTTTATTCCAATGTTGCACAATTGTCCTAAGAAATTCAAAATACACGAGAATATCACTAAGGACTTAGTCCAAAATGCTATTATTTTTATAGCATGATCAGGAAAATTACAGAAATTTTCAGTTAAAAACGCTCAACAGTTTTCGGCAGTGGCGGCTCTTGAAAGTTGACAAGACTTTTTTCCTCCATTTAAATGTACGCAGAGCAATCGATTCTTGGTGAGGCAAGCTGCTAATTTCGATATTTTTAAAGGATTTAAATGGAGGAAAAACGGTATCTTCAACTTTCAACAATGAGCTTGTTCAGCAATTCGTAATTCTTGCATTTTTGGAAACTAGAGAGTGCACAGAGTTCACAGGAATTTTCCCCGATTTTTTTGAGCAATACGGGGTCTGTTAGAATAGAAACCGGATTTTGGTCATAAGTAGCCCAAAATGCGTCCGAATCAGGTTTTCTTGAGCTTCCCTGATAGCTGGAAATATACTTAAGAACGCTACGTTCACAGATTTTGTTTATTTTGATCAATGTTTATTCTGTGTCATCTTGAATACGAGTAAGTCAGGTGCGTTTTGCGATTTTCAGCATGCGATCACTGATAGAGCAAAGACTCAACATTTAATTTTGTTTTAAACTCGGTATACCTTGTGCCGAAACTTTTGGTATATGCCAAGTGAAGTTTACCATGATCATTGTATGAGATGTTCCCACTGTTTTGAATGGGTTAAACGATTCAAAACTGGTCAGGAGTTCGTCAAAGATGAGGAGCATGGGAATCGACCCTCAACGGCAACTGACATTTGTCAAGTGGAAGAAGTGCGGGCAAAAGTGCTCGAAAATGGTCGTTTCGAGCTTGTTGAACAGAGTAATATTTCTGAAGGCTCTGTACATACAATTTTGATAGAATATGTAGACACGCATCGAGTTTCAGGTACACTTGCCCCTTGATTGTTGTCCGTTGAACGAAAATCCAACCAAATGTCAATTTCCCTTTAGCTGCTTGAAAGTTCTAACAATGATCCTACATTTTTGGATAGGATAATTTTCGGTGACAATACTTTAGTGTACGGCTACGATATGGAGACGAAACTCCAATCGTCCTTGTGGATTGAAAAATGTAGTGCAAGACCGAAAAAAGAGAGACAAGTTCGGTCAAACATAAAAATCGCAAAACACCCTTGAGGTTGCCTTACTTCAAGCCACATACCAACGAAGCTAATTAGGATTTTTCAAATTTGTGAACGTAGCGTTCTTAAATATATTTTCAGCTATCAGAAAAGCTCAAGAAAACGTAATTTGGACGCATTGT
>NW_017547114.1:716443-795458 GCF_001854935.1 Bemisia tabaci
GCCCCCCCCCCCCCCCCCTTGTCTACACCACTGGACCTGGCTCCATCAGACGAGGATTAAGCCACAACGGTCGGTCGAACGGCGGAACTCCCCGTCCCTCGCCGGAGGGCGAAAACGCGTAAAAGCGCCCGACAAGTCGAGCCTGACAACGGGGTTGCATGTCGTGCAGCGGCGGCGGGCGGGACGTATAACTCACAGGAGTGGGGGCATCGCTGCCGAGACCGAGCAGAGGACTTGCTACGCTCGTGAGTGGGGAGTGGGGTGGTGGCAGGGGCAGGGATGCTTGACATATCATGATACTCGTTTAACAAATCATTAGCAGCGCGCTTGTACTTTCATTATCTTCTCGACACATAGCTTCGCCAAGGGGCGCCCACTCCCATGTTCCCTGTTCTCGGTCAGGGCATGGAACCCCCCGGAGGGAGGGGGGGCGACAGAATTTGCACGCGGATGCACTTGGGTGCGCTGCTGCACGTTCGTCGCTCCGACGTCATTTGGTCGTTACATCGTGGCAGCATCACTCTACTTTGCCGTGCGAATGAAAAACGATGTATGAGCCTTCAGACGTTGTCAAAATTCCTCTAACGAATCACGAATTACCGGGAAAAGTTGTAATTACTTTTACTCCGATTTTTCAGGAGATTTTGTTTGTTATTTGATCTTAAGTGTCTGAAAATTTCAAAGGAAAATGTTCATAACTTTCTCTAGAAATAAATACTTACTGAGAAACAATTTGGCAGCTGTCCAATCCTCGTACGGCGTTCTACCTTTAGCACGGCAGTATACGACCGTGCATGTCATTTTCGGTCCTGAACGGAGCGAAATTTAATCTCTCGGTTTGGAAACGACTCACCTCGGGTAATTTTTACGGTTGTTTTGCGTAGGAACACTCCTCTGGCTATTACGCAGTTTTTATTCTCTCCTAAAAAATTTCAGTTTTCCGAGATGGGTTGTTTTTCGAACTGAGATTCAATTAGGAGCCGTCCATGAGTTGCTCACTAGATGACCTGCGAATTTAAGCATTATGGTGTTGCGTCACTATTTACCGTTTGATTTCAGTCCTACTTTGAGAAAGATAACTAATCCTAGAAGAAAATCTTTCCTTGACAGTGTCCTCTTGAGCATAGGAAACACCAATTGCATGAAGAGGCGACCTATTATGCCTATTTACCCCCCTTTTGATTGTCCTTTCATTAATTGAAATGAACTTTGAACTTTACAAGGTGGATAGTCCCTCGGCCCGGAAGACTTGTAAAGCACATACTAACGAGGAAGAAAGTGACTGCAAAACACCGCTAACAATTACTTAGAGACGAGTACAAAAAAACGTGGCTATGAGAAGAAGGAAGAGGTAGAGACGGCGTAAGAATTGGACCTTAATTTGACCACAGTTTGCAATTAGGAACTAAAATTCAAAAACACTCTCGTGCATAGGAGAACAAATGGCACGTACGTTGTTTGTAAACTGGGCTCGATATTTTAGGTCCAAATTGCAGATAATTGTCTAATCGGTATTAATAGAAAGAATATATCTAGCCGAAGAAGATGTCTACGTTAAGGTAATTTCCTCTTTGCTGGACGATAGGCAGAACTCTATCGACACACATGTCCGTTTGATTTACAGTAAAAGAATGAACGAGTTTTGAAATATCTTGCGACTTCATATTTAATCATGACAATATGAATTTATGAATTAATGAAATATTTTTTTATGAATTAATCGAATTAAACATTACTAAAATCGTAATTTGACCATTATTAAGGGGCTTAGAGGACAAGGCGCACAAGTGCAGTTTTTGTCATATCGAGAGATACGTGTCTGAAGTTTTGAAAATACATGGATCCTCATGGCGGAAAGAAAGTTCAAACTGACTTTTTGATGCATAAAAATTGGAATTTTGGAGCAATTTGTTTTGCAGTATTAGCATTGGGACTAGTTTCACTTGAAATCATTACTATCTCAATCTTTTCAAAAACTGCACTTATGCGCCTTGTCCTCCAAGCCTCCCAATTTATTCTCAGCACAGAATGTCTAATTTTCTTAAAGGTGGGAGTATTGATCCCGAGAGGGTCTTTCAGAAGGGTTTCAAAGAGGAATGGGCCTGAAAAAACATAACCTAATTCTTGTGCATCAATTTCGGTTCGGGCGCCCTTCTCCAGCGGGGCGGGACATGACGTGCACCTTGGACCTGGCCCGTCGGCACCTCGCGTGGAGCGCGTTCCTTGTCGGTTCCTTGTCGAGAACCAAATATTGATTCGCGGACCGGAGCGGATCGCCCGCGCCAACGTGCAGCTAACCGCGCCGCACCGGGCTCTCTTTGTGCCAACATCGCCGCCAGCTCTCCTTCTAATCTCGTATTCAGCGATTGTATACGTTCCTATGGACCGTATTTTATTCGTTTATTACACGGTTCCGTGAAAGCTTGTAACTATATTAACACTCCGAAGTGCAAATTGCCTATTTGAAAAATTGAAGGAACTCTGTCTGTACGAGCAACTATTTTAACTTTCCGGAGTGCAAATTGCCTACTCGAAAAGTTGAAGGGACTTCCTGCTTACTCAAGTGACTATTTTACACCGTTCCGTGAAAGCTTGTGACTATTTGTATACTCCGGAGTGCAAAGCGCCTATTTGAAAAATTGAAGGAACTGTCTGTCTGTACGAGCAACTATTTTAACATTCCGGAGTGCAAATTTCCTACTCGAAAAATTGAAGGAACTTTCTGCTTACCCGAGCAACTATTTTACACCGTTCCGTAAAAGCTTGTGACTATTTATATACTCCGGAGTGCAAAGCGCCTACTTGAAAAATTGAAGGAACTTTCTGTCTGTACGAGCAACTATTTTAACATTCCGGAGTGCAAATTGCCCACTCGAAAAATTGAAGGAACTTTCTGCTTACTGGAGCAACTATTTCGTCATTCCGGAGTGCAAATTACCCAGTCGAAAAATAGAAGGAACTTTCTGCCTGCTGGAGCAATTATTCTAACACTCCGTATTGTTTTTTCGTGCAACTGGTTTACACCCGGAGTCCTAATATGATTATTGACATTGATAGATGAATGGATGATCAATGAAGGCTAAAAGAAAATGGAGCGATCCCAGTGGTGGAAGCAAGTGGATGCAATGGACGAAGGAAGGGGGAAGTGATGAATTAAATAACAGCAAACCACGAGAGTCCCCATAGTTATATAGTCATTTCATCCCGTAGTTTACAAGAATCCCGTTGTTTGCATCTTGATTCTTTTAAATGATTAAGTTTGCTCCATTTTCACTTTGTCCTCTTCGTTTACCGCCTTGCCCATCAATTTAAATAATCAGCCCGGTGACTTTGGTCTTGGTCGATTAATGATTATTTATTATGTCTGCTCTCGAATAGTTGATGGTGATAGGTCAAAATGCCCAACAGACGTACATTTGAAATGTCAGAGTACCTGTTATATCTGATAACATGATCTAAAACAAACATGACGAAATCAGTCGATCTGTAGCATCGCTTTGTCTTAGTTTACTCCCATAGAATCTTTTCCTTAAAGATACAATTTCAAAGCTCTCAAATATTTCGTCTGCGCTTAGTGCCTGAACAGTGTCAGTCATATGTTTATGCACAACTAAGCAATTAAGCATATAGAGAAACGTTCTTATATGAGGCAATTGAAGCATACCAAAATTAGTTTAACACCCGGTTTGACTGAAGTAAACTTTGGTTTGCATTGAGAATGAGAGGTTCTAATTTTCAAACATAAAAACGATCTTTCCTCACCTCTTAGTCAAGTGAAGAGATACTTAATCAATTGCACCGAATTCTACGTACAAAGATGAGAAAACATGTTTTGCTGTGTTTATTTTTGTACCTTGCATAAGCGTTGCGATTGTTCTCTCATGCTGATAATTCATAATCTCAATTTTTAGAGTGAAACTTCAGACTCATTAGTCAAGTCGATTCTAATTATGAGTCTGTAACATATCCCGTTACGTTAGCACTAAAGAAACTGAGAGAAGATTTTGCGTAAATTTAGGGTAGCATGCGCCACAATCATTAAGAAAGGAGTATTTCCACGAAATTTACCAACAAGACGCTGCAACTCCTGAATAACTTAGTAAAAATCTTCACAATGCAGCAAAATTTACCTTGATTTTCGAAAATTTAGGACGGTGGTGGCAATCAGCCAGACTATCTCATAAACACATTCAACAACCAAACATTTAACATTCAGCGGTCAAATAACAGTCATTATTTTGGATGATTCAATTAGGGATGTGTTTTAGAAATCAAATAAGTAGTAGCGTATGCTACAAAGTCTAATCTTGTAGCTATAGTCGAATTTTAAAATACTAAAAAATACACCAAAGATGGGCACATCAGGGCCTCAATTGAAAAAGGAACACAGGTAGGAAGACTACTAGGCCAGCTACATGCCCATCCCTGGCTGGAACAAAAGCAAAAAAGGTAGCAGGAAAGAAATTAACTACATTGGAATGTTGTAAAATTTCCTTTCTCCCCTAGTATTTTCATAAGTAAAAACCGTTGAACATTTCCAACTGAAAATGTCTCTTGATTTGTTTCTGATTTCGTACAAAAATCACCAGCTACATTCCTGTTAAAAAATTGAACTTTCTAAGTCAATTGTCTAGTTTAGGAATGGCGTTGCGTTCGTTCATCCGTGAAACAGCATAATAGTCATACAATTGTAATATGATCCAGAAGTAGTAGTTTCTTATAGCAAACATAGTCCTGATGCTCCGAGTGAAATTCGAAAAAGGAAACAAATCTGATGGTGTTTTTTCTTCAACCTTAGTGGTCCAGTTTTTGTTAGCCGAAACGCGACGTTGACCACACAGTTACAATTCTCTGAGTGGAATTTAGAGTGCGTTTTACTCTTGAACTTTCATCGCTTCCAAATGTAACCTCAGTGATCAGGATGCACAGTGGAATCTACGCTTTTTGTGGAGTGAATTCCGCTGTCGCAGAACGGTAACCCCGTAATCATAAATGTAATCTTAGCAAATAGATCAGTGGCGTGACGTGCTTTGCAATATATCGATTGATCTGCCATCTAAATCTATGGATTAGGATCGATCAACGGGGTGTTCGGGACGAACACCTTAACCATCAATTCTTTACCGTAAATTTAAATGAAAAAAAAATATCGACAATCGATCATTCACGCCTTGCCACTGAAATAGATACCTTCATTGTAAATAGGACGTGTTGTAGAGAACTAAATAAAATTATGTAACAAAAAAAAAAGAAAACAACTGCATGAACTCTTTAAGCGGAGTTTGCTCCGCTCAAACGAAACAAACTTCATTCCTTATTCATACAGCTTGGGTTTACCGGAGGTAAATTTGGTTCCGTGGTGAAATGAATTAGTGAAAACGAAAACACACCAACTCGAAAAAATGAAAATAATCAAGACACACACAAAACTGCATGTTAGGTGAAGAAGTTAGTCCAAGAAAAATATTTTTGGGGCCTAAAGCAAGTACTTAAGGACACTGTAAATGTCCAATTTGGAACAGGTACGGTAACTTCAATAACCTCTATGAAAATTGCCTGTCCTCTGTGAAAAGTGAGCATTTTCGAGTTACCGAGTTGATGTGTTTTCGTTCTCACTGATTCAAATGCACCCCGTATTTCATTTTCATTCTTGAAAGTTTATGTGCATGGGAAACTAAAAATCCCCACCAAAGTGACTCCCCGGCTTTATTTTTAAATTCCGCAGCGACTCAGCAACGCCGCATACGAGCATAATTCCAAGACTATCATTAATCATTCTTTGCGCTATGATGGATTGGCTAAAGGCTTGCTCTGACCCCTTCGTCTCCTCCCCGCCGCTCCCGCCCGGAGTTTTCCACCCCGACAAACCAACCACTCCTTGCCAATTTTTATTTATCTTTTTTTCTTCCTGCTCCCTTCTCTCTCTCGCCGCCCGTCTCCCGGTTTTCGCGTCCCACTCTCACCTTGTCTCGCTGACCTCCATCTTCGCGCCCTCGCCCTCTGTTCTTCCCCGGTTGTTTGCCCTCGACCGTTTTACCCACAGGTGACTAATTAAGGCGCCAAGTATCTCCTCCCGCGAGTTAAGTTACCCCGCAATCTGCATTAATAAGCTCCCGAGGAGCATCTCCCTCATTGAGAATAACGAGGCGGGTGGATAATTCCGAAAGTCGAAGTTGGCAGCGCTGATTGTACTCTATATAAATTCATTATAAATATCGATTCCAGGTGAGGCAGCCTGACTCAGGTAGAATCAATTGTTTTACACACATTTTAACACACATTAAACCGGCGCTGCCAACTTTATTTTCCACCAGAGGTTAAATTCTTCCACAAGCTACATTACTTGACCTTACAGACCTTTGGAGACCTTTACAGACCTTTGGAGAAGTATCTCTTTCGTTGGAAATAATGAGACAGGTGGATAACCCCGGAAGTCAGAGTTGGCAACGCTATAATTGTATACGCTATTTAAATCCATTATAAATATTGATTCTAGGTAAGGCAGCTTGACTCAGTAGAATCAATTGTTTACATACTTCGTAATCGAAAATAATCAGTGCTGTTAACTCGCCAGTATTACCAACTGCAAAAAAGAAAAAAGAAAAAAATAAATAAATAAAAAGAAGAAAAAAAAGAAAGGAAAAAAAATTGAACGAAGTCAGTATGAGAAATCGGTCAAACGTTTTCTATACCTTGGATAGTTTGTTTAATTGCAGTCAAATGGTAAAATAAGGTTATATTAAAGAAAAGGCACTCGAATACGATGAAACAAAACACAGACTAGTGATTACAAACACCAAACTGTGATTTGTTTTATCTTATTAGAGCGGCTTTCCTTTAATATGCACAAATTGTCCTACATAACTACTCGATCAATTAATAGGTACTTTTAATTTGTATTTTGTAACATTAGCATTTCAGTAACGATCGATCAATTGATTTTTCTTTTCTTCTGTTTCAGGTGAGTGGAATATCTTATCACTGCAGACACACTACGGCTTTTTCATTGACGAATCCAGCAATTTGGCAACATCGGATTCCCTCCATTTAAACCTATGGAATCTTGGAGGAGCCATGTGCTCCGACAAGAATCGATCATTTGACATAGGTTTAGATGAAGGGAATCCGGTGTTGCCATATTGCTGGATCTGTCTCTGGGATTTTTTTAGCGAAAGTTGAAGATCAAAGAAATCAAACTGTCTGAAACACCCAATAATTTTCTTCCACTCTGAATTATTAGTCATAAACGGTACGTACTCATAAAAATTATCATTTAATCCCAAACAAACTGTTGCAGTATCTTAACCACTTTCCTGATTGTATGATATCTTTTGTGATAATTTTGGCATGAGGAGGTAGTATAGCTACTTTTTGGAACCCGCGTATTTCCCAGTCTTCCCACGCGAAATTTCAAAACCTTAATTTTAAATCAAGGTTTTGAAAATTTTTTTCCTGAGCGAAAGAATGTGACCCGTCTGAAGAATTATTGCTAGCTCAACAATAATTTGCAGTCATTGCAACTTTAACACGTGCCAAATCGTTACAATCCTTACACCGATCTTGTTGGAAACGGACCAGCTTATCACGATGACAGTTTAAAACTCAGTACTTTCAAATATTTCATCCCCGTATATCTTTCACAAAAACTATCTTTTCCTTCCTTTTGTATGAGCAATATTTTCCTAGGACGGGGGCATGATAGTGCGCATGATGTCAGTGGTTATATCTTCTGGTTACCTCCGGAACAAAAACGTGCTGAACACATGCAAAAAAAATAGCAGATAATGGAGAATTGAGGATTGAGGTTGTAAAAGTGAGTTCCTTGCTGATTCGGTAGCTAGACATGACCATTGTACTTTCTGGAAATCTTTTCAGCAGGATCCGAACGCAGAAGCGGAAAATTTTAATGAGATTCGTGATTTGGAGTCTGGAATGGATCCAGTGTTCTAAAAAAACAGCACGTAGAATCGTAAAGTCCTGTCTGTTGAGGTGAAAATTATCGCCACTCTATCTGAGCGGGGTCAACAAGGTCTTGTTACCGTTGAGCTGTAAATTCCGCATAGTTGCCGAATTCCGCTCGTCGATTTCCCCATGGACTTTCAGCAGAATTTGTGTTCAGATGAAACGTGTTCGAGAGGATCGAGGGCGTAAATGTAACATTACTCGAGTTAGACATCTTGATCCGTCCGTGAAACTTCATTTCAGGGCAACTTTTTCATAAATGTGAGAGATGAGGCCCGAAGTGGACCTCCGAATTCCATCCGTCAATTGATAAATTTTGAGCGGATGAATGGTGATGTAGACTCTTTTGAAAATTTCAGGGGATTTTATCTGTAATGCGAGGTAAACTCCCTGAAATTTTCAAGCGAATCCACTCGATCGCTCACCCGTAGAAAACATTAATTGTTCGATGCAATTCGGCAACAGCGCATGTGACTCGGATCTGCTTTTCGCGGTCTGATTTTATTTTTCCTCTTGTTTCGTCCGCGCGCAGATCAAGGTAAAATTTCACCCGGTGAAGCGCACAGACGAGCAAGGGAGTGGGAGCAGCCTGAAAAAAACGTGAAAATTAACTTCAAAAGCTCCGCGAATACATGCAGCACGTTTAGGTTTTAAAAGTGGTGCCATGGGTTTTCTTGTAAAAAAGAGAATTTGCAAATTTGAAATTTCTTATTGTTCCACCTGAAAGTGCTTAAAGAGCTGATTTTTCAGTATTTGTTATTATTTTTTTTTTGGCTATCGGAAATAGTATAAAAAAAGATTTAAAGGTAAGAAAATGCGCCACCTAGTGGTGTCATCTGGCGACATTTCCTATGTATTTCAGCAGATTAGATCATTTTGTCATATCTTCTCTAATAATTGTTCAATTCATGAACCAAGGGTATCCTAGTGTTTAGTTCACTCCGTATTTTCCACTTAAACACGAAATCCATCAAATTTCTGACACCTGCAAATTCTCCATTGTGTTCAAGAAACACCCCGTAATTATCGAAAAATTATAAAAAAATCAACACCATGAACCTCAAAATTTGCAGTCTTTTTAGTCCAAAAATTCATGTCCAACCGCTCTCATCGACTCGATCCACTGTGCGGCGGGTTGCGCGGAACAAATCGCGGCTCTTCTGACGTAAGGGCGTATCTCAATTCTACGTGAGCCTTAGCAAGCATGGATTTATACGGACAATAAGACTCAACTCCAAAAAAAGTTACGCCCCACGTGAGAGGAGCGACGGAACGAGGGAAATTTTTTCCAATTAAATTTACACGTGAACAAGGCTCGCGCGGGAGGCGAGACTCAAAGGAAGTTGAAAGGGTCCGTTGTTAGTGCCCCTCCCGCGGTCAATTTTGAATGGCTTCTTTTCACGGGCGCCGGTGGTCGCGGGCGGGGAGGGGGGGGGGCGGATCACGCTAAATCGCGGCCCAATACAAATCGGTCGAGCTTGAGTTCTGAGTCGAGATTAAAACACGTTAAAGGTCACCGAGCAACAAAACCACTCCACCGACTCCTCGACCCTGTAAATAAAAAATCAAACTGCCCCCGCGGTCCCTTTCTTTCGGAGTCTGTGAAAATCCTCCCGGACAGGGTTGTCAAAGTCCCGCAGTGCTCCCATTCCATGACCGTCAAAAGTTCCGGAATTCGGAATTTTTTGTTAAAATTTCTCCCACTCCATGACCGTTGGAAGTTCCGGAATTCGAAACTTCTATGTTTCAATGTCTTCCATTCCATGACCGTTAAAAGATTCGGGATTCTTTTTAGATTTTTCAAAAGTTCCGAGAATGTTCCGAAAAATGCATAAGATCCGGAATCTGTCGGGAATTCCAAAAGTTCCGGGAAAAAGTCAGGAAAATCTCAAAAGTTACGCGAAAACCGACGAAGCCACGTGTGAACGACCAATTTCAGTTTTCAAGAATAAATATTTGAGCATTAAAAGTTTCTACGTCAAGTCCAACTGCTCCCATTGACTCAAACCTCCGTTCTTCGATGCAAAAAGTCAAGGAACGATCAGTTTTCACCGGCGGATCCAGCAAACTGGCAACATTGTCTTTTGTCTATTTAAACCTATGGAAATGTATCGATTCTTCCAGGGTCCAGGTGCTCCTACAGGAATCGATTACTTAGCATAGGTTGAAATGGAGGGAATCCTGTGTTGCCAAATTGCTGGATACGCCTCGGTCAGTTTTGTCAGAGAAAACGTGGAAACGTCACAGACTGTTCCCTTTCCGAGTTTGTAGACATTTTGTGTTTAGAATTTTGGTGATTTGGTCAAATTTACTAACCGGAAAACTACAAGAACAGGGTGTCTAGCAGCAGGAAAAACCGGAATAACTGGAAAATATCAGGAATTTTGACCGATCAGGAAAATCGGAAAAATCGGACGTTCTATCAGGAATTTTTCTTACTTTGTCAGAAAATTTAGTTTCCCCATGCATTTAAGCAATAAGTATAATTTTTGCGAGAAAAATCAGGAAAATATCAGGATTTTTCAAAATTAAAAGATACTAGACACCTTGAAGAAACTCGACCGGAAAATGTCGAGGCCAGATTTCCCAACTCCTCGCGGTGCGAGGAAGGGTGGTCGGCTTCGGGCGGGGTGATCCGACTGCACCTTATGGTATTTAATTATTTTTTCAACCCGGCGTGGGCGGTCACGAGTTCCCGGTTACGATCACGTAGACGGGGAGCTTTGGCCCGGGCCGGGTTCGCGGGCGGCGAGTCCGGCTCGAAATCAAGAAATCCGCTCATATCTCCGGGAGCGAAGCTTTCGAAACGTTATTGATGGTATCCGAGAGATCCAAAGGTCCCTCGGCATAATACTTTAGGCTCGACCTGCTCCGAAATTAAATTCTGCCGGCGTGCTTCCCGCCTCCCGCCTGCCTTCATGTTGATGATGGAGGGGGCCCAGGCCGGACCGAACCGAACCGAACAGAACTGAACCGCAGTCTCGCTTTCCTACAAACTTCCGTGATTAAGTTCTACCCAGCCGATATCATGTTGAGTGATTCGTCGCCTTTTCCGGTGTGGTCGAACTGGCGTGCGATATACCGCATCGATTTTGTCAAAAATTTCGGCAGATTTTGAATTTTTAGGCAAAAATAGAACTAGAGCTCGTGCGCATGAGCCTGAAGAATAGTTCTAAACCCAAAAATCGGCATAATTCCGAGAAATGCAAGCAGGATCCTTTTTTGGAAAAAAAACGTCGTAGTCGATATAGTTATCGATTTCTGTATAGACTACCAAGTTTTCTCCCCCAAAAAGGATCCTGGTTCCATCGCTCTGAATGTTGTCAATTTTTTGTTCAGAATGATTCTTTAGGCTCATGTGCAGGGGTTTTCGTTCTTTTTTGGCTAAAAATAAAAATTGCCGAGATTTATGACTTCATCGATTCGATGTATCGCAAGTAACTTCGACCAGGCCAGGAATCGTGACGAATCAATTAAACCGACCCGTCGTAACGACACCAACGAACTGGCGGATACTTAGCGAAATTTTTGGAGGGTTCGGATTCGATCGACTTGTGAATCTGTTTTGTAATGAGGTAACCCTATTGGTTGAAACGGGTGGTTGCTGTGGACTAAGATGGAAAATTATGCACTAACTCTTGGGTCTCTCGTGGGTTACCGTGAGTCAGCGAGTCTCGTCCTTTATCCATCGCAACCGCACCTGCTTCCACATTTTTGCTCCTTTCAATGTCCAATTGTCTTCTTTGTCTATCGCTCTGTCTATCAATTTCAATGATCAGCCCGTAGGACCGGACTTTCAACTTCGGGAGGTGCCCGCGAAAACCAGAGTATCCATTCCACCGTCAGCGGAATAACAAATGGTGCCGTTAACAAGAGGTATGTAGCTTGAAAGTTAATTTGCTCCTGGTGCCAAAGTTAAACACGAGAAACTTCGTAAACGGAAACCACGCGGAATGCCTCCGGCTCGATCAAGGATCGCGCTCCCAAGCCGCGAAGCAGTGCGCTGTTGCCGTTTCTTGAAGACGACCCAGCAAGAATCAGCCTAACTGTATTTCTGCCGTGATGAGGAAAAACGCCGTATGAACGGAAAAACACCGTATGAACCGAAAAACACCGTATGAACCCTCAGCCGACGCCATATTGCCTTGGATAACATACGAATTAATCGGGAAAGTCGTAAATATCCCCCCCACCAGTTATTTAGACAGTTAATTAATTATCAAATTAATCTAAAATTTGGCACAGGGTTGGTACAAAATTTAGTAAATTAAAGTCCCTAACATTTCCCTGATTTTTCAGACACATTTTGGTGCATTCCCTGACACATCTCGGTGAAATTCCCAGACAATTGAGCAAATCGACGGCGTATACGTCTGCAATCACACATCTCGGTTGCGGTGTCTGAAAGTATCCGCCTCTATGTTAATTTTTTAAATGAGAACAAATTGACATCATTCTTTGAAGTTTTTGCAGAATTTTCTCCGCACAGAGAAGAAAAATCACGGCAGTTTTAAAAATTTACCTTTGCGTAATTTTCCGTTTAAACAATGAAGTATGACAGGAAGTCTGCGACATCGCAAACCGAGTCATGAGATTGCCGACTTACACTGTCGAAATGCCAGTGTTCAAAAGACATGTTTAGAAAGAGCTTTCAGGCAAAATTAGTTGTTCGAAATGTCAAACCCACTCAAGAAAGCAATTGAAAGTGATTTGACGATGTTTCCCTGACATGATCGTCTTTTTCCCTGACATTTCTAGATTTTCCCTGCGACTTCAACATTCCTGACTGTGCCAACCCTGATGGCTAACTTAATTTAAAACAAATTTTCAATCAAGTAAAATCCGGCATTATTCTTATATTTACACGACGTTTTTCGTCGGCAAGGCAGATTCTACGTTGTCTCATCTTTTTTCTTTTTTGTAAACAGAGGGCAGAACAAATAATCGCCTGGAAACTTTCCCGTAATTTCCTTTAGATAATGAAGACAATACTTACAAAATTTCAAATCAGAGTGTTGTTTCGTCTACAATCAAAGAACAAAAAATGAGAGGAAATCAGGCTACTTCTGAGTTTTTAAGCTGATCCTATTGAAATTCGTTTGACTTCGTTGGCAAAGAAACGAGGTAGAAAATTAAACAACAAAGCCCGAATGCAACTATTCGTGCTCTTTGGACGTGCATGTTGCTGATGTACAAAATTGAAGGCGGTTCATATTTTCTTGGTGCTCTTCGCAACTTGCGAGTGGTCGAGTAGTTTAGACGCGCCGAGATCATTCCCAAACGGCACCATGGCACTTAATTTTTCCTGGGAAATTCTGTTTAAAAAAGAATGACAATCCTCACTAGGAGTATGGTTAATTCTATCATGAGTCGAATTAATTTTTTACTCAGAGCTATTAGGTAGGATTCAGATAGTAGAACATTTGGTAGTGTTAAGCATACTTTTGGCGAATTATATTAGAGTTGTGAGTCTTTTCGTGATTATCGTATTCACGCATGTCTCTTTACCTCAAACCGTTCCTTTTTTTCAGCGTATTTAACCGCACCATTAATCACATTCTTAGGTTTCTTTTTCCGTGGACAGTCACATACTGTGCGCAATTGAATACTTAATGTGTTTTATTGCAGCGATCTTCTATCACAATGGGTGTTTCATAAAAAAAAAAAAAAAAAAAAAAAAAAAAAAAAAAAAAAAAAAAAAAAAAAAATTAACGAGTGTGTTTGCTTGATTATGTCTCAAGGTTGTCCCAAGCGATAGTGAAAATCCCAAAAAACATTTGCTAAATCCCTAGAATCCAGCTAATTTAATATAACGGGACTTCAGGGAACTGACTCTCCCTGCCCTGACAACTGTGCATGGGGTGTTTCTAGTCGTGTCAATTCTCATTCATGAGCGGCATCACGGAGCTATGCAAATTGGCTGTGCTCGTGCCTTCCCACGCACTGCAAACTCACTCAGTGCACCGTGCTGCCATTTCTAACTAAAAAATCAGCTAACTTGAACTGAATCAATGATGACGTCATGTCACTAGGATTTTATTTCAACGCACGGAGCGCCTTGGAGTTGTTAGAGGTTTTCTATCTTTTGAGGATCCTGTAACCTGTAAAAGATCCCGGTTCGCTTGGGGTTTTTAACGTGGTTGAACTGTTCGATGTAGTGCATCTATTTAGTAAAGAATCTCGACTGATTTTCGTTTTTTAGCCCATGGAAGAATGATAGTCTATGCAAATCGGCCGATAGAATTATTTTGAACCTAAAAAATGATTTCCGAATTCAGGGGAAAGAAATCTGGATTTGTCTGGGGAAAAGGTTGCTTTCAATAGAGTCAGTTTCTTAAATTGTCCATTTTTTGGTTGAAAGTGATTATTTTAGCTCGTTCAAAAATTCCTCAATGATTTATCTAGAAGTCAAGATTTTTTCTTTTCTAAGACAACCATCCTGCCGACTAAATCAAGAGAAAAAATATAATACCAACTTGGTTTTTATGAGAAGTGCAATACAATGAGAAGCTTTAGGTTAATTATAAGACTTCCCTGTTTCTAAATTGATTTGTGTGCTAAATTCAACGCAATATATACCGAAATCAACACAAAATGTCGATTCGTTTGCATTTAACTTCATCTAGTGGCACCTGATCATTACGGAGTCTGCGGTGAATTGTTTCTATCAACAACAGCGTCCCGATGTGAGGACGTTCATTTACTTACACTCTCTAGTTACGTTCATTTACATTCATTTACCATTGCAAATCGAAGGAAAACATGCCTGCATAGATCTATTCTCCGTCACGAAGAGGCTCCGCTACGGCTGGTTTTCATTGTATATTAAACGAAAGTAACATAAATTGCAATTATTTTTCTCAATGTAGTATTAGTATTGTAGAGGTGAAACTCTGGACTGGCATTCACGAAAAAAAAAAATTGCTGATTCAACAATTAAATTGCTAAAAACAGTGAGTACAATGTTTCAACGCAGATTTTACAACAAAAAAATGCTACTTAACCACCCCTATGGTTAAATTAGTTTACAATGTGGTTAAATTAGCACTTTTTTTGTTGTAAAATCTGCTTTGAAACAATGCACTCACCGTTTTTAGCAATTGAATTGTTGAATCAGCATTTTTTTTTTCCGTGTTTGTACAATCTCGTTATCAATTGAAGCCTCAATGGGTGACTCCGACTACCTATCTCGAATATTTACGTGTTAAGGAAGAAGCCAGAAGATGTTGCCAAATTTTCTTCTAGAAAACAAGAATTTTTAGGAAAACTTATGGATGTTTTTCCCCTGATTCTTCAGAGGATTCAATTTGCAATTTAACCCACAGAATCTCAAATTTTTTAAGAAAAGTGCGCATAGCTTCACTCAAAAATGAACGTTTCTTAAGTGGAAAAATTAGGCTACTATCGAATGCTCATACGGCGTTCTTCCTTTGCACAGCAGAATACCAGTCCCTCAAGTCCCGAAACTATTCCCGGGTTGATTTAGTCTCAGGATAACCGAACTCTTTTCTTCTCCTTCTCGCGAATAAAATTAAATGCTCGACAGCACCTGCTCCTGGTAAGAAGGAGCACTCAAGAGACTTCCTATCGTAAATCTGGAAAGTTCTCCAGACCTGATGGCAAAGTTGCCAGTTCTCATGTACTCTATGTTAATTTAAAGTCACTCAAACTGTACAACAGACCACATTGACCTGAGCCTTACGTCTAAACTAGAGGGGTAAATGCCACTTTTCGGTGACCGCAATGGAGAATCTGCAGGTGTCTAAAATTTGCTTAGTGCCCCTACGACTCTTATGACCTACCTAGGCCCGCCACATCCCATCTCGGGCCCTGGTACCAATATTCTGGCCCGGGCCCCTAGCACAGGGGGGGGGGGGGGGGGGGGCCTCCCCCGGGAAATTTTTGAAATTTTAAATCTATTTGGACACATTATGAAGCTCTTATGATGGAGACTTTCCATCAATTTCTGCAGAATAATTACGCCTTTTTGTTTACTTTCAGCACCAAAAACTTTCGAATTGTTGCATTCAAAACATCTATAAATTTTTTTTTGAGGGGGCAGATGATAAATTTCAATTCTATGGGGAGCCGGGCCCCCTGGCTGGACTCCCCTTTCGTACGTCTATGGCAAGGGAGTTAAGCCATTGAAGTCGAGGATGCCCAGAAAGGAGCCTCTCAGCATCCGACAACGGAAGAAAATGAAACACAGTTACTAAAAATATCATTCTACATATTTTCAAAATCTTGGAAATCTCTAAAAAAAAGTAAGAAAAATTTTATAGTGCCCTAGCGTGTTTTTGAAACTTTATTCACCTTTTGCGGAATTTTTAGGGTAATTTTTTCACTTTTCCCTACGAGACAAGGGTTACACATGAATTCGTAGTGGTTTGTCACCTGCGTCACGGGCCCCTCCAGGGCCCGGGCCCCGGTACCAAGGACCCAGTATCCCCCCCCTTGTGGCGGGCCTGGACCTACCCCATTCGAACCAAACCCGAATAGCTCTCTAAAACTAGTTCGGTATAAACGCCGCGTGATTGTGCATGCTAGTATAATTTACGATGTATCTCTGTCGATATTAGCAGTCAAACTGAATGGAGACACAATAGTTTTTATAGCTCTGTTGATCAGACAGAATAAAAATAATAATCTTACAAGAAATGTAAAGTTGAACACCGAAACTAGCGTCTTACAGTTCATTTAGTCAAAAATCAAAGAAAGGAGGGAACTGTGCAACCTTCCATCAAAATCTTCTGAAAAATATCTTTAATATTTAGGCTAGAAAGATTTACACAGACCCACAGTGATTAATGTGAAGAATATTTAATTTTTTAAATTAATTACTCAAACATACAAATCCAATATACCATAGTGGCAAGGCGTGAACGATCGATTATCGATATTTTCCCATTTGAAGCTGTGGTAAAGAATCGATCATTAAGTTGTTCGTTGTAAAATCGCTGTTTGTCAATCCTTTTTCATAAGTTTAAATGCCAGATCATTCGATGTATCGCAAAGCACACCACGCCACTGATACACAAGTCATTAACGAGGAGAGTCATTTATGTTGGGCAAAACGTTTCGTTGTTAGAAAGAAAGAGGCTGAGGCTACAACTTTAAAATATCCCAAGAACTATTTATTAGACTTCACCCGAGAAAATCTCAAATGATTCCGTGAAGACTCTCCAGAAGGTGCCGGATTTCAAATGAAGGCCGCGGAAATTCCGCCGATGAATAATAGAATCATCAAAGAAAAAGCTCGCGAATGAGTGAAGAGCAGCGGAAAGCCCCGTGGAAAAATGTTAACGCTCCCACGAGGTAAGATAAAACCCATTAAATCTGGTGGCGAATGAATTTTTAAACAGTTGGAGAAGTTTAGCCGAGTTTATTTACCTCTTGGGGTTTCTTCGAAAGTTCGCAGAGTCGAAATCCGATGCCTCGTAAAAACCTATGAATTAATATTCATTCCTTTCGGCTTCCAACCTCCTCGTTCGGAGCGTCTCTCCGTTGACGCCCGTATGTGAACGCCCCCTACCCTCCCTCCATGTATCATCTAATACGCCGTGCTGAGACAAAACACCGTATGAGCCTTGAGACCTAGCCAAATTTATTTCCATAAAATACGGTTTTTTAGGGACACTTGAGGATTTTTTCTCTCGATTTTTTTTGAAAATTTGTTTCGCAATTTAAGCTTCAGGACCTGAAAATTTCAAAGAAAAATAGTCATAGCGTTCCTCCAAAATTATTGTTTCATAGAGGGGAATTTGGCAACAGCCAGATGTTCATTCGGCGTTTTTCCTTAGCGCGGCGGGATAACTCATGAATATCCGTTTTTGTATATCACATGCCGTAGGGTCGTTGGAGGTCAGTAAACTCATTCTACTTTACCTTTTCTCGTGTATTGGTTGGTTCAGGATCATATAAAAGTACTTTAAAATGAGACTTTAAAATATTGCACGAGGCACACAATGGAGCAAGCCATTGCATGAGTTTGGACCTGAAATGTTTTGCTTGAACGACTAATTTTGATCTTCCCGCCCGTCAAAAATTTTCACGAGTGGTCCATGAAGAAAATTTCAAAAAACAAACCATGGAGCCACTTTTAAACTTCTTTATTTTGTATTGGAAAGGATATCGATGGCAAAAGTGCGAAACCACGTATCTCCATTTGCATAGTTGCAGACCTCCCATCATACTCTATTTTCTTTTTGGGAAATTTGACAGCGTAATTGCTTGAAAACTTCCCTGATTTTTTTTCTGTTTGCAGAATATTCTGTTCAGATTTCAAGCCATGAAGTTGCTTTGTTTCTTTTGGAAAAATTAAAATAGGAGCGGAAATTTTGAAACGCTGCAATTGAGGTACATAGTTCTCCACTTCGGCCATCGATTTAAGCTTTTCAACAAACTGTCTCACACCCTGTCTAGCCTCTATATCATTGACTCCTGCCAGTGGCGCTTTAGCAAGTTGACAACGTTGTTTTTCCTTCATTTAAATTCATCATAAATATCGATTTTTGGTGGGGCAGCAAGAATCGATTGTTTCACATCACTTAAATTGAGAAAACCAGTGTTGCCAACTTTCAAGAATCACCAGTGCGTTCCACTGTACTGCTGTGCCAAGGAAAAACGCCGAATGAACCTTCAGGCGTTGCCAAATTTTCTTCGATAAAACACGAATTCCCTGGTAAACTTAGGAATATTTTTCTTCCAAGTTTTCAGAGAATATTCTTTGAATTTTGATCTAAAGTCCCTGAAAATTTTAAGGAAAAATATTCATAATTTTCCTCATAAATAAACATGTTATCAAAGGAAATTTGGCAACTCTCGACTGTTCATTCGACGTTCTTCTTTAGCGCGCAGTGTACGAAATAGCGGTCCCCCCGCACTTCACTGGGTAGATTACTGAAAGCCACGGACATAATTTGTTATTATGGAATTTCTAGCATTAATTCAGAGGTGACGAATCAGTTGTGTCTAAAATGGGTGAAATTGAAAACTAGAGGCTTGGACTGAATAATGATGTAAAAGCTCGACGCTCTTAAACTCTAGCGGCTATGTGCCGGCGAGTAATCTAGGGATCATGAGTTTTAGGTGTTCGTATCATTATTAAGGAAGAGTGGTCGTTTAACATTCAGAATGATGGATTCGGTTGTTCCGGAGTGCCAGTGCCTCCTTGTGTTTAAAATTAATTCCGCGGGTCACGCGATCGACTGATTTTCAGGAAAATGGGACTTTAATTGCTAAAAGGACGGAAGTACTCAGGGTAAAAATAATCTATTACCTTATCGGGGGAAAAATCTGGATGGGGAGGAGACCTTGGGTCTGTGCATCAAAATATAGTGAATGTCGCTTCATACACAGCACCTTAATTCGATTTATCATGAAACATTTGGATGCATTTATATCAAAAAGAATTTTGTCTATAGTGACATGAGCCCTGTCGTGTATGTATTGCTATGAATCGTAGGGCTCGTACCAGAATTTCTATGATTCCTCTCGATGTCCATTCGTAGGATTAACTTACTGCATTTTAATTTGTACTGTGCGTGCTTAGATCAACATTTATATTATTCGGAGTAGTCTGCGATAAAAAGAATTGTAAGGAATACATTATTTCAAAAATGCAATAAAGCCATGCGACTTCATCTCATCGTTTCACAATTTTCTCCATAATTTTTTATGATTCTAATCAGTATCGCATCGATTGTAAAACTACCAGACCACATATCGCAGTTTTTTGGTCGTTTTTGTCAGTGAAATCAGGGAAATTTCAGGGATTTTTTTTCTTTCAAATTACTAGGCACCTTGCGTGAGATTATTGCCCTCTAGAACGTATAGGAACAATAATTATTTGTTTCACTTAAACTTTTTTTGGAGACTTTTTTGAAAACCGATTATACAGTTAGATGACCTACTTTCTTATTAGTCATCTAACTATACACTGGAAAAAAAACACATTGGATCTAGGGTCTAGACTCTTGAAAACATTGACAAGAAAAAATAATTTTAATTCAATCAGATTTAAGCTTAAATCAAAAGGAAATCCGCTCAAATTAAGAGGCTTGGTTCTTGATTGAAGCGAAAATCCGATTGAATCAAGAGTATTTTCTCTTGTCGGTGTTTTAAGAGTCTGGACTCTAGATCCAATGTGTTTTTTTTTTTCTCAGTGTATAATCGGTTTTTAAAAAAGGTTTCAAATAAAGTTTAAGTTGAACAAATAATTAGTGCCGATAAAGTTTCAAAAAGTGTGCAATATGCAACAACATAGTATCGGAGTATCGGACCAACTTGTTTTTCTCGATCGTGAATCGCGCAGTGGCAAAGCAACTATTATCCGACGTCTGTTCAACATTCAGGCTGCAGTTTCGAACCATTGTGCATGAAACTCCATTTTTCATCTCACGTTCCCCGAAACAAAAGCATTTCGACTCTTGCTTTGAATAAACTCTCAAGAGGAAGCCGTTAGTGAAAACAAACATAGGCGGTCTCCGCAGAGGTCTATACTTTACCTCACGTGCAAGCCGACTTTCACCCCAAAAAAACACGGGACGTAAACTGGCGCTATAAATGTGGAATGAGGGACTGCTGCTGTTAAGTGTGTTTTATGGGTGTTTGAATATTTCACTTCCTGAAGGCTGGTCTCCGAACGAATTATGCATTTATGTTCCCGCCCGCTATAGCTGTAGTAGCCAGGGGGAGTTGAATCGTTCGATGCTGTATTCTAACATCCCCTTTTTATGACAAGCCCTCAGGTCCGTAAGAATGCTAACACATCACGGCTCATCATGAAATGAACAAACTATTCGTGTTTCTTTTTTGGATCTTTTTGCTTTTTTATCGATGAAATCGGATGAAAAAGAAGCGCACTGAAGACTACAGTCTCGCCCAAGGAGCATCGACGGTTTTACAATCTTATTTCCATCCCATTACTTTTCTTTATGTTTCTTAAATTTATTTTCTTCTTTTTTCTATTTTTATTTTTCATTTATAGCTATTGAAGATAGGTTGTTATATTGTAAGAGGTAAGAAAACTCAGGATTAAGGATGTAAGTATGGCAACACGAGAGTCAATTTTTCGGGTCAAAACAAGACTAAAATCAAGGTTTGACAGTTTTCCTTCTTACATGATTTTCTCAGGAGTTAAGGTGTTTCTTAAGTGTCCTCAAAGTTGTGGGGAGGGGGGACAGTTCCTATCTCTTGACCATTTCATCTTGACAAAAATTATACTCGTAATTTGATTGTACGATTTTAAACTGTCTTGTATTTGCCTGAAGAGAGGCATCTTTTAAAAAAAAACCCAAAATTACATTACTCTGTGAAGTTTGTATTACAAGGTAGGTATTTGTAATGTTTCTTCCAAAAATCTTTTTATTTTCATGGAAAACGTCAAATTTGGAATATTTTTTCTGTAACTTGGTAAAAGAATTGACCTAAAATTACTATTTTTCCTCAAGAAATTGAGTAACTCCAATAAAGTGACAGAATTTCATAAAAAAGTTGAAGGGGAGGGGGGGGGTGTGACGTAGGGTTGAGGGTCTAAATTTCCGAATCTCACAGTGGTTCCCCACCTGAAACGCCTCTCTGAAATTCCCTTCAAGGCAAGGCGTACACCTCAACAGAAATTATTATTTCAAACAGTTTTTAGTGCTATTCGTACCCTAACAGAGCATTTAGGAGTGGATTACCGGGTGCTCATCGAGCCGAGAGTAGAAGCGAGGAGGGAAGTTGCCGGGAAAGATGGCATGAGGAGAGGACTGCCGTGCCAAGGAAGAACGCCGTATGAACATTCAAGAGTTGCCAAATTTCCCTTGATAAAACATGTATTCTTGACAACAATCATGAATTTTTTCCCTCAGATATTGTAGATTAAATTGCGTAAAAAATTGTCTGAAAATTTTTGGAAACTAATATCCGCAATTTTCCCAGTAAATTCGGTTTTTATCGCAGGAATCTTGGCAACGTCTGAAGGCTCATACGGCGTTCTTCCTTAGCACGGTAGAGGAGTTGATTCAAAAGCCTACTCAGAGGCTGGAGAGGCAAAACAATCCATGGACGGAACAAACTAGATGTTGGGGCTTTAAATGCCCCACTCAAGTGCTCTAAACTTCTCCGAACCTCGCTGAACCGCCTGCGATGAACAATACTGCCCTGTTACGGAAAAGAGCAGAAAGTGCAAAATGGACTGCATTTTGCAATTGGGGACTACAGTTTCTGGCTCACTCGTGAAAACACTAATACGTGTAAGAAAACTAACGGCACACACGTTGTTTCTAACCTGCTAGAAATCGTAGTTGCAAATGCTAAATGTAGTCCTAATTTGCTGTTTGGTTTAAACTGCTGGCTGGTTTTTTATGAGAGAACGTTTGTGCGGATTTCTATGAAAATTCTAAGGACTTCGTTTTGCGCACTACGCAGAAAATTCACCGAAATTTGCGCGAAAATCCGCACAGCCGTTTTCACGTAAAAAATTTAATTGCCCAATTGAATTTGGCAGTAGCTGATGTGGTTTGGTTCCTTTTTGTTTAACGCACGGGAAAAAAACGCGAGGTTGTTGGATGATAAGGACATTTCCAATTATTTGCGGTAGTACCGTAATTAATTATGGTAGCACCTCAATTCTCAATAAATTAGGTAACTAACCCAAATGTTGCGGTACTACCCTAACTGGATTGCATTTTGCCAAAAGGAACCAGGAGCACTGCAACGTTGCTAAAACTGTGCAACTTCTTTAGTCTTGGAAGAAAACCTGATTATCTATTAACAGTTTCTATTTTACTCGCTAAAAACTGTAAATTTAAGACAAAAATTATCATATAAATTTCATATTTTTCCATGGTTTTGGTAATTTTATTACAAAGGATGAAGTTGCACTTAATCTTAGCACCATTGCAATGCTTCTGGTTCCTTTTTGCAAAATGCAATCCAACTTGAGTCGCGGTACAAATACAATTAATTAGAAATGTCCATATCATCCAACAAATTGGGGTAGTACCACAATATTAGGGGATAACCCCTGACACTTTTTTTTCCGTGCGCAGTTTAACTGTCAATCCATTATTTGAAAATTTTTAAAATTGATCAGTCACCATTTTAATAATTAAAACTCAGAGCTCGTGTCATTACGGGCGGCGTCAACAGCGACGGAGCCGGGAACTGGAGGAGGGAGGTCGGCAGAGGGTGGCCGTGGTGTTTCCTGCTTCTCAGCTGTGCGCCAGATCTGTTTCCGCTTCGAGTGCATTTCCGGTATCAAAGTCACCCGCGGCCAAGTTCGCTCCCAGATGCCACGCTGCCAAGTGTGCTTAGGTGCACAGGGGAAAACTCGAAAAACTATACTTTTAACTGGAATCACCTTATCTAAATCACACGCTGATTAATTTTTTGTGATTTATTTTTTTTAAAAAAATAAACTAAGCAACACTGTAATGTAACTCTTATTAGTTTTATAAATATATCGATGGCCGAAGTGCAGTACCACGTGTCTCCGTTGCACTGTTTCAAAATTTCATCAAAATATCATTATCAAAAGTATCTCACAAAATTTCACGTCCGAATATTTGGACCACCTTAAACAGAAAAGAACCAAGCCCAATCGGCTATTGCCAACTTTAATTGGGCAATTCAGTTTTATGCATGAAAACGGTTGTGCGGATTATTGCCGTGAATTTTCTCCATACTGCGAAGTAAATTCCTTTTAATCTTCAAAGGAATTCGCACCAAAATGCTTTCGTAAAAAATTAAATTTTCCCGTTAAATTTGGCAATAGCTGATGTGGCTTGGTTTCTTTCTGTTAAACACGGCCCATTTCTGGAAAAAAAAATGAAAAAATGCCTTCTCCTAAAAAATGAAATAAGAGAGGAAATTAAGAAACTTCGCATGTACAAACCCTAACTCTCATCACGTCTGCAGAACTTAAGTCGATAAATTTGCGGGAAAACGCGGTAGGAGGTTGAACAACGAAGCATGGATACCACTTTTCGTGCTTTCTGGATGTCCGTATTGCATATGCTCTCAATTGAAGGCGGGATGGATTTTCTCGCTTCCATTGTTTCTTAACGTAAGCTTTCGTGCTGTTCTTCTTAGCTCTTTCGAAAATATCACGATATAATGCCTATTGTCATATACTACAACGAAGAAATGATTTCTCTGCGGTAAAACAATTGCTGTCCATCCAGTTTAAATGCCAGTGTCTATGGACATTTACCCTCAAAACACGAATAATGATAAGATTATACTGCGGAAAATTCTAAAGGTTATAAAGTAATCAACTACAACGTTGTAAACGATTGCGCGTCCCTTTTAAAGATTCATTCCAACATCTTTTAATCTCCCTCAAGAGGTCATAAATCTGCATTTGCAACTCTAAAAAATAGATTATGAATCCCGCTCTGTAATTTCCTCATTCACTTCCCGTTACTTTTTTTCTTTTTTATTCCAAACCGAGTCTCACATCCGCAGTTGGGTTGAAAACATTTGAAAATGGAAACTGGAAAGGCTACGTAGTGATGTCATCCCTTCGCAACAACCAGACTTTCATATTTTTCTTCTCTATCTCCCCCCTTGCCTTTCGTAGCTTTCTGTTTCTCTATTTCCTGTTTGTACCCATAATTCAGTCAATAGACAGTTCTGCACATACTATACTTAAGTCTGTCGAGCCTTGTTTTATTTATTCGTTCGCAATTCCTCTCCTATCTCAGCACCGCAAAAATTAGGACCATAAATCATTACTGCATGTCTGAATTGAATCGCTTTTCCTCCCACAGAAGTGAGTCGATTTATTTAAAAACCTCTGTTTTTCTGTACAATACCGCAAATTAGGCTCATCCAGATTTTTGATCAAATCTCTCGCTTTTCTAAGTTTTTAGGTTCTCTCGTCTGAATGAAAGACCAATCGCGTTCGCCGAGGGATGCGTAGTGTGCGTGTATGTAACACTAACGCCGGCCGACGTACACATTTTTTAATGCTCAGTCTTGCCTACCCATTTTAGTTTTAATTTCCCGTTCTGTCGTGTTCTTACATTTTTGGACTTTCTAATTTACACTGGAAAAAAAAAACACATTGGATCTAGAGCCCAGACTCTTAAAAACATCGACAAGAAAAAATACTCTTGATTCCATTGGATTTTTGCTTAAATCAAGAACCAAGCCTCTTAATTTGAGCGGATTTCCTCTTGATTTGAGCTTAAATCTGATGGAATCAAGAGTATTTTTTCTTGTCAATGTTCTCAAGAGTCTGGACTCTAGATACTCTAGATCCAATGTGTTTTTTACTTTCTCGCTCCCCTAGGGTAGAGAGGAAGTATTGTCATCCTCCAAGAAGGAAAAAAAAAAAAAAAAAATTGAAATTTCATCATTTTTTTCCCAGTGTATGCAATTTCGTTCTTTTCTAAACAGTGAAATGCACCTGAATATTTTTCAAGAAATAATCGTGTTCAAAGTTCTGCCAATTTCACACTTGAAATCGAAGTCTAGCAAACTTGACGGAGTCTACTTGTTAGAACAAACGATGTCTCTACTCCGCACGGTCTGCAGTGTCTTGAAATCTCATTACTTTCGGGAATGCACATGTTCCCTTTCAGGAATCAGCGTTCTAAGGATAGGTGGTGTAAGAAAACGAATGAAAGATACACAAGAGGTGTAAAATGTTAAAAAGGCTAAAAAATTCGAGCGAGACAATGTGAGACATTCAAATAAAAGAATTCAATTCGAGCCCTCTCGGAGCGCATTATTCACCTGTAACGTCATAGTCATTACCGAGACACACGTGTTTTCGTGCTATGGAAAACCATGAAGATTCGCACGTTGCCAGATTTCCCGGGTTAAAATATATATTTTTCACAGTAGTTATGAATTTTCAGGGTTTCCGGTGGTCCGGGAAACCGGGAAAATCATCTGCAGCGACCGGACAAACTCAGGGGGGAATAAGTCGGAAAACTTCAAGGAATTTCTGGTACATTTTCTAATCACTGACACCGAAACGATACCAATCTTCCAAATGTTGACCGTTTTCAGTCTATCATGAAGCATGTCATTTTTTAACCATGTACTGAATGCCTTTGGCCATAATTTGATCTCTAAACGAGGAAATATTGTCCAAAGCTTAGCGATAATCCAAATATCTATAAAATTCAACAAATAAAAAACAGGTGAAAATTTTGCTCTATGGTCAGAAAAAATCAGGGAATTAGAAAATTTCGGAGTAATCAGGGAAAGTTAGTAAATTTAAAGATAATGAATTTATGGTAACCCTGATATTTCTCTTTGCTTTTTAACTACTTCAGATTGAGCCTAAGTTTAAAACTGTAGCAAAATTGGAAGGAAATTATTCGAAAGTCTCCCAGAAAATTCCTACACACCAAGGTTCACTTGGAATTTTTCCCCAGCACGGCATCGTGGTTTAATATTCTGGTTCTACAGGGTACAGGCGTAGGCGAGCAACAATGTGGACTTCCTTTCCGGCCGTGCTCGCAATTTTAATTATAAACTCTCAATTCTAACGAGTATATTGCGAACTTCCACCAGAGCGAAAACAAAAAAGTTGAATCTTATGAAAAATGAATCAAATATTATGATGAGTCCTCGGTGTAAAAAAATTCACGCAGACACAATATCACCATAGAATATTTCCTCGAGTCACTCGGATTTCTGAGAGAGTCCCTCTGAGTACTTTCCAGCGGCGGAGAAAATTCTTTGCTGACGAATGAACGACATGGATTCGTAAAGGAATGAGTCAGCAACTGTGAGAATTTTCAGTTCACGAATAATTAAATTATAATTTCACGAATAATAACGCCGGTTCCCCAAGAAATGAGTCGTAAAGTTACCATTTTCACGGCAAACACAATTGGCAACATCGTTTTCTCTCCATTTAAACCCACTGAAATGTATCGATTCTTGGAGGGGTCTGGTGCTCCGACAAGAATCGATTATTCAACATAGTTTAAATGGAGAAAATCCGGTGTTGCCAAATTGCTGGATCCGCGTCTGATTGCCCTATTTGATGTCATCGTAAAATATCGATTATGAAGGTGCTCGTTGAAATCACCCTGTTTATCGATCCTTTTCCGTAGATTTAAACGGTAAGATTAATCGATATATCGCAAAGCACGCCACGCTACTGACGCAGGTCTGAGGTGCTGTCTATACGATTATGGGGAAACGGTGAAAGATTGAATATGGATATGTTGCATGTATGAGGAATTTGCGATTTGACTGTTGATTCTGATGTAAAAGTTCGTGAAAAACACGATGCTGCCGCTGGTTTTCTCTGAAATCAACTCTGAAGCTCCAAAAAAGCTCTCAAGTTGAGGCCAAAATGGAGAGGATACACCCCACCCTACCCTTAGAGTCCTCAAAGATAGGGAGCAAATACATTGACGGGGCTGCCACTTCATTTGGGGACTCTAAAACTGAAAACACGGCATCACTGCTAATGTAATTTCTCCCTATCTTTGCATGGAGAGTTGGTTTTGATGTAGAGGTGGACTCTCAGGGTAGGATGGGGTTATCCCCTCCATTTTGATTTCAACTTGAGAGCTTTTTTTGAGCTTGGGAGTTGATTTCAGAGAAAACCAGTGGCACCATCCTGTTTCTCGCGAACTTTTACACAAGAATCAACAGTCAAATCGCAAATTCCTCACACATGCAACATCTCCATTAAGGTCACCCAGCTTATCGATCCTTTTACATAGGTTTTAATGGGAGATCTTATATCGCGAAGCGCGCCACGCCGCTGCAACGCAGGTCTAAGATGCTGTCTTTACATGCACTTAACGTAAGACGTTTCCTCTCGACTCGCGAACACACAATGGAGGAGCGCTTCCGGGCGAGACGAGGATTGAGGAGCGGGCGATGCCTGAAGACGACTCAATCTCGACTACATCTTCATTAGCAAGTTGGTAATCGAACTGGAAGTTTCCCTCCAAGTTCACGGTAATCCATATCCGATGTGTTCCGAGGAGGAGAGGATTCTTGACGAATTAGCGAGGTGTTCATCCCGATCCTCCGCCAGACTCTGCTAACCTTCTCACTCTCTCGTTCCCCCGACCGTAGGAACGGAGTTTATTTTTTATCGCCCAGAATTTCAGCTGAATTTTCAGCGGCGTGTACCCAGATAAAACATAATATTTTTACAATATTGGGCAAATATTGTCAGTACTGTCGCAATATTTACACAGTACTGACAATATTTTGATAATATTTTTACATATTGGGCAAATATTGTCAGTATTGTCGCAATATTTACACAGTACTGACAATATTTTGATAATATTTTAATTTTAATCAAAATTATATTTTAAAAATCATTTAAATAATCTTTACTTAGTATTTTTAAATATAATATGTTTACCCAAAATATTATAAAAATATTTTCACAGTATTTTAAAGTATTGGCACAGTATTTATGCCAAAAGAAAATATGGTGTACACTTTTAACATTGGCTCAATATTCAGCCAATATTGGCCCAATGTTTGCATAAATATCAAAACAATATTGTTTACATATTGGCTAAGTATTTCTGTCTTATCTGGGAAGAAATGTATACGATTAGTGGGTGCCACCGCTGTGTTTTGAATTTTTGCTTCACGCCATTTAGACGGCGTTAAGCAGAAATAAACCAAGCCGCATCGGCTATTGCCAAATTTAATCGGGCAAATTAATGTTTTACATGAAAACGGTTGCGCGTCTTCTGAATTTGTTTAGTGAATTTTCTGCGTAGTGCGAAGCAAATTCCTTAAGACTTTCAAAACAATCCTAAAAAAAGTTCTTTTGCAAAAAATTATGTTGCTCCGTTTTTTGCAGTAGCTGATGTGGCTTAGTTCCTCTCTGCTTAACGCGATCCATTTAACAGCTCAACGTGAGTCCTTGAGCTGTTTTAAAAGTTGTTCAGTCACGCTTTTCACAGAATCTTGTTCTGATTATTTCAGATGGTAGATTACACTAGAAAAAAGTCTGTCATATCCGGAGTCCAGACTCTCTAAAAATTTGACAATAAGAAAAGATATTCTTGATTCAGTCGGATTTTTGCCAAGCCTTTAAAGTAAGCGGATTCACTTTTGATTCAAGCTAAAATCTAATTGAGTCAAGAGTAGGTTTTGGTGGTCAAATTTTTCAAGAGTCTGGACTCTAGATCCGAGAAACTTTTTCTTCTAGTTGAATAGACTTTTTCCCAAACCCAAATATTCGCCACTATATTTAGGGGGATTTCGGCTTTCAAAATACACTTCGTTCGACGTCGTTTACACCAATAGTGCATACCAGGGTTTTATCCATCTGCAGTGCATTCGTCGCAACTAATATTAAGGCACCTATGGTTGCATTCTCCTAAAATAGGTACTCCAGAAATTATCAACCGGTGTATGCATTAGAAACCTATATTTTGCGTCATAAGACAAGTTGAAGTTGCCGCTAAATGGAACGAGACAATGAGGGAAGTCAGACAAAATTTAGCAACTTCAAAAGCATGTAACTGCATTAATACACAACACTGAGGCTTTAAAAGTGGTACCATTGGGCCCCTCGTAGAATTATCTTTAAGAAGTATCCCTTTGAACTTAAAAGTAGACAAGATAAACCCCAAAATATGCAGTTTTTGTCCAAAATCTCATGTCCGACCTCTTCAAATACCTCGTCCCTCTGTGCGCCGTCCTGAAATTCTACTCCGATCATTCCACGGTGTCTTTCCTGCACCATAAAACCTGGCGTATAAAGTCCGCCAAGTGATCCAGTTTAGTGCCAATTTCGTGCCTCTCGGGATGAATTCAAAACACGGTGATGCTGTAAAATATCTGTCAACAGAGGTTGGGCGAGCGTAAAAAATTGAGTAATGGTATCGGGAAACGTGACCAGAGGAGTCGGATAATTTCCGCTCGGAACACTCACTTCCGCAAATTGAAAAACAACTTTTATTGGGCAATTAAAACTCTACCTGCTCAGCGTATAAGTATTATTTATTGATGAATTAATATTTTTGAATCAACCCCTCGCCCCACTACTCATTGAGCGTTTCAGCAGTAACTTGCTCACAAATATTCCCTCTTCATTTGTAGCGGTTCGGTTTGACTCGAAAATAATTTTTACCATCCAAGTTCAGAATTTGTTATTAATTTACCGATACACGATGTTTATTAAATGGAGAACAAAACTGAAAATAGTGATGATGATGAAGATTAATACGGTATAAAAATGTATGTCAATTAGGAGTAAGCGTCCGAGTAGTTTGCAGATTCATGATTCAGATTTTGAATCAAGTGGGAGGAAGGGGAGGAGGGAGGAATGAAATGGAGTGGTAGGGCTGGCGTCCTCCCAAAATGCCAAAATAGTACGTTGTGTGCACAACAGAATAATATTTTAATTACTGAATTTCATAAATCACCACCAGTTTTAATCTGACACGCAGAGTAAATGAGTGAGAGTTTAATCTGATGCTAGTAAGCAAAAAAAAAAAAAAAAAAAAAAAAAGAAGTGATAATGAAATTGCATTTTCCCTTGGGAATGGGGCCAAAAATCCAAACGGAGAGGGAAGAGGAAGGCGCCAGTGACGGTGCAGGTTGTAGCGGTTAAGTCCTGCTCACGCCTATGTGTTTAAAACAAGCCCTACATATTTCTAGCACAGAAAATTATCAGTATGTGCATTGCATGGTTTGGTTTCCAACCCTCTGAAACAAAAAATGTCATTGTCAATCTTCAGCTTCCAATAACAAACCAAAATGACCAAGAATGTTCACAAATGAGCGTCCTGGAGAATTTGCATGCACATTTTTTACTGCTTCATCTGAAAGTGTTTAACGAGCTGATTTCACAGTATTTTTTATAATTTTTTCCTGTTATGGAAAATAGTATATAAATAGATTTAAAAGTGAGAAAATGCACCGCCTACTGACGTTATCTGGCGGAATTTCCCATTTGAACACATATATTTTAGCAGGTCAGATCATTTTGTCATATCTTATCAATCTAATCAATAATTGTTCAATTCATGAACCAAAGGTATCCTTGTGTTCAGTTCATTCAGTAGTTTCCACTTAAACCCGAAATTCATCAAATTTCAGACACCTGCAATTTCTCTATTTAGGCAACAACTAAGTCAAATCCGTGCTTTACAAACAACGAGTCGAAACAATTTTAATAGTGAATCACTCCAGATAAATTGAATTCATAGGTTGGCTGTCTTTTGGGCCCGAAAAGCTTCGTAGCCTAACCTCAAAATTACCGACATGTCCGCACTCTCTCTGTATTGGTACTCTAGGGCAACAACTAAGTAAAATACGAGTATAACAAACAACGGGTCGGAAGAATTTTAACAGTAAATCACTCCAGATAAATTGAATTCATAGGTTGGCTGCCTTTTGGGCCCGAAAAACTCCATAGCCTAACCTCAAATTTACCGACATGTCCGTACTCTCCCTCTATATAGGCACTCTACCGCTGCCTGACAGAAAGTTTGAAAAATAGAAATGCTCGCGATGGGAGGGGCAGCGGCAACAACGACGTCATCCCTCATGCTTCCGACCTGTCTCATTTGCTCGCGCCCACTCGACGCCGAGTCAACATCTGTGTTTAATCTGTCAGATGCTAACAATAGGCCAACTCCACGTCCGTCGTCGCGTCCGGGACAGCCAACGCAACGGAAATAAAAAGCGGAAAACTCGTTTCAGCGCGTCCCCGAACTTCGCAACTTCGCAACGACCTGCGGCCGGAATGAGCTCGACCCCCAGCCCCGCCGCCAAACCTCCCGCAAAATACACGTAATAAACGCGCGCGAAGCCGCGAGATTCGGCAACAATGGGCGCTGCAACACCTTAACTTCCCCGTTTAACTTTCCAGGTTGTTTGTTTGCTCAACGTGAGCCGCCCGCGCTGGGCTACATTCGGGGATGAAATTCACCCGGCACCCGCGGTGAGGGATGTCAAATGGACGTGTTCAAATCAAAAGCGACTATATCCACTAGGACATGAACCCTATCATGTATGTATTTTAATGGGTCGGAGGGTCCAGTTCACGAGGGAGATATGTCTTTTTTCGCTTAGATACGTCCGAATGTTTGAGAGTAATCGTGGCTCGGCGCGGCAAGGGGAAGTTTTCTCGGGGATGAGTTTATCTCCGGGGCGACCGATTGCTTACCTATGGGTCGTTCTGAGTTACGGCAAGGCTTTCACTCCTCTTTTAATACTTCCTGGATTGTTTGCGACAGCCTGCGCTGGGCCTATAATAATAGGCATCGTATGAAAGAGAGCACTACGCGACGGCGACATGCTCTCTCTTCAAAATTTTACATAGGTAACGAATTACACGATAGGAGGTCTGAGGATAAATTCGTAATTTGCGTAAATTGAGCGGGCTCATTTGAGGACTCTGTCGAATCAATACACAAAAAATTTCAGGAAAATCCACGATTTACTTTTCTTGAAACGTGTAAAACGTGAGCGGATATTTGCGAAGTCACTGCCGTGGTAAGAACAAACGCCGTATGAGCATTCAGGCGTTGGTACACCGAGAAAAAAGATTGGTAGAATCTACCATTCCTTCACGCTGTATTTCACACAGCGTGAATTCAATGTCGATTCTGCCAGAGGAATGGTTACCAGTACCAGTATATAGTAACGTTTACCTTTCTTCTAGCAGAATTGACTCTGAATTTACGCTGTGTGAAATACAGCGTGAATTACATTCGTGAATACTGCCAATCTTTTTTCTCGATGTACATATATTCCCTTCAATGAAAAATGAATTCACCGGGAATATTCTGAATTTATTTCCTCCAATTTTTTAAACTATTTTGTTCCCATAGTTTAATCTACTAACTCTCGAATGTTCATACGGCGCTCTGCCTTAGCACGGCAGTAATAAGGATGCGCATTTTACAACTTTTACCATCAGTTTACACCGCTGCATTTACACGATGGCAAAATGCACGTGAAGCTATGCTGGCGATTTGATAACATTGTGACGCCTGGTTGACGACGATTGATTAAAATGAGTTTATGACTCCATCGTCTCAAAAATTCGGAGCTCAGCGCGGAGCCAGTCTCTTGAAGACAGGCGCAAAAGTTCGAGACAAAAGCCACCCACTCGGGTCGAAAGTTTCTTCACATTATGAGACCCAAGTTATGAAGTTCATGTTTTAAAGGGCGTTATCGTACTGCAAGTTGAAACTCTAGCACTTGACGTGATTTGCATCCTAGTTTTCAGTCCTGCTTCAGATCACGCGCGCGAGGTAGCTCTCAAATATGTTTAGCAGCGACTAACCATCCAAAGTAGCAGATTAAGTAACACAATAAGTTCTCTGTCCCTGCAGCTTTGTTCGTAGCTTCCAAAGGATTTCTGACTATTTGCGGTCGGGAATGCATACGAAATGTGCAGTAGCGATTATGCAAGTCGGCGAAAATGTTTTTCCTCCATTTAAATCCATAAAAACTATAGATTTTAGCGATTGCCTCACCGCAAGCTATCGCATGTATCGCATCATCTAAATTGTACCTAGTCTTATTCCACGGATGTGCATGTGGCATATTAAAAAAATTAAAGGCGCTTTCACATTGCGAAGGCTGCATGAACGATGAGTTAGTTGTAGCTTCTCGAGGCAATTATTACACAATTATAACACATTAAGTGTGTGCGTGTTTCATTTTCAAAACCCTTCCCTAATCACAATGTAAACCAAATGGGACCTCCTACACTGGAAAAAAAAAACTCATTGGATCTAGAGTCCAGACTCTTGAAAACATTGACAAGAAAAAGGACTCTTAATTCAATCAGATTTAAGCTTAAATCAAAAGGAAATCCGCTCAAATTAAGAGGCCTGGTTCTTGATTTAAGCTAAAATCTGATCGAATCAAGAGTATTTTTTCATGTCGATGTTTTTAAGAGTCTGGACTCTAGATCCATTGTGTTTTTTTTCCAGTGTAAGATAAGTATCCGTTTAAGGAGCTACTATGAATACTACCCTAAGATAGATTGTCTCTGGGCCAGATCGACTGAAAAATACCGTGTGAACTTGACAACTTTCCTCGACTCAGACGAAAAGAACAACAACACGAATCACTCTCCGCCCGAACGCATCGGTTCCTCCGCAATCCATCCAAAACTGCAGATGGTGCACCCGAACGCAGTCTCCCCCCTCCCCCCTCTCCTCTCGCCCACAACTTTCTCATCCATAAATGTCTGCAGCCCCCTCCCCCTCTCCCTCCCCCAACCTATTCCTCGCATTCTAAGTTGAGTGCTCGTTGAACGCATACATTCAACTGATTTAATACTCCTTATCAACCAGTTAGCAGGTCTTTCCAAGGTATTACATCCAGCATTCTTCTTACTCGTCGGTTATATTTCGTCTGTAGCATTATTCCACATTCAGTTACTTTAGATACTATAGTTGGTCTCCTGTGGTGTAGTGGTTGTAGTGCTTGATCTATAATCGGGAGGTCCCGGGCTCAATTCCCGGCCAGGCGACCCGATTTTGATGGTCTCAAACAAGGGTTACCTCTGGGGTTGGTTTGACTAGGGACTGAGAGAGGATGGGGATTTTTGGGCGAGTGCAAGCGTGGGATTATCCCCTCAAAGGTATTTAAAGTAAAAAGAAAGAAAAAAATTGCGTTGGATAATCGTGCAAACCGAACAGAAATAGATACTCCTATATTATCAGTGCGCATCGCGTGAAAAAGCCCTGTTCATATTCGTTCATTAGATGGACTACATTTCGCGATGAGAAATTAATATTTCAGGCTCATTTTAGAAACAACGCGTGTGCTCTCAATGTTCCTATGCAGACAGAACTACTACTGTTCCGAAATGAAGAAAAACATGGTGAAAGAAAGTCTCTGGGATCCAGAGTTCAGACTCTTGAAAAATTTGACAAGGAAAAACGCTCTTGATTTAGTCGGATTTTTGCTTGCATCAAATGAAAATACGCTTTAATTAAGTGAATCAAACAAAGCTAATTAAACTATAAACGGTGTGTGTATTGCGGTAGGCAAAGTAGTACAGGCAATCTGCATTCCGGAACGTATGCGAAATGGCGTAGCGCTTGATGTATTTTAAGGCTGTCGAAGGCGCTATATATGGTACACGCAGGCGTGCCCCTTGTTCTGACGTGCTGAGCTTCTAAACATCGTATATGGATTTAAATGTTGCCAAATTTCCTCTTCAAAAACATTAATGTTTTAAGAAATGTATGAATATTTTCCCCTCCTGGATTGAGAGTGCAGGCTCTTAAAAAATTTGACCTTAAAAAATAATCTTGATTCAATCGGATGTTTATGCTCGAATCAAAAGAAAATCCACTTAAAGTGGGAAGCGTGACTCTCGATTCAAGCAAAAATCCGATTAAATCAATAATATTTTCTTCTGTCAATTTTTTTCGAATTTAGACTGGGCTGATACGGCGCTTTCACGACCGTAATTAAACTCGTAAGTAGTGACTTAACTCTAATGATGAACTCCCTGAAGAAGGAATCAATTGAAACATTTTAAATACAATTTTCTTGAATCTACGTTTTATTAACTGCTCATTTCAAACCACTTTGACTCGTATTCAGTTTGATATATTCGGGCGACATTTCCCCCAAAATACATGTCGAACACTCATCTCGTATCCAGTCTTGGTAAATGAATTTTAGATTTTACTGTAGACGGCTATTTTAGTCGACGTATTTATGCTAAAAGGAGCTTTGACACCCGCAAACCCTATATACATAGTTCCGTCTAGCATCAATACGTCCTATTGATACACTTTAATATTTCAAAACGTATTTAGTAACACTCGACGTGTTTTTTTTTTTTGTTCCAGGTACGTACTTTTGGCCACATAAGACTGATCTGAATTTTCAGGGGTATGTACGACAATTTTTTGTACAGATATTTTCTTGGTGACTGCCTTCTTTATAAATCGTTTTTCCTCCCTTTTGTTTTTTCATTTTATTCAGTTATTGCTCAATTTACATGTTAATTTGTTTACTTACGGTTTTCGTAAAATTAATATTCAAATGAATTGGCTTGCAGTAAAACATTTAGTGTCCAATTTTGAATTTTCCGTTTGATAAGTGGAAAAACTCTAAGAGGAAGGGGGCTCTGATGGATCGATCCATTTTCCAGACTTCTTATTTGTCAATCGCCTTGTCTATCAATTTCAAAAATCAGCCCGCGGGGAAACAACGATGCAATGGTCGAGGAAGATGGTGAGGAATGAAAGCTCCACGATACTCCCTCCAAACAGCGAAAAAATATTCTCAGGCCGAACTCCGTAAAAACAAACGCTGAGTTGGAATGAAACGGTACACCATCGTCGATGTCCATTGTGCTTGCAATTAAGGTAATGGAGTGGCGACGAGCAAATATGGCTTTGATTCGAGAAACATCCATTTTCTTCGCGAACGCTCCGCGTCGAGTGGAGTGTCATTTTGTCGCTCAAAAATCGAAAATTGAGAAGAGACAAAAGCAAGTGCTCCGAACAGGAGATGCACATCCACTATTACAAAGGGATTCAAACCCATTGCTTTCCGAGGAATCTGAGACACCGTACCGCGAGAGAACATTGCGAAATCAACAAAACGTTCCAAATTTTCTGAGAAAAATTATTTATTTTCGAAAAAAAAGATACGCCTATTTTTTCTATAACTTTTCAGGCTGAGTAGATTAAATTAGGACCAAAATGGAGAATATGCACATTACAATTTTACTGCATTATCTGAGAGCGGTCTAAGAGCTGATTTTGCAGTATTTTTTCATAATTTTCTCCCGAAATGGGAAATGGGAGAAAAATAGACTTCGAAGTGAGAAAATGTGCCGCCTTTTGACGTCATCTGGCGGCATTTACCATTTAAACACATGGACATTTTAACACGTGGACACATGGTTTTGCAGCAGATTAGGTTGTTTTGTCATATTTCAAATTATTTAACAAAAATTTGGCAGCGTATTGATACTAATGCTTTTTTATTACTTAGCGGAGCAGTCTGTTCTGCCAAAATGAAGGTAGGTATTGCGCGTTACGGATCCTTTTTTACAAGCGGAATGAACCCACCGAAATCTCTTTCATAGACGGGTATTGAGAGTCATACGTAAGGGTTTGTTTGCATCCAAAAAAGCTCGCTTTGTACCCAGATCATAGCGGTATCGGCGTGAAAGCTCTTCTACAGCACGTGTATTTTTCGCATTTCCTATCAGAGAATGAACGAATTTGTGTGGAGTGGTAGGTATGAGCCTTTGAGCACAGCTGCGGTAAGGTTCTTTAAAGGTGACTGTACGGGAGAGGCCTTTTCCAAAATTTTCCCGTAATGGTTTTCTCCATCGAATCGGCAATATGATACATCAAACGAACAAATGATTAGAAAATGAAATGAATTCGTGATTTTTGAACTTGGTTATAAGCGCTTTCTGCGAGGAAGAAAGAAGGCAAGAGGAGTAAGTTACGTCTATCGATCGCTGTGCTCTGATTTTTGACTGAGGCACAAGAAGTTTGCCGTTCATTATTAGTTTCTGAAGAAAAAACGTGAAGAGAATACTTGATGGCAGCTCAGGTTTATTGGTTGTTCCGCGGGTGTATCAGGACTTGCTTGAGTTGACATTGCATGGGCTTATTTGATTCTCAGCCAATTTCGTTCTTCGATTTGAATTTTGGATACCGCCCTCACAATTTCGTGGTGAAACCATTTTTGTTTGTTTCACTCATATATTCCTCATTTTTGGCGGTAGCGTATGAGTTTAATCCTTTGTAAGGGTCTGTTTCTGATGTTATCTATGTAAATAAAACTGTAAGGGTACCTTATTATCTTTGATTCTAAGGAGCCGCCTATAGCCGATTCCCTCAATTTGTGTCGCAAGCAAAAGAGGCGAAAGCCAAGATGATACCAAAAATCCGAAACTTTCAATGTCTGCCCTTGTGTTAGAAGGTTGACTGCCCTTTGAGTCCTTTAAGAGATCTACATTTCGACATGTCCGCGCCGGCTATATGTATACTGCCGTGCTAAGGAAAAATGCCTTATGAACATTCGAGAGTTGCCAAATTTCCTCTCAGAAAATAGTTATTTTTGAAGAAAATTATGAATATTTTTCCTTGAAATTTTCAGCAATTTCAGATGAAATTGCGAACAAAATTACCTGAAAAATTTGAGGAAAACTATTTAAAAATGTTCCCGAAAATTTGTGGTTTACCGAAGGAAATTTGGCAACGCCTGAAGGATCATACGGTGTTCTCCCTTAGCACGGCAATATAGGCCCTCCATCTGCATCAAATATGAACCCCAAGGGACCTCTCAAGGGAAGGAGCTGTCCAAGGAACCACAATGAATCTGACCCTTAGTTTTTCTTTGATAAAACTTTGCTATGAATTCAATATGGGGGTCGATCACTATCAACTTTTTTCTATTTCTAGATTTAAATAATGCATACGCTCGTACAACGGTAGCGTCCGTCGCGCGTTGCGTTCAGGAATCTTCGCGTGAAGTCTAATGAACATAGATTCAGAACGGAAGTGAGAGATTTAATCTGACAAGGTCACCATCGGGATTAATTTTTAACGGCGAAGTTATCGTGATGGTGTACTGCTGGCAATTAATGTTTATAGCGTTTACATAATTAGCAAGTTTGCTCTGGGAGTGCGCTTCTAAGAAAAATAATTACCTCCTCGGTCGACTGTTTTAATCGTCTATTGACAAAGAAGGAGTGAATTTCAACAGTACGATTTAAACCTGATGAGCTCTCTTGAACACGAATCCTTACTCTGAATCTTTTTTTATCTTTGTAGGAAAGTAATGGACCGAAGATGAGGTCCAAAGTAGGGGTATCGATAAAGCCGTTTTGGTACCCACCCTGAATTATCTCACCTGTACGATTTTTGCTCATTGAGGGTCCATATTTTACGAAAGGCTCAAATATTCGGTCATTTTGAGTGTCTTTTTGGGACCAATACTGGCGTAAATATGAGTCTAAAGCCTCATTTTGGCGATTGATTTAAGTTTTGCCAGTTTTCCGTCGAATGTCGAAAAATCCGAATTTTTGGGCAGAGACTTGAAGTAGCAAGTCGTTTTGCCACTTGCGGGCCGATTATTGAAATTTTGTGTTTGTCAGGCGGACACAGATGACATAGGTTAAAAGGCGGAGCGTGATTTGTCGGCTATGTCTATCGCTGCTTTGTCGTGCCTATGTCGGGTTGAGCTCACGACAAGCTATCGGTACCTATTAAGTTTCCGACAGTAAATCGTCCATTCCACCTGACAAAGGCACAACAGAGCAGCGATAAGACTTAGCCGACCAATCACGCCTCGCCATTTAACCCATGTCATCTATGTCCGCCCAACAAACACTAAATTTCAATAATCGGCCCGCAGAACTCTATTACTAAGTGCTCCAATTCCACGACAGTCAAAAGTTCCGGGCTTTCTTTTAGATTTTTTCAAAAGCTCCGAGAAAGTTCCGGAGAATACGAAAGATCCGGAACATTTCGGGAATTTCAAAAGTTCCGGGAAAAATTCAGGAAAATCTCGAAAGTTCCTGGAAATGGGAGCGCTGCTACCACTAAAGTAAGTGGCAAGATGTCTTTCCTTGGGGACTCAGGCAGGAGGCTGTATCGCAAATTCCTGACACATGCAAGAGCCCCATTTCACTTTTCAGTGAAATGAAATTTCACTCTGCACTTCCGAGAACGGCGGCGCCTTGGATTTCCGACGAGCCGTGGCAAAAATTAGGCCCACGAGGGCATAGCTTCCGGAGCCGATAAATTTCCTGCAGCCAACGACCCTTCGCTTCGGAGGGGAGTGAGTCAAAGCCTGAATTACTTATACAATTTCGAGTACGTTCCGCGGGATGAGGTTGGGAGCCCAAGTTCATGCCCTGCGCGTCCCCGGTCCCCCGGTCACAGATCCACGGCGGCAGCGGAATGCTGATGAGGGGTGTCGCTCTAATGGAAATAAGGAGATTTCGCGGCATTTGCCAGAGGGCGCCACCGTGTTCCTCCTTCGTTTCGGCGCGTGACACGAGCTCAGATTCATAAAACGAGAGGCGACGCAGACAGAATATCCAGGGATGAGTGGACTGCACAGAACTACCAGTCCGGAAATAGTACTGAGTTTTTGAAAGAGATCCGGAAGTACCGAAAAAGAATGGTAACTAAAAGGTCCGGAAATGTTTTGCTTCATATAACGCGTGTTTTTTAAGACAACCTGGAAAGTATGCAATTCCTCAAGCGCTGATGCTTAGAAAAGTATTTACCTACAATATCACCATTTTGCAGTCAGTTGAATGTGGGTCTTTAACACACGGAGTTTTATGGCTATATTTTTGTCATTTTAATCTCGGTTCGAGCACAAATTTCAAACTTTTCGAATTTCGTCCAATAGAAGCACTGAAAATGTTCAGAATTTTTTTCGAGGAGGTACTGAATTTCTTGGGAATATACAGAAAAAGTAATATGAAAGACTAATTTTCGGCCATCCACTTTCAGTAAACACCCTGACTGTTTCCTGTAGTTTTCCCATCAAGAGCCATTATTCTGCGTGATTGTGAAGTGAGCAGTAACCCTCAAATTTTAGAAATTGAGATTCCTTTAAAATTGTCAGGCCGCGGGACGATTATTGAAATTGATAGACAAAGCTATGGACAAAGACGACAATAGGGATATGAAGGGATCCTATCGGTGGAAGCGGGTAGTTGCAATGGACAAAGGAGGTAGGTAATAGACTAAGTTACACCAACCCAAGGGGACCCTATAGTTAGTCCATAATTTTCTCCCTTAATCTAATGGGAATCACTATAGTTAGTCCATAATTTTCTCCCTTAATCTAATGGGAATCACCCATTTCAACCAATAGGATTTCTCCATATCCGTTTTGTCTTCTTTGTCTTTATCTATCAATTTCAATAATCGACCCGCAGCAAGGAACCAAGGGCTGAGGGCGCGAAGCATTTTCAGGAGGTCGGGCCGCGTAGCGGCCATAGTGCGTACCCTCCAGTATGAGTATAACAAAGATGTAGGTAAAATCTAGGGAATCTGGCCATTATAAGACTGAAATTGTCTCGCGGCGCATCCGCATCACCAAATCCGCTTTGGCTACATCCTTTTTAGCTTGGCGCTGAGCCGTATTCTCCCATTCTAACAGTAAGAAGAAACAACGACGTATGAACACACGCATGTCACTAAATCTCTCCTGAAAGAATAGATATTAATGAGTTAATTATGGAGTATTCTCCCTCAAAATGTTCAGGTATACTATAGAATAAATCGGATGGAATATTCTTAGAAGTAATCGAAGGAAAATTTTGACAAGTTTTCCACGAATACATGCTTTATCAGGGGAAATTTGGCAACGTCTAAAAGTTGATACGCCGTTCCTCCTTAGGATGTCTGTATTGTTGTGGCGGTTGCTCGAGAATCAAGAGGCCGAGGCTGCTGAAGTGAAAAAGGTCCCCCCGACAAGGGGCCGAAGCGGGACGCGATTCATTGGAAGGGACAAGGGACATCATTAATATTTCGCATTGAATCGGGCTCGGGCGGGGGAGGGGGAGGGGCGGGGCGGAAGCCCGGGCGAAGGATACGCTCCCGGAGAAAATTGCTGTAAGTAAATAAATAGATAAGGAGGATATTTATATTACGCCCAAGAAACAACCTTAACGCCCTCTCCGAGGATGTCAGTTCTCGCTTGAAAGGATCGCACGTTTTAATGGACCATTAGACAAGGTACGAATTTAAGTAATCTGATACATGTTTCTTAACCAGAATTTCACGTATAACACGATTCACACATTTAAAATTACTGAAACCAATTCCTAACTAAGATATTAACGTTTTTATTTCACAATGGTTACGAGGAATTTGAACTGCTCGCCCACTAGAAACCCAAAGCTCTACGTAAGTCAAATCGCACATTACAACGATTTCAGCAAGCTTCTCAATCGAACGATGTTCATTTCCCCCCACCATGTGTTGTTCAAACTATTAGCAATTTGCTATAGCCAAGCCAAAGCGTCAAGATTGAAGTTGCCAGATTTTTTTATCGCAGAGACGTTCAACAGTTTCCAGTGTCCATATTCTTACTGTGAAGATACTTAAACTCATTCCGAGCAGTGGTCCATCGGTAACTTAGAGCCAGCGGCATAGAAACACACCCAGACTTTACTGTTCCATCCTGGAGGCCTCGTCGAGTGAAAAAGATACAAAAAATGTGCAGAATCAACAAAACAAACGAAGGAAACATGGAAAGTCATTAACGCTCTGAGGTGGGTATTGTTTGCGGAGATGAATGGCTCCGGCAACGTTGACAAGTCTATGAGAAAATATCCTAAAACCTTACACTCTTCTTCGCGGGTAATTATAAGGACGGACACCCGGCAATACTGACTGTTATGACCGTATGAAACATCGTCATAAAAACAGGGGGAGCGCGCGCGCGGGGGGGGGGAGACTAACATCAACCCCGAATTCTTTTGAGTACACACAAAGAGGAGCGATGTGAAAATTAAACTTTCTGCGAGCGGTTACGCTTGTAGTCGGTACTTGGTTTTAACTCGACACACGTGAGCTTTTCCAACAATGGGAGCGGACCTGGATCGCCGTTATGTTCATGGAGAGCAGTTTTTCAACTAACCTAATTCTCAGCTCACCTTTTCTGAGCAATTCTGAAGCGCTGAAAGCTCGTAAAATCAGCCCCTCAATTATGCTAACTTCCCTTGAATTCTTTTATTTTTTGTTTTCGTTGTTCTTGTTTCGTTTTTTCAACTTTTTATCGCCGTATTTATATATTTTTTCATTGATTTATTCATATTTAATTAGTTTATTTTATTTATGTTTATTGTTTTGTAAAATATTGAAAAAATAGCTCTAATTAAGCAATGGGCCTCCACATGTGCAAGGTATGAGTTGAAGCAATACATAACATGCTGCTTCTTCAAAATTTCTCGAGAAAAACAAATTCCACCTTGGGATGCCTGAAAATTAACTCCTAAATCAGACAAAAGTGCTGTCTACAACTAACATCATTTAAATAGCCCCCCCCCCCAAAAAAAAAAAAAAAAAAAATTGATGTTATTTCTATCAATGTATGATCTGTGTTAAAAATACTTAGTAATATCTGGTTTAGGATTTAGTTTGCCATCCACTCGTTGTGTGACTCGTTTTCTATGTAAGATTTTGGAGAAAAACATGTAACATTTCGATGACCAAAGTACAAAACCACTCATCTCCGTTCATGACGTCACTAACTTCTTGTCTTACTTTATTTTTTCTCTGCAAAACCAAGCAACGTAATTTCTTGGAATTTTCATCGATTTTCCTCCTCTTTTGGCGGAATATTCTGTAAAAAATTCGATTTATAAAGTTGGCTTGTTGCTCATCAAAAAAATAAATCGTAGCAAAAAATTCGAAACACCGGCATGGAGATACGTGCGGTTTTGCTTTTTGGCCATTGATTTTCCCTCAGTTCAGACCTTGTCTAGTCACCTATCAAGCCACCCATTGCTCACATCACGTTTTCAAGAATCAAATCCGGAATTTCGACTTGTGACGCTATACTTGCTTATACGTAAATTCCAAAACGCATCTATCCTACTTGTATACGTTCAACAAAATTTTGTCATGTAGACGCTATTAGTGTTTTGTCACACTATAATGTCACCTTCAAAGTGGTGTTCGTCAATAATTAGTCTTATTTGCTTGCAAAAATTTCAATGCTGCAGCATTGAAAGAGGTTATGCCTTTGTTATTGTTCGGATTCAATTCCATGTAATGGAGAATCCTTGTGGTGGCGTCTTCACATAAGGCGCGTCTACTCACGTCACAGGCGGCAACGATATAAGTACATACATCCATTTGGATTACACTTGTATAGCAAAATGCAAATTATATACTTTTTATCTTAAACCTGGCAACACTCCCGCATACGTTTGACACGAACTGCGTATTGAAAGCTCGACTGTCTTTCTCTCCCGCTACCTTTTCCCCCGATGTTTAACCGCAGATAAATTTTTAATTAACTCAAAACGAAATGAGCAAACAAATTAAATAAACAGAGAGGAGACGCAATTTTCATGCACCGGTCTACCTGTGGGAAAATTGAATTATATGAAGCGTATGAAAAATATGCTTCGGTCAATTAGCGATTCAAATTTAAAAATTGTGCGTAACCGTTCGTGGATGAAATTAATTGTGGATGAAAAAAAACAAAAAGAGGAAACTGGAAGCTACAAAAAAAAACGGAATTTAGGTTTGTCCTCTCCACTTGTTCGAAGTTATTCCAAGTTAAGGGGCTCAAGTGAATCATGACTCGGGACTGTCCCTTAATGAAATGTACTTAAATTTACTCGATTTTTCTGCGGATTTTTCAAACCTGAGTTCAAATTCGGATCTCCTGGCACAGGACTTGTGTAAAAAAGCCTATGGAGAAAATGTCGTGCATATTGCAAGCCTCAGTTTCTTCTTGTCTGAATTTTCTGCAACCCGATCGTGCGCATAAAAATCGCTGCAACTTGTGAACAATATAAGTCCGCAAGGTATTTGTGCAGAGTTTTTCAGAATTTTATGCAGAATTATCTCAATTGATTGATTTATCTTCAAACAGTGACAATCGCAGGAATGGGATATGGGGAAATTGAAGTATAGTTTAACCGTCAACATCGTGAAATTCATAATAATGACAATTTCAATTATGTAACCATCAAAAATTAAGATTATCGGCCAGATAATTATTTTTGGCGTTTTTTAGCGCAAACCGCAAAACTAAGATTCGAACTGTTCTGGAGGTATCGATTTTTCAAAATCCCAAAAATGGGAACTTGGCCCCGCGTGATCCCTGCCCGCTCAACTTTCGCGAGGGCTGAAATTTTGCCCAGGCATTGGGGACGTTTAGTACATCTGAGTAAATAGGAGCCAAAGTGGTCAATTTTGAGACAACCTTTTCCTTCATTAATCAGGGTGTCTAGCATCAGGATTTTCCCGACTCTATCAGGATCTGAGGAAAAATCGGTCGTAAAATCAGGAAAAATCGGATTTTTTAATCGAGCTATTTTCGTGAAGTTAAATTCGCCTTGCGTGAAGTCAGAATTTGATCAGGATTCTGATAGATTATGAAATCAGGATTTGGCAGTCAAAAATCAGGAAAAATCAGGATTTCATCAAGATTTCCCAAAATGAGACAATACTAGACACCCTGTCAATGGTACAAACACTAATATTATTGCTTTCAACTCACGGTGTCTATAGAACTTGGAAAACCCGGGAGATACCGACATTCAATCCGAATATTTTTCAGGGAAATTTCAGGGGATGAATAAAATGAAGAATTCCAGACACCGTGTTTTAATTACGAATGAGCCGCGGTCCCATTGGCAGCTGCAGCTACGGTTCTCACTTTCATAGTTTTTCTGCGTCATGGTTCGCGAGTTCACTGCGCTTACATCATTCTCCACTTCCACGCTTCATTTTTTCCCGGGGAATGGGCATTGAAGGACGGCTGATTACAGCCGAGAGAGGGAGGCGGAGAGGGGGGCGGAGGGAGAGCAAACATGCCAAGAAAAACTCGAGCGCCAACACAAAAACAGGTGAAAAGCGCGACAACGAGACCCCCTCCCCCTTTTTTCCCGCCACCGTGAGAAGACGAAAAAAAGTGCGAGAAGTTGATTTATTAAGTGAGAACGGAACAAACAACTTAATATTCAATGAAAATTTATCACGCGCCTGAATAAAAGAGAAGTCGACGCGGTCTGCCCGCTCTCCGGATTGTGCCAAGTAAGCGATGTTGTCATTTTCTCGAAATATGTTCGCTCGTCCGAGCTCGGAGACGTAATATTAACGAAGGATACAGTACCCACTCTTGGATGAGGAGAGAATGGACATGCCTGTAACCAGGGTGTCTAAGTTCGGAAATTCCGGAAGTACCAAAAAATTGCGGAAATTCCACAAGAAGGTCCGGAATTTTTGTCATTCAAGAATGACAAAAATTTGAGTGGGAAATTCAAATTTTTGAAATTTTTCTAATTTCGTCAAATGAAGGTATTAAATAAGTAATGAATTTTTCTATTGAGGAGATACTGAATTTCTTTGGAATGTACTGAAACCGCACTGTAAAAGTACTGATTTTTGGCCAGCTGGTTTTAGTAGACACCCTGATAATGGGCCTTTGGTAAACTTCATCTAGCACGAAAAGAAGAATTTTCTCTTGTAGAAAATGGTTCAAAAATCACGATCAGCGCACCAGGAAAGCTTAAAATAGTTTCCTATCATCATTCTACGTAAGAAGTATGCGTTCTTTATGCTTCCGGCCTCATAAACGATACAACGGCACAGGTGAACATTTCGTAAGAGGGGTCGTTCCATCCAACCCTTGTGCAGTAGGATGCTACACACTATGCAATGTGGGTAACGCTTTCGCGCGCAAATCGTAAGGAAGCACCATGGAGTTTATTAACGCAAGGAAAGTGTATAGAAAATGTAAACACGCCGCCAGTTGATAAAATCCCATCTCGTTACGTGCGTTTTTACGGATTGGCTTTTGCAGATTGCAGACGTAGGTGTCGAACGTTTTCATAATATTTTGTGAGCAAGATAATGGAATAAATTCGTCACATTCAAATCAGTCAATTCTATCTTCTGGCTCGCTTAAAAAATCTGAAATCAACGTAGGTTGACAATTAGGTCAATCTTTACCAAATTATAACAGCCGGCAAATAATCACAGTTATGTTCCACAAAAGATTCTAACGTATTCTGATTCACAATTTTTTATGAACTTTTCGATGAAAACTACACCCTCTCCACAGAATTATCTCTGCTATTAAATTTTTCTTGTTATTTTCAAGTCTTATCCATTAAGTCAACCCTGATTTTAGTATTTTAGTCAAATAAATATTAGTGAAGTTTACTGATTTTGGCCGGAGTGAAAGATAGGCACTTCGTAGAAATTGGAAAGGAGCATGCGATGCTAAATAAAAAGTAAAAATAGTCGCCATTCTGACATAAGGGCGCAAGTATACTTTGCAATAAACTCTGTCATCCATACGAATCGATGCTTTTCAAGGCTCATCTGAAAGTGTACTTACGCTCTTTTGTTAGCTGGGCGACGAAATGTGGAGGACGACAATGCAAATAAGTACCAGACTGCATGAATTGCAAATGCAAGCTTGTTATTCTAATCGCATCATTCAGTTGGGCAGTATAAATGCAACCAAGGCACTTCGTCGAAAAAAACAAGAGAACACGGAAATAGAAGCCGTAAGCGAACTGTGTCTCATAACTTCTTCAATTAGTGCTGTCGAGGATCCTCCATAAAATTATTAAAAAATATATGGGAGGGTGAATTGAATAGACATGAAAATGTAAAAACTACAAAAGGAACAAAACAAAAGAACATCCGAAATATATTCTTTAATCCGCATAATGCTTATTTTGCATAATATAATGCATCGAGTTAATTCCATCTAGTGCTCTTTTCATTCCCGTAAAAGGAAATTACATTCTCCATCACCGTTTATACTATCCTTGCCACCCCCCCCCCCCCCCTAAAACCCCCCCAATCTTTGAATCAACGTCGAAAAAGTCTGCTGTATTGTTTGAGCACTGCTGCGAAATTTTCTGGACAAAACTCAACAAAAACGTACTTTTTCATTTTTTGTTTTAATATTTTTCCACTCTTCTTTTCGGTAAACGAGAAAAATTAAAAAGTACAAAAATCTAAGAACAGCGTTCTATTTAAAAAGAGTGAAATAAGAAAAGAAAAAAATAAGGAAAAATCGTATCCTTGGAATAAATTTTCGTTCCTTCCTCTGAGAAACAACCAAATGTGTATGTACTTTAAATTTCAGCTTTTTGCAATCTCCTCACGCTTGCTTTCATTTCGCGTTTTTTACTCTAATTGAGAAATTTTCGAACTTTCTGGCTTTGTATTCCACATAAAATAATGTGGAACCAGCACTATTTTACCAACCTCTTATATTGTTTATTGTTACTATAACCAGAAACCAAACTACATAATATTTGTATCTAAATTTAAGCCCCACCAATATTCTCCTCATCCTCTTACTGTCAAATTTCCCTCGCAGTGTTAATTAAACTTCATTTTGCAATTAAGAACTCAATATTTGACTCACATGTAAAAGTGTAAAAGCACTTATCTGTAAATGGAAAAAAAATGTCTTATACGTTGTTTCTGGAATGAGCTAGAAATAGTAGTTCCTAATTGCAACATGTAGTCCAAATGTCATCAAAACCATAATTGAAGTCACTAAAATGAGCAGGTAAGGATAGGTCCCTAAGGAGGGTATTTTGGCCCTAACTCTGGTCGAAAATTGAAACAGCTTAGAAGAATGTCATGTATGGTTCAATCGACTTGATCATCCACCCTGTGAGAACTTGTCCTTATTTAAGGTGTTTTTGAAAGGTATTTGCCTGATTTACCAGCGCAAAGTAGTGAAGTTTTGTAGTTTTCTTGAATAATTGCTCATTTTCGGTCCTAAATTAGATTGTTCATGTACGAGCACAAGTGGCTACCACTTTTTTCTTTAAATATGTTAATCTTTAGTACACCCATTACAACATATTTAAAGGAGAAAGTGGTAGTCGCTAGTGCTCATACATAAACAATCTAGTTTAGGACTGAAAATAAGCAATTATTCAAGAAAACTGCAAAACTTCACTACTTTGCGCTTATTATTATTAAGAGTCGATTTGACAATACATGACATTATTCTAAGCTGTTTCAATATTTGACCAAAGTTAGGGCCAAAATACCCTCCTAAATGGGACACATCCTTCGAATTTAAATATCCGGAGAAAAACCATCACGACAGCTACGCGATGCGAAGGTTAATGAAAGCGAGAGAAAAAAAATGTAAGTGGTAGGAGAGATGAAAGAACCTCAGAACAGAATCCGGTAGGCTCTCGCGAGAACAATGACCCGGGGGGCTGACGAGAAATTTTAAAGGCGGAACGAATTCTGTTGAGAGAAAATTATTTAATCAGAGCTCGGCGGGTATTGATTGGACGTATTTCTGCCAAACGGAACTATGTGCATTTAGACATGAGCCCTGCGACCCATAAGAACACATGCATAACAGGGCGCACGTCATAATGCACATAGTTCCGTTTGGCAGAAATACGTCCGATTGGGAGTCTCAGGGAATGGTTTTAAATCTTTGGCTGAAGAGGGCAGACACAGAGCATAGAACGCGGCAAAGCGGAGGAACGCAAAATAGGGGCCGGGGGGCGGCGGTGGGGGGAGCATTTATTTGAAGGTATTCGAATGAACTAAAGGCGATTTCAATCATTACACTCAGGCGGCGTAGCCCCTTTTTATGAAATCATAAGAAAGATGCAGTAATTATGATAATTAATTAGACTTCAAATTAATCCACCAACCTGTAAACTGCTGCAATCCGGGGCTAACCCCCCCTCCTCCCCTCACTAACGCCCGCCCCCCTCTTCCATCTCTATTGAAAGAAGGATTCGCTTTCTTACCGTTGCCGTTTTTGGGATGATTTGCTTGAATTAAATGTAATTGGGTGGAATGGATTAAGCGAATGGGGATTTTCTGCACAAAATGGCTGTAGGCAGGGAAAACTGCGGGGAAATAGGAGTAATGGGCCGTTCTTGAAGAGAGAAGAAAATTTGGAGCTTATTGAATGTAAAATTTCATTGGTGGTAACGAAAGCCGAGCTTTTGTCCCGCTATCTAAAATTGTGTTTCTCTGATGAAAAGCTCCGGTTTCTCGAACAGATGAACTTCGGTGTTCAATATGATCCGAAGTTTAGGACTTGTGACTAAAGTTTTTATTTTTTTCTAGTGTACCTACCTTGCGAGTAGATGTAGTAGTCTATGTAGTCATCCTAAAACAAAACGAAAATATGGTGAATCATTGAAAGGCGTTTTAGGGTACCTGGAGTGATAAAAATCATACTTAAAAGAAAAGTATGCCCGTCTGTCTCAGAAAATGTGTTAACATCAGCATCTTAAAATATATGTGTTTAATTCCATTCAAAATGAGCACGCAGGGTTATTTTTATGACCTTCTTATTCCTTAAATACCCTAGACTTGTTATATGCTTTGTTCCAAGTCGGATCAAATCGACCCGTATTTGAATGCATAGATCCATGTTCTTTCTATGTTTTCGAGGGTGAGAAGTATATTTTTTTTTTAGTGATTATCTTTTTGGTACTAAACTGGCGCCCTCTCTTCCCTCCCCCCATTCATCCGTCACAAGAAGAAGTATGCACGTCGGTGACGGCGTGGAGATACAACTATTCATGCTTGATGGATGTCCGTGTTGCAGCTGCGAAAATGAAGGCGCTTTGGCACGAGGCGTGAACTCGCAATCCTATGTAACAATAGGGTGTCGCTCAGATTTGAGAAAAAAAGTTAAGAAAATCAAACCCGAATATCGATAACGAACTACTCGTATACCGCCTATCTGCAAACTGACGATTTTGTAGAACGAAGAGAAAACTTTGCCATTTTTGTGATTTTAGGGATAGATTTTAGTAGATTTAAAAATAAAGATAGACCTCACCCTTAGACGATTCTGACCCGACATGGGCATCTAAAGATTAAGAAATGTATGTACATTTTAAGAAATTATCCAGAATTTTGTATTAAAATACTTATGCAACAGGAAGTTTAAAAATGCGCTGCACTGAAATTGTAAGAAGTTAGGAGTAAATCTCAGACCCTCCCGATGGGATCAATGTGATTTGTGAGCCACTTTCTCGAAGATAAAACTCTTTTTTTTTGCTCCAGCAAAAGTTTGCAGCAGACCTACTTTAACATTCAAACTATTAAAGAAGCGCTTAGCTCAGACGTGAAAAATTAATCTTATTTGTTGAACTCCGCCACATCATTGCACTCTATAATTGGTCAGGTTTAACTGGTATCAGCCCAATTACATCAGGTGTTGCCCAATTTCTTTGTTTTTTCTTCAGGAAACAGGGCACTATTCTGACTCGCAATGTTGTGTGTACATTCCTCATACATTCAGAGTCTTTTTCACTGCGTTACGCCGTTCAGATCCAGAGGCAGATCCCACAGGTTGCAACATTCGCTTTTCTTTATTAAAGCCGCGTTAAATCATAAATTCTTATCAAAGTGTCTACCTCTTTTGATTTTCGATACCTTTCCACAAGTATAAAGGAGAATTTGCACACAAAAATTTTATTGCTTTATCTGAAAGTGCCAAATGAGCTGAGTTTGCAGTAATTTTCATAATTTTTTTCGGACATGCGAAATTGGAGACAAATTGATTCAAAAGTGAGAAAATATGCCGCTTTGTGACGTCATCCGGCGACATTTCCCATTTAAACACATGCATTTTAGCAGAATCGGTTATTTTGTTATATCTCCTCTAATAATTGCTCAATTTATGAATTAAGGGTATCTTCGTGTTCTGTTCATTCAGTAGATTCCACTTAAACACGAAATTCATCAAGTTTCAGACCCTTGCAAATTCTCCAATTAAAAGAGAACTATATAGCCAACCTCCTGAATCCGCCTCTGTTTAGTTCTCCGTTAAAAAAGAAACAAAACGCCAATGGCAGTCAGGCAACGATAGAATGCAGTTCGGCTAACTCTACTGGAATTCTTACCAAAGTGCGAGATTGTTCTAGGAAAATTTTTCCGATTAGACTGGGGGAGGCAACATTGCACGCGATGTAGAAATGAAGAGGGCAGGAAAAATTACTTGACCCTGTTATTAGATATGAAAATTACCTGTTTGTTATGTGCTAATGAGCCGAGCTGATACGATGGAAAGATTGCGTCGCTTCCGGAAGGGTTAATTAAAAAATCAGCCCTCTGAATGAGAGCAACGATGCATAATTAGATAACCCTCACCCCCGCGCGAGAATGGATGTAAATTTGTACAAAATAGTGGTGGGTATTTTAATTAAGCATTATACCGAGCTTTTCTCGCCAGTTTCCTTACTTCTTTCTGTGCGAACGCTAAAGAGTGCCAAGACAGCCACATATTTATCAAAGCATCATTAATTACACCGTGGATTTAGGGATTTTTCTTCCGCACGAGGAGGAGGGGGGATGATAAAGTCAAAATATTCTAAAGACCGTGCGTAACGGTTTTATATGAAGCAAGACGGTTACACGTATCTCGGTTTGTGACTTGGCATATTTCCTTTTATAATATTTAAGGTAGACCTTATTCAGCTTTGGCGCTGCAAAGAATTCTGGGAACGATCGATCCATCTCGGATGCTAGCCATTAGGTCCGAAGCATCATAAGGAAATCAATATTTCAGGATCAAAAATGTATGCTGAATATCATCCTCCGTTTTGAAACCATGTCAAAAGTACTGGTCCCTGCGCAGGGAAACTGATGGCACGTATGTTACTTTCAAAAACGAATCAGAAATTTGATAGCCCAAGTGCAAGACCATGGATCTCCATCGCGGTGTTTCAAAAACGACTGAAGGTTCATTCGGCTTTCTTCCTCAGCACGGCAGTATAAACCCTCAGATGTTGATATTCCGTGAGTTACCTGGTAAAACTAAAGTCGACAGCGTGAGTCCGCATCACATATCTCGTTTGCAGTGTCTGAAAATCTCCGCCTCTTTGTTATTTTTTTGAAGGAGAACAAATTGACACCATTCCTTGAAGTTTTTGCAGAATTCTCTTCGTACAGAGAAGAAAAATCACGGCAGTTTTAAAGAATTATGCCGTTGAGTAGTTTTCCGTTTGAAAAATAAAGTATGCCAGGAAGTCTGCGACATCGCAAACCGAGTTATGTCGTCGCCCTCACGACGAAGGGGCGTATCATCAAAATTGGACATTTTGAGTTATGAATGGATCCTTCTTCACCTCAAGCTCCTTTTTCCACTGAGTCTTGTTTGAAAGCTCAACTCTCAATATTAACCGAGTTATTGAGGGAAAACAAATAGGCGTAACATGAGAAAGACCTTTTCTGGGTACGGCGAACGGGCGCATCATAAAGCAAACGCGACTACCTGACCTATCCTCAATGATACGTCCTCGAAAATCAGGCCCTTTCGGTTCGCGCGACACAATATGCCCGTCACTCACTGATCGGGTGTGTTTCTCAGTTGTTGTTTCAGTATTTTGTTATTCCTGCCACAGATTTTAGACCAATCTGTCGGTATTTTTTATATTTGTCGGCGTGTTTTAATGCTACAGCCTAAAGAGCTCTTTATTGTTATTGGTCAGGAAACCTAATTTGTCGGGTGTTTCGGTAAACACGATTCGTATTGTCAGTCGGGATTCTTTGATTTCGATGGCTTTTCGCCTCTTAATTTTGGTTTGACAGGATATTCTGGGAAAAGATCTAAATTGTCCGGGGGTGTATAGACGGTAAATGTCAAAAGATTCTCAACTAGGTCAAGATTTTTTCAATTTCTATTTACATGCCAATAAACACTTGGTTAGCTCTAATTGTTTTCTTTTGACGACGTATCAAATGTAATCATGTTCGGTTTTTTTTTTGTCTTTCACCATGTTCTAATTGTCCAGACACAGCTTTTACCACCTGGCCGTCAAGAGTAAGCAAAATGAAGTGTTTTCAATTGAATAAAAGAAAAAATCTTTCCGCCGTTTTGTTCAGATAATGAGATTTCAATATTCAACATATCAAAGCTTTTGGTAAGATTATTAATTTTCAGTGATTAAGGATGACAAAAATACATTTGGAGTGGCAAAGAAAATATTATTTTTAAACACTTCAAGTTGCGAGCTCTTATTGATCAAAAGTAAATGCAGTTAATGAAATATGACTCGTCGTGTCAGAAATACAATTAAGCATCCTAATGCAGTCAATTTTAACAGTTAACATTATTTCGTCTTTGGCGAATGAAAAAAATTATTTTACTTTATCTTTTAAAATGAAATGTCATAGTCTGCCATGAAATTGAAATATTGGCACATCTCTTTGAATTTAAACCTCTTTATTTTCTTAAATTTTATTATCAAGGCATTGTTTTAACTTAAACAGCTGTAAATTAAAGTATGTCAAACTATCAAGAAGGACATAAAATATATACTCTTATGTTTATTACTTCAGTATAGATTCCTTTAAAGTCGTATTAATAAGACACTGCTTTTGAAAATTCTGATTGAATATACGCTCTCTTGATATTTTTCATTTTCATAACCTTTTAGAAATCTCAAAAAGGATGTACCTTAAACCATAGTAAATATACAGAACTGACCACCTAGAAAAATCGCGGAAGAAAAATCAAACTCAAAGAAAAGAAATTAAGTGAAAGAACTAACAAGTAAGGAATGAAATAGGGGAAGATATAGCGCAACAAGATGATACGCCCGCCGAGAGGACGCGGCGGAGCAGCGGAGGTGCCCAATTCAGTGTTCCGCCAACGGGCGTATCAGGACCCTTTTCTAATATTTCAATGATATCAGGGCTGCTAGGCATAATTTTACAAATTCAATGTGATATTTAAAATCCTGATCTTTTTCCGGCGCTGAATGCGAAAAAAAAAATCAGATACGTTAATTAGGGACGTAGCGGCGAAGGAATTAAGTTCTTCAAAATCTTATTTTTGCTCTCCTGAAAAGTAGTCAAAATCTTGATACGCCTCTTCGTCGTGAGGGCGACGATGTGATTGCCGACTTGCACCGTCGAAGTGTATTTTTCTCCCAATTTTTCAGATAATGGTTTTCGTGCCTTAAACTAAAGTTTGTGAAAATGTCAAGGAAAAGTATTATTCATAGCTCACATCAAAGATAGGCATGGTATTGGAGAGAGTTTGGCATCACTCGAATCGCAAGGGTGCGAATCGTCCCGATTTTCCATTTTTAATTTCTTGCAGCCTCAGTCCTATTTTAAGTTTGTGTTAATTTGTACTTAATTTGTACTATCGTTTTGGACCGAATAAGTAGTTTTTGCAACCGACAAATTTTCATAGGTCTATTCCCCGTTGCACGACAGCACACATCAGTCACATCGGCACCTGCGCCAGCCAAGAAAGGGATCCGAGATCCTCTCGCCTCTTCTGTGATTCCATTCCGTAGAGCCGCTCGGCTTCATTGAGAAAACTTGCTCTCCCGATCGATTTGCATCCCTGTTTTCTGTGCTCGAGCACTAACTTCGCCGAGCCTTGAACACTCATTACTGGTCCGCATTCATGCCCGTTTTCTTAATAAGCTCCGTTTATCAAATGAACTACTTTTTGCAAAAAGGAACTACTATTTCTAGCTCATCCAAACAAGCACCTATATCGTCACCTTCAGGCCAAAGTATCACAAGCGCCACGCGACGTTTACAAATTTCCGCCGCCATTTTATTTTCGTACAGAGAAATTGTTGGTTGAATATGTTTGAAATTTTACCTGCATTTCATCGGCAGCACAAAAAAAATTCGGTGAAATTTTCGGACAGCTTCGTTAAACAATTTCTTTATGAAAAAATAAAATGGCGGCGGAAGTTTTTAAACGTCGCATGACGCTTGTATACTTTGCCCGGAAGGTGACGCCATCTGCGTAGGGAAACCAACGACCCTTCTGTTTTTTCTTTAATGGTACAGGAATAGTAGTACCTTATTACAAAATGTAGTCCAAATGTTCCATATCGGGTCTCGTGGTTCAGATTTCAATTATTGAGAGATCGTTTTGGCGTTGTTTGACGTAGCATCAAAAATACAGCTTTCAATTAAAACTACTCTGCGGTCCAACCTTCCGAAACGCTCCAGGCGTCATGTGATATGAGTCACTCTCATTATTTTATACTAACGATTACGATTTACAGGAAAAACTTATAAAGTGGACTGGAATGAACAGAAAGTAATCCTTTCTAATTTAACCGCACCCCTCGAAAAAATGTGTTACGTATAGCTGTGACCGGGACTAACCGCACATTTTTTCCTGTGTAAAATTGAAGGTTGAGAAAAATGAAATTTCTCAGTGTGAAAATAGGCGTTGAATATTAAATTTGAATTGGTTCTTATAGGGAAAAGAACCTACGGCGCAATCTTGATATGACTTGGTTTCCTTTCTTCCAAACGAAATCAACTTAAAATGGGACTAAGGCCGCAAGAACATGAAATAAAAACCCGGGACGTTTCGCAGTATTACAGTTGCATTTTCAACCGGAACCTCGAGCTGAAATCCCCACGAGAGGCTCGTATCATCAGAATATTTCATTTCAACCACGCGTGGGCCAACTCCTCGGGTACCCCAAAAAGGGGTCAAAGAAGCTCTTTTTCGGGGGGCTCTCACAAACGAAAGCTCCCCTCGGAGCCCGAACCGAACGCCCGACCGGAATGATTGACCAGAACAAAGGCAACCCGGGCGGAGATCCTTTCGCATGACCGTGTATCGCAGGTTGCGTCTGAGACGGCGGCAGGGGCATTCAATTGGATTTGCATCTTGCGAGCGGCTTTTGTCGGCGCTGTTGGAGCGGGTTAATCGGATTATACTTTCAGTCGGCTCCGATGCTCCTTGCGCGGGGTTCAGGTCCGCCTCCCCCCTCCGACCCCCTCCCCTCTGCCGGGCGCGGGCGGGTTTAGCGTTTCCTGGATGCAGGTTGGTAACAGTGGGGGAGCCCCACTCTGGCGGGGGATCGAAGGCGATTGTCGCTCGCTAACTTTCCGATTGTTTCCCCCGCTGAGATTATGATTATGTACCCCGATCCAATAAATACGAATAAAACCGGGTACTGCGCCTCCGGTTGCCATGTCGAACGTCTCGGGTTGATTCCGAATGTTTAAACGAAAGAAGTCTATGCCTGTTACTCGTGACGATAATGATAAGTGATTAATTATTAACTTAGGAGAGGGCGGTATGCGTCCTGCGAGCCGATTATCGAAATTGATAGACAAAGCTTTAGACAAAGAAGACAAAAGAGTTATGGAGGGATCCTATTGGTGGAAGCGGGTGGTTGCAATGGACGAGGAAGGTAGGTAGGTTACTAGGAGAGAGTCTTTTCCGGGCCGTATCGCGAATCATTCCTCAAAACGGCAAAACTGTATATAAAGTTCCCTGTCGTATTAGAAAAATATGTCAAATTTGATTTACGCTCTTGCACCTGTCTCTTTTCAGCTGGGAAAGCTGTTTCTAAAATTACGGCTTCCTGGATGCAGTATATCCCGTTTACTTTGATGTCCAGCGTTTTCTATGTAATACGTTAACCATAGATTTTTTTTGCACATAAAAACCTCATGATCAACAGCGCCTAAAAATTGATACGATATCAATAAACATAGTTTAATTTTAATTTTTTTTTTTTTGTTTCAGGTAAGCACCAAGCACCTAAATGTCAAAGTATGCATGTCTATCTAAGGTAAGTTTGCGGAGGTCCTATTTAAATGGATATTATTTTACATAAACACCTGAAATGTGTTTTTAAGCGTGATGACCTTGTTGCGCAAATCGTTTTGTACATGACCATTTTTATAGGGGAAATATGTACTTCTGTGCTTAAATTCAGACCTTGTCAGCCTTGTCTAGTGGTCCGTCAATGAAGCGCACCATATTTGATCGCTGACACGGCTGGGCAATTAGAGTACCTATTTGGGGATATTACTGGTTTTTTAAACGATGGAGCTCATAAGAGCCCAAAAGAGCACCAAAAACGACACGCACCAATCGCCTAACCTATCTTAACACAAAATACACCAGTAAATGCCGCTGCCAATCTTCAAATCAGTGGCGTGGCGTGATTTGCGATCCATCGATAATTTCCCCTTTGAAGCTGTGGTAAAGATTATTAAGGTGTTCGCTACGAGCACCCTGTTTATCGATAATTTTCCATAGGTTTAAATGGCCGATCAATCTATATATGGCAAAGCACGCCACGCCACTACTTCAGGTTCCAGTATCAAACCAAGATGACCAAGAATGACCGTAAATGAGCGCCCTTCCGCAGAAATAAGAAAACGTGTGCAAAAACTCAGTCAAATACGTGCTTTACAAATGACGAGTCGCAGCAATAATTGTACTATTGAATCATTCTGAACAGTACGATAATGTGAGTTCATAGGTTGGCTGCTCTTTCGGGCCCTTTACTGTCCTACCAAGGAAAAACGCCGTATGAGCCTCCAGACATTGCCAATTCTCCTTCCACAAATAACGAATTTTCAGAAAAATTTTAGAATATATCTCTCCGACTTTTCGGAGTACCTACTATGTTCGTAATATGATCCACGAAGTCTGGAAATTTCTAGGACAAATATAACATTCTTCAGAAATGAATATTTTCTGAGAGGGAATCTGGCAACGTTTGAATGCTATACGAGCTTTTTCTTTAGGATGGCAGCACTGCCGTGCTAAGGAAAAACTCCGTAAAAACTTTCAAATGTTGCCAAGTCTCTCGCGATTAATTGTGTGTTTTTGAAGGTAGTTGTGAATATTGTTTCTTGAAATCTTCAGATATTTTAGATAAAATTGCGACTTAAACTCTCTAAAAAAATCCAGAGAAAAATGTTCACAAATTCCCCTGAAATCCGTAATGTGTAGAAAGAAATTTGGCAACGTCTGAAGGCTGATACGGCGTTCTTCCTTGGCACGGCAGAGTAGAAGGTCCATGACCTACCCTCGAAAATTACGAACTTGTCCGTACTCTCCCCATATTAGTCCAGGCAATATAGGATTTTTGAGGGAAAGTTTAGTCGAACTAGCAATTATGGGCTAACTTTATGTTTTTTGGGTCGTAGAATCCGAATTTCAACTTGCCTGACAGATCCGACCCCTCCCCCGGCCGCCATTTTGAAAAAACGCCTAAAATTTACGGTTTTCCCCCATTTTTCGCTCATAACTTTTTTTCTGTTCAAAATATCGGAAATCTCGTCACTTCTGTGGAAAGACGATTAAATTTGCAAGAGATTGGTGTATACATATGTACACTTAACGTGAAAATAGTGAGAATGGGAGCGCGGCGAAGGCAGCGGGAGATATCGATTTTGCGCCATTAGATACGAGGGTCATCCAAAAAGTAAGGTTCCCTACCTTGTATCTTCCGAGCGAAAAGAGATAAATCAAATCGGTAAAAAAGCACATATTAGGCATGCTCTAAGCTTTAAAACAAGCTCAAGTTTTTGAAAATCGGTCAAAGAATCTGCGAGTAAACTTAATTTTACTGAGACAACCTCCTGTCGCCGCGTGCCCACCTCCGGGGTCAGGATGCACGGAGAATCGATTATTGAAGACTCGGGTTATCGCCTCTATACATCACATCAACAAAGAATTATAAAGTTTTCATTGAGTAGGCCTTATCTTACTTTTTGACGTAGTCCCCACATCTTTTTTGACATTTCTGGTATTATTACAGCAGCTTCTTGATGCCTTCCGCGTAGAAGCTTTCGCCTTGACTCCAAAACCAGTCATTGACAGCGATCTGCACTTCCAGATCAGTTGCTTTGCGTAGGGAAATTTTCCCCCAATCCTTCAAACTCTCTTACTTTAGCTTCATGTGACTTTCAATCGTTCCCGAGCGGAAAAACTTCCACGATGGAAGCGATTTTCAACCGATTCAGAGGTACAGATAGCTGTCAATGACTGGTTTCAGAGTCAGGGCGAAAGCTTCTATACGCGGAGGGCATCAAGAAGCTGCTGTAATGATACCAGAAATGTCAAAAAAGATGTGGAGACTACGTCAAAAAGTAAGGTAAGGCCTACTCAATAAAAACTTTAAAATTCCTTGTTGATGTGATGTATAGAGGCGATAACCCGAGTCTTCAATAATCGACTCTCCGCGCATCCTGACCCCGGAGGTGGGCACGCGGCGACAGGAGGTTGTCTCTGTAAAATTAAGTTTACTCGCGAATCCTTTGACCGATTTTCAAAAACTTGAGCTTGTTTTAAAGCTTAGAGTATGCCTGATATGTGCTCTTTTACCGATTTGATTTATCTTGTTTTGCTCGGAAGATACAAGGTGGGGAACCTTACTTTTTGGATGGGTACTTAACACCCTTTATCCCTGCGACCCTTTACGTGTAAGTCATAGTATACTAGCGGTTATTTCAATGTATTATTTTATTAATCCCATTACATGAATGACTGGTTACGGATGTAGACAAAATCAAAAATATTTTCAAAATGTGGACATGTTTGATAAGTAAGTGAGTTAGTCCAATCGTGGGCGTTTGACAGTTCGGTGAAACGAAGTTCCAACTTTTGGTGGCGGACAGGTGGATGGGCCTGGTTCTCCTCCATAGACATCACGGCCGGCGTTGATCTCCGACTCTAACATAGTATCCAGAATATGAAGCTAGAAGTCAGACAAAAAAAAAGAAAAGAAAAGAGGAAAAAAAGGAACCTAAATTGATGGAAGATTAAAATTTTTGCATCACTTATCCCAAATAGAAAAAGCGTTCTGGTTTACTGTATCTAGCAGTCTGGTGTTCATATATGGTGTGTATTTCTGATAATCCTAACCGAAATTTTTGGTAATGATTATCAGGAATAGGTACATGTCACTAACGAACACCTGATTGTTTAATAAAGCTTGTCATGGTATTTTTTCTATGCTAGAAGTTTTTGATAACAAGCGAGCAGTGTGAAAGAAATAACAAACCTTTAGGTTCATTGTTTATTTCTGAATGTGGGCTTTCTGGAAGGTCTTGAACTTCAGTCATGACAGCTTCAAAATCTTCCTCTGTACTTGGCTCGTCGAAAAAGTCATAAGCTTTAATATCATCCTCGTCCTCAGAGTCCGCTAAAGCAATTTCAGGCATGTTTTCGCATGTATCACTGCAGTTGATGCACAATGCTGAGCATTTAAGCCCACATTTCCTGCAACCGCACGCACCTCGACAACTCGTTTTGCACTTGCAGGATTATCAGAAATACACACCATTTATGAACACCAGACTGCTTGATGCAGTAAACCAGAATGCTTTTACTATTTGGGATTAGTGATGCGAAAATTTTAATCTTCCTTCAATTTAGGTTCCTTTTTTCCACCTTTTCTTTTCTTTTCTTTTCTTTTCTTTTCTTCTCTTTCCTTTTCTTTCCTTTCCTTTTCTTTTTTTTCGTCTGACTTCTAGCTTCATATTCTGGATACTGTTATAGAGTCGGAGATCAACGCCAGCCGTGATGTCTATTGAGGAGAACCAGGCCCATCCACCTGTCCGTCACCAAAAATTAGAACTTCGTTGCGCCGAGCTGCCAAACGCCCACGATTGGACTAACTCACCTACTTATCAAAGATGTCCACATTTTGAAAATATTTTTTATTTTGTCTAAATCCTTAACCAGTCATTTATGTAATGGGATTAATAAAATAATACATTGAAATAACCGCTTGTTTAATATGACTTCCACGTAAAACGTTACAGGGATGCAGGGTGTTAAGTATCTAATGGCGCAAAATCGATATCTCCCGCTGCCTTCGTCGCGCTCCCATTCTCACTATTTTCACGTTAAGTGTACATATGTATACACCAATCTCTTGCAAATTTAATCGTCTTTCCACAGAAGTGACGAGATTTCCGATATTTTGAACAGAAAAAAAGTTATGAGCGAAAAATGGGGAAAAACCGTAAATTTTAGGCGTTTTTTCAAAATGGCGGCCGGGGGAGGGGTCGGATCTGTCAGGCAAGTTGAAATTCGGATTCTACGACCCAAAAAACATAAAGTTAGCCCATAATTGCTAGTTCGACTAAACTTTCCCTCAAAACCCCTATATTGATCTCTATTGCCTGGACTATATAGGCACTCTGTGGGCAACTGTCCTTGGCCACAGGCAAGCAGCAGATTGCTCCGGAAAACTTATACTGTTTCATCAAAGAAGAGCTATAAGAGGAGGCTCTCGTAGGAAAGTGAGCACCACGAAGATAAATCTAATTCCCGCGGCACGCTGCATCACCGCCGTAACCTGGCGAGACGTTTCATGTTCGTTCACTGTTGCAAGATTTTCCCCGAAATTCGTCCGGTTTTCCGGCTCAGAATCGTAAGTTCGCACGAAGCGGCAACGTCGCGTTCTCCGTCTTATGAGCGTTTATGAGTAGGTCTGGAGCGCAGCGGGAAGAGGACAATTTTCCATCGACTTTAAATGAATCAGATGTTTTCGAAAGGAAACAAGCTCGTTTTAAGATGAGTCTTGGTACGCATTGATTCCTATGCTTTGTAGGGCTCGTTTCGAGAAGGGAGGCGATCCTTTTGGAGAACAATTATTGATTCAAATGCCATCGCTCGGTCTTTGTTATAACATCATCTTTCACGGATCCGAGCTCTCCGAGGTCTAGAACAGCTACTTAAGGTGGATCTTCAGCTTTTGCGCATTGCATTACTCCGAGTACGATCGGTACAATTCAAATTTTAACATTCAGGTGGATTATTTACAGAAATTAGAAATTTCAGTCGGTGGATCGATCATTCAGGAATATTTGCGCCGAAAATCATCTTCCAAAATCTTGAAATAAAGGCAAAGGTTCAGTTACACGATCAAATTGAGCCATCAAATTGGAGCTCTGATTGGTGGAAAAAGACCTGAGGTGAGGATGCGACCAATGAGAGGCCCAATTTGATGGCTCAATTTGATCGTGTAACTGGGCCTCTGAAGTACTGCTTCCATTTTTCAACCGATTCCAGTGTATCAATATTGATATTTTTTTTTCTTATTTAGAAAAATTTGGAAGAGCATAGTGAAACTAGAAAATTTATTGAATGACACATTTCCTTTGTTCTTTTGCTGATCCTCCAAAAAAAAGACAGGTACTAGGTAGTGCCGGTTTGGCTCTGTTTATTCAGAGTGCATCAGGATGGGTAAAAAGATGAGACGAATTGGAAATAGTACTTCTGACTCTAGGGCTTCAGAAGTACGAACATTCCGTAATGATTAATCTACAGACTGAAATTTCGAGTTTTCAAAAATAATCAACCTGAAGGTACAAATTTGAAATACATCGATTGTACCCAGTCATTGAGTAATTTAAATTTTTGGAACTTTTTTGCCTTGTCCTCCCCGCGAAATGGTATGGACCCGGCACCATTTCACCACTTTTTTACATTATGAGGGAGCTTTTTTCATAAATGTGCGTAGATTAAAGTAAGTATTGCTTCTCAATGGCACATACAGTTTAGCAGCGCAACGTAGTGGCGGCTTTGTGCTCTGAATCACTTTGAATCCCCTTGAAATGCAGAGATTACACTCCGAAAAATTCAAGAAAAAATAAGTTAATAAATGCCAAGATAATTCGTAATTTATGAGAAGAAATTTGGCAATGCCCGAATTTCTGCACGGCGTTTTTCCTAAGTAAGCACGGCAGCAGCGGTCCGATGAAATCACCGAAGGAAAATATCTTTGGAGCGAAAACGGATTTGTTTGGTCTCGACCGGAATCAAGACCGAGATTGTTTGTTCGTGAGTCTGCCGTCTGAAAATTCGTCGCCCTCGCGGCATAAGGGCGTAACTACACTTCGAGATGAGCCCTGTTGTCCATATGACTCAATACTTTCCCGGGCTCATCTCAAAGTGTAGTCACGCCCTTATGTCGGCCAAGAGACGAATTCGGTACTCGGTTGAATGGCTGCAAACGGTACCGTAAAGAAAGGTCCACGAATTGTGTAGCCCGAAAATAGGATAGCGAAAAGAGGCGTGGCCTGAATTGCGATATATCGATTGTTATTCCATTTAAACCTATGGTAAAGAATCGATTATCAAGGTGTCCGCTGCGAACACCCTGTTCATCGATCCTTTTCCATAGGTTTAAATGGCATCGCATGGCATGGTTTTAATCGATACATCGCAAAGCACGCCACGCCACTGATAGCGAAGGAGAATATCAGGGCGTTATTGCACTAAGTACTTGAAAATTCGGTGAAAAGCTAGGAAAGTCTGGACGATTTGCCCAACCCTGATCAGTCAAAGAAAAGTCGAGAAATCTGGAACCTTGAAATTTTCCTCTAAGCCAAAAATTGTTGTCTTACCAATTTTTATATATTCTCCTCTGAAAATTTTCCTACCATTCTATTTACTACTTACTATAAAAATTTCAAATTGCGATATCTCAAAAACAGGTTCAGCCAAGATTTTGATTTTTCGCGATTTTAAATCCACACCCACTGTAGAGTAGATTCACCCCCTGCAAAGCGTCTTTGGGTACATTTTTGTCGCAATTTGTTTGCTTCATCAGGACCACTGTGAAGAATTGTTGAAAAAATCAAGCTTTTTCATGTTTCCTCGAAACTTGATTTTTTGAAGAGACATACGCCCCTTCAAATCGTCGCTCCGCTGACGTAAAGGCTTATCTCTATTCCCACATGATCCCTGGGAAGCATAGAGTTATACGGAAAACAGGGCTTACGTGAGTATTGAACTGGAGCGACGAAATGACCCGTTCAATTTGGGTTAGGGATTATGGAAAAACGAGCCGGTGAAAAAGACCCGGGCAAGGATTGAGACTTGACAACGCGAAATTTTACTGCGGGAGATAAAATTATAATCTGTTTGTACGGCAGCAGGAGAGCAGCTGACGTGCATCTTTTTCAGAAAGGTTTTGCATTAAAAAAGGTTTCTCGAGTCAAGAAAAGGCTGCGAAAGAATACGGATTATCTCCTAATAAAAAACGCGGAAAACTAGCGAGCTCAGCGTGACGTCGCTGCCAAACCGCTCGCGCCAGGCGACCAATCATCTCTCACGCTTCACAGATTTTTAGGGTTGTATGTATAGTTATTCCTTGAACAACTCCTTCCCTTAGGAGACCTTATTAAACCCACTCTGTGATTAAGACAGTTTCAAGGATCTATTTCGGTCCCCATCCGGCGATCACCAGATCACTATTGACTAAGACGCATCATAGGTGTGGTAATATGCGGTAGAGTAATCGAGAACTTGGGTTTCATTCTCACTTCACTGGGTTGACTTAATGATTTCAAGATAAAGGGTCTCGTTTATAGTCGTTCCATAAACAGCACCTTTCCCTAGGAGGCCCTATACAGAACCGAAATAGCTCGGCAGTGGAACTGCAAAAATGCCTAACTCGAATTGCGACTCTGCAGAATTTTTTTCATTATTTATTTTTTAAATGAAAAAAAAAACAAGGCTTCAAGCCTCAAATGCTTGACTGAACTCAACTCGACTAGACTTCCTAAGAGTTCTTGAAAACTTCCCTAATTTTTTCTTGTGAGAAAAATATTTCTAAAATGTCAAGCAATACGCGGCGTTGATTCGCCCTGGCCTTCCTCCAACAGAATGAAAAAAAAAAAAAAAAAAAAAAAAAACCCCGCCAGTCTTGAACACAGGTTCTATCTTAAATGTTTCAACGTAGATGGTTTTTTTTCACATATATCGTCGTCCTTCTGACCAGTGACGAAGCGTGAATGATCGATTATCGATATTTCCCCATTTAAACCTATGGTAAAGAATCGATTATTAAGGTGTTCGTCGCGAACTCCCTGTTTATCGATCCTTTTCCATTAGTTTACATGGCAGATCAATCGATTTATCGCGAAGCACGCCACGCCACTGCCTCTGAAGGTTTCAGGGCATTCCGTCAACGATTTTTTGTCCGCACACCTTTTTTGTCCAGTAGTTCACGTCCACGCGTGAAATAAGCAACAGGGACTTGGTGTAAGTGTCATATTTTAGTCCGTATGTAAAATTACATTGACAATAATGAAATGAGAAAATTTGAGAGAGACTGAAGAGTTGTTGTGGTAACTCATTTTTTTAAATGAAATGTTATTTCCCTCTTTTTATCAATCTTTTTAAATTCATGGGTGAATTTAAAAAGATTTTGGGACATGGGTGAATTTACAAAGGGGTTTTATTTCCATCCTTAAAATTTTCGATGAAATATAAACCTTATTAATACTCTTTTTAAATGAAAATATTACTTTATTTTAAAAACAACTACATTTTTAAAACGTGGCAAATATTTGTAAAACCTTTTCCAAGCGATGTCATCGATATTAAAGTCAATGAGCAGTAGTTGTGTCGAAAGAAACTGTGCACAAATGAATAAAAGAGGGAAATACCCAAGAAGCACACAATCTTCGATTTTAGCCCATATGAACATGGATCTTTCAGAGTAAAATGCGTCCTATTTTGAGCGTTTGGTTGCGCCCACACCACGCTGCAGCACAGCAAAAGCACCAAATATAAAAGAAAAAATTAATGTGCTCTAAAAATCATTAAATACGACAAGGAATCACCTTAATATTTACCAAACACACATTAAATTTTCCTTTCATATATTTTTTTTTTTTTTTAATCAATTTAAATGAAAGTAATCCATGCAGAGTGTGCAAACATATAAAAATCATGAGTTGAAAAACGCTTACTCCGCGAGTTTAAATAATAGGCCCTAGCACAAAGGGGAGTGATGCGACGTGCTGCCAGCACGAAACACGCACTGGCGCCTACAAACCTAAGCAGATACTTCAAGCATTGCGCGATGTTTGAGGTATCTCTTAGGTTTGAAGGCGCCAATGCGCGTTCCGTGCTGGCTGGCTGGCCGGCCGCGCCGCAGCGTGCCACGTGCCACGGCGCTTCACTATTTCACAATAGAGGTGTTGTACAGTATTATATGAAATTGAGGGCACTCCAACATCCCAACAATAAGAATGACAGGCATCCTTTAAGAGTACGGAACTTTCCTTGCAAAATAAGTCGAGATAAGAGAGACGAAAGAACATTCTTGAGTATGCCGTCAAGAAGATTTTATTTTGAATCAAGAATAAAGTAGGTGAACAAAAGCGGGTTTCTGCTTGATGTAAGTGACTTTCCTTTTTATTAAAGCATTTTTTCTTCTTTAAGAAGACATGATTTTCTTTTTTATTTCATAAGGAAATCTTCTCAGCGGTAAATTTGAGGATATTTCTCCTTGAATTAGGTCACTTGTTCCTCTAATGAAGCTAAAAATCGTACTAAACGTTATTAAATACAGATACGAGGACAGTAAGTTTTTCGACTACCGCTCTCTTTTTGTTGTCGTCACTCGATTTAATTTGCAAGGGAACTTCGTGCTTTTGAAAGATGTCATCAATCATGATACGTTGGGGTGCCTTCGATCTCATATGATACTGTGCAACACCTCTGTGGCGAAATAGTAGCTCGAAGCGCTGCCGCAAACCAGTGCCGAAGCGAAGTTATCATGCACAGGAAAAATATGAGATCCTTCAGCTGAGGCAAATCAAAATGTTTTTGAGTTCAGGTATAAAAATATGGGATTTTCTTGAAAGATAATTAAGTCCTATTGCACCAAAGAGGTGTAGAGAGTTTTAGTGAATTTTCTCTCATGGAAATGACGCTCCCTCATTTTTACCAAAAATCTCAATTATATATTTTTCTCCGTTGGAGCAAACAAACAACCCCACCAAAAAAAAAACCAAAAAAAAAAACCCCAAAAAACCACGCAAACCTAGTCTCTAGTGGTAAGTGGGCCAAAACTCCCCTTCCGAAAAAACGCGTGGACGTAAACTACTGAAAAAAACAGGTGCGCGGACAAAAAATCGTTGACGAAATGTCCTATAACCGCCTCTGACGTAAGAGCGTATCTCAATTTCCACGCGAGCCCCGTTTTAAATACAAATCCATGCTTTCTGGGGTCCGAATAGAAATCGAGATACGCCCATACGTCCGACGATATGCGTCCTGACGTGATTCTAGGAGCGGAACGTTTACTGCAATGGAAATACGTGGTCTCGCACTTGGCTCATGTATAAACAGGGTGTCTAGCATCAGGAAAAACTGGAAAATATCAGGAATTTTGGCCGATCAGGAAAAAATCAGGAAAATATCAGGTAAATCGGAAAAATCGGACGTTTTATCAGGAATTTTTTTACGCGAATCTACTCGGCGGAGAAAGTCTTACTGCTTTTTGCCTACCGTGCCAGGAGTCAAGAAGAATCAGGAAAATATCAGGAATTATCAAACTGAAAAAATCAGGAATTTTTTATAAAATATCAGGAAAATATCAGGATTTATCAAAATGAAAAAATCACAGCCCTTAAAATTTCACCTAACATTGAAAAAATTTAAAAACTTGAAATTTTTCAATAGAATCTCTGGTGCGGCGGGTCCGGCTGCCGGTCGACAGCCTCACGACGCTGGGGGCGCAGAGGAGGCTGCGAAAGCCTCCGCGCGAGACAAAGCGACGCCGCAAGGGATGGTGCGGGGGGTTGAGGGCGGCCGAGGGGGAGGGAGCTGTGCTTCTGCCGGCCGATCACCGCTTTTTCCACCCGCCGAATCCGGAATCCGGATCCACCCCGTCGCACAACTGACCGCCCCGCCGGGTCTCCGGATCTAAAGGCCTGGATACACGCTCAAATGTCCGTCAATTTTCTATCAAAATGATGACTAAAATGGCTGTCATTTGTTTGAGGCCGCAAAAATTTGATGGTGGACGGTGCGCACCAGTCACTATTACATCAGAAATTGATGGAAATTTGAGCGTGTATCCAGGCCTTAAGCAAGGAGCCGTGCGGTTCAGTGGCGTGGCGTGCTTTGCGATATATTGATTGGTCTGCCGTTGAAACCTATGGGAAAGGATTGATAAATAGGGTGTTCGCAACGAAGACCTTAATATCGATCCTTTGTCGCAGCTTCAAATGAGGAAATATCGAAAATCGATCATTCACGCCTCGTGCGGTTTCTTGGGTCCGGGATGAGACACCGATGGGCAAAGTGAGGAACCACGTATCTCCATTGCGGTGTTTCAAAACGTCCGTTTCTATTGCATATTTTTGATGAGAAACAAGCTTACTCTATAGTTTGAATTTTCTACAATTTTACGATACATATTTTGAATATTCTGCCGGCAAAGAGGAAAAGTCAAGGAAGTTTTAGTAGTTTCAAATATACAAAGGTAAAATCCGCTTTTGTAGCGCTCTTTGGCACTCTGCGACACCCAGCTGCCAAAGTACCCTATCCTCACAAAGCCCCTCAGGGAGTTGGCCCTCCCCCATTTCGTTCTAGAGTCCAGACTCTTGAAAACATTGACAAGAAAAAATGCTTTTAATTCAATCGGATTTTTGCTTGAATCAAAAGAAAATCCGCTTAAATCAAGATGCTTGGTTCTTGATTTAAGCTAGATTCTGATTGAATCAAGAGTACTTTTTCTTGTCGATGTTTTTATGAGTCTGGACTCTAGATCCAAAGTGTGTTTTTTTTTTTTTTTTTTTTTTTTTTTTTTTTTTTTCAGTTCGGGCCCCGGTACCAGGGACCCAGTATCCCCCCTCCCCTTGTGGTGGGCCTGCGAGTTTTTGTACGCTATGCGTGGAGTAGATCCTTATCCCCTTTTTTCAAGTGTGGAGCCAATTCCATGCATTTAAGTAGCTCGTCCTTGGGTCCCCGTGTGCGGCGGCCGGTGGCGGGAAAGTGTCAGCCTACTGACAAATGATAGTGGATTAGGTGCCGACGTGGATATTTTGAGTGGCCGGGGCCGGGAGCGCGGCGAGTGCCGCGAGACGGAAAAGCACCCGGATTCCTCACGACTACGTGTCGATGCTTATTCTTGTCGATGCTTTATTCAAACGAGCTCATTTGTCAAGCAACGGATCAATCGCCCCCCTCCGCCCCCCGCGGCCGGCTATTTTCACACGTGCCACGCCCCAGCCCGCATCCTAAAACGTTATAAATCACGACGCATTGTCACCCCCGAGTTCTTTCCCGACCAAGGAGCCCCACAAAGGGATATACGGAGGCGTCAATCAGCCGCGAAAAATCCCCGATTCAGGGTCAACCGCAGGGCTTTATTAGGGACCCGCCGGGTTCTAATTTAAACCGAACCCGCGCTCATTTAACCCGCGGAATGACCGCCCCCCCCACCCCCCTCGTAACGGCCTGCGAATTGGGGCGCGAATGGGCCGCCTCGAGCAGAAAGGGACCAAGCCACGTCAGCTGTTGCCAAATTTAACTGGGCAATTTTAGTTTTTACTTGAAGACGGTTGTGTCAATTTCTGTAAAATTTACGAAGATTTTTTTCTGCATGGAATGAAACGAATGCTTGAAAATTTTCAAAGGAATCCGCTTAAGCGTTCTTTTGTAAAAAAACAAAATTGCTACTTAAATTTGGCAATAGCTGATGTGGCTTGGTTCCTTTCTGCAAAACGCGATCCAAATCATCCCCGCATTGCCGTGATAAGAAATAACGACATATGAACGTTTGAATATTGCCAACATCACACCGATTAAATTTTTATTTTTGAAGAATATAACGAATATTTGTCTAAGAAATATTCAGAAACTGTTGGTTGATTTGCGAACATAAATATCTGAAAACTAGAAGGAAAAATAGTCATTAGTTTACAAGAAAATTAATGTTTTATCGAGGGGAATTTGGCAACGTTTGAAGGCTCATAAGGCGTTTTCCCCCACTGCGGTAGTTTAGGCCCTCGATGGGTTCCCATAAAATTTAATCGCCGGCGCTTTACCGTTCGCTGATGAAATTCCGCGGTCACTTTACCGGGTGTCACCGATTTTTCCGAGCGTAAAAGGAAGAAAAAATGCGCGCGTGAATCAAGATTAGTTTCGAAACATGCTTGGCAATTGCTTTCCGAATAAAATGAAAAAGAGACCGATAAAAAAAAGGAAAAAAAGTCGTACAGAGTGAAGTCGTAAAGCACCGCGGAAAGCCTTTGTTTGGTGTTATTCATCGTTCGCTACAAAGCGAATCAATATCACCATTTTTCGCGTAAGGTTCTTGTGCCGCCTCTTGATCAGCCCACGAATTTTAAGCTTTTGTATCGTTTATTACGGTTATCAGTAAACAAGAATATCTATTGGTCGATAGGCTTCCGAATTTTCAGACCATTTGATCGATGCAAATGAACGGTCTCCCTCTAATCGACATATAATTACGACCCGAAATTATTCCTAAAGTTACTTTTATTAAATTTTCACATCCTTAGTCAGTATATTATTATGATAATTTCATTATATCACAACTTATGCTTACGTGAAGCCGTTTTCTTACGGTCTTAAGAGCACTATGAAAGCCCTCTCTGCGCATACAATCAAAAAGCAGCACGGAGGCGGCCTTACTCTCCTTCAAAATGTACTCGAATAGTCGCTTGGAAGTTGGAACTGTTACGAAAAAATAATATGCTGACACAGCATTTTAGATGTCAGAATCTAGTCTGATGAGATCTAAACCACAATCTACATAGCGACCCTAAAAGTTAATTTTAGATCCTTATAAAATACGAATATAATATTGAAGGAAGTAGAATCAGCATGTACGTCTCGCTTAATGTCATTTAAAATAAGATATGATAAGTAAGAGCATTTTATGTATCGGTGTAATGAACCGAGTTGATATTGGTTGGGTTCGGTTAGGTCACGCAACTAAATTAACTCCACGGCAATGCGTAGAGTATCGCCAAAATTGCAGGCGCTTTGGATTGTTACTCACGGCCGCGGCGCGCTCAATAGGCGACGCTCCTCACCAGCGTCGTGTCGTTCGAAGTGTAAAATACGTGCAGTAGTTGAGCCGAAGCGCCGAAATTGAGGTTATAAGTTATTATACCTTCATACTGTAATTCTCGGTAACGTTTAGATTATGGTTTCTGTGGTAGATTATGGTTAGATAACGCTATAATGCGGTCCTACGTTACCTCATCGGATCTTCATGTGCAAAACTATTTAGAAGCACGTGGTAAGCTGACTATTGTGGAGGCACTGTAACCTTATATATTAAACCCAACTTGCTCCTCCAAAAAGTGCGGACTTACGAAGCATATTGTCATCCGAAAATGGAATCGCAGAACCGCAAATCGGCGGTTTACGGCTCCTTATCATTAGCACTTAGGGCAGAATAAAGTTTTCCGTTCGGACACTGCTGAGTCCATTTTCTGAAACTTTCTTAACCCTGTTGGACTGCATTTTGCTATAAGGATATTCTACTTCTAGCTCACTCATAATAGCACTTACTGCACAGAGAAACTAATAGAACATACGCAGTTTTTAAAATGAGCTGGAAATAGTAGTTCCTCGTCGAAAAATGAAGTACCGTCGGACCTACTGCTCTCGTCGACACAAGGGTACAACTGTCGTCTCCAAAACAGGTTAGACAGCCCGCCCTCCTTTGCGCTGTAGGAAAATGTCTTACGAATATTGGGGCGTTGCCAAATATCTCCTTAAATGTAAAATATTCATTGTGGCAAAAAATCATAAACAGTTTTCCTTGAAGCTTATGTATAATTTCGATTTTATTACAAATGGACCGTGTTTAGTAGAAAACAACCAAGTCTCATCAATTATTGCCAGATTTTAACTGGACAATTTAATTTTTTACAAGAGAACGTTCGTCCAGATTCCTTTGAAAATTTTAATGAATGGGCTTCGCACAATGAAGAAAATTCACTGAAGTTTGCACAAAAATCTGCACAATCGTTTTCATGAAACAAATTAAATTGCCCAATTAAATTTTGCAATAGCTGATGTGGCTTGGTTCTTTTCTGCTTAGAACGGTTCGAATAAAAGTCCGTGGAATACTGGAGCTCAGATATATTCAAAAGTTTCTCAGAAAATCCCTAATTTATCGAAAGAAACTTGGCAGCGTTTGGAGGCTCATACGGCTTTTTTCCTGAGCACGGCAGGGAGGCGGGTGAAATCGAGAGGAAGAACGGAATTTGTAAGACGGCGTTTGCTGCTGACACTTGGCAAATAGAAACCGCTCCCGTGTTATTTACGGTTGCGAGTCACAGCATGGAATCAGTGTCACAATCCTGTGTCAGTTGTTCACTTGTCGCGGACTTTCCTCATAGCCCGAGGTCGGGGGCACAGAATTCGCCAATATATTATATTTAATGTGCGAGACGTGGATTTTTACCCAAATAATAAATAAAAAAAATTCATAAGAAAAAAAGAGGAACACAAAGAAGCTAACCTTGCCAAGCCGTTGTATGATCCAGAAACAGACTGCCATTGCCGCAGTGTAAACTGGAGAAAAAAAAGTCAGGGTCTGACCCAGCTAACGTTTCGAGAAGGTTTTTAAGAGGGATTTTGAATAGTTTTCTCATTTTTTTTTCTTCTTTCTACCTAACGAACCAATTCTTTTGAGCTTATCCGAGGCATTTACCGAAAGTTGAATTTTAAAGTCGTACACGGAAAAAAAGAAGCAGGGGATATGTTTCTACCTGGAGATTTCCAATTAATTTTGGTAGTACCCCAATAAGTGAGGTTACAAACCCAAATTTTGCGGTACTACCAAAATTTATTGAAAATGTCCATATCATCCAATAGATTGGAATAGTACCAAAATGTTAGGGTATAACCTATAACGCTTTTTCCCGTGTATTGCCCACCTACTTTCACTAATGGGATCACTTCATTTTCCCTGTGTCTTTTTTGTCTGTCGTTGTGTCCATCCATCGCGATAATCAGACTGTCGGGTACACTTGGACTACATCTTGTAATTAGGAACTACAATTTCTGGCTCACCCACAAAAACACGCATCTTCATTGGGAAACCAACAGAACATGTGTTGTTTCTCAGCTAGATATTGTGTTGTTCTCGATTGCGAAATCCAGTTCAATTTGAAAGAGAAAATATGTGGAAGAGAGTTTTACACTGAAAAAAATGGTTCTGTTCACAGGGCTCCTGCATTTCTTTTGTAGACGCTTCCGTTATGAGGACAGAGTACTCTGTTCCCACAACCGAAGTTCTGTTCTCACAACAGAAAAATTCTGTAAGTGTAACAAAGAAACTGCAAAAGCCCTATGAACTGAAGGATCTGTCGTCATACCATCTATTTTTTCTGTGAAGCTTGTGGCTTTTCCAGTGTCCGATTATTTCCTATGAGATCAAATCCCTTAGATTTCGAGCTAAAAATGAAAGTAACAGGAGAAGTCATCATCCATGTTAACCCAAAAGCATCCGCGGAAGATCCAGCTTCCGGAAGCTCTCGTAAAGTTTAGTCGTGGGAAATTGGCTCTGCAGCGGGGGCAAAGCGAAAAGGGCGAGAATTAAAAATGCAAATTCGGAACTTCAATAAAAACCCTCTCCTCGCAGCCCGATGTCCTTTTGGCGGTGTTCGCGTTTCACGTTTTCGTGCGGCGGGAAAAACAAAGGAGCCAAAGAAAAAACAATATTCAACTCTTATAAAAAAGCATCAAGGGGTCCTGTGCCTTATCCTCCCGACAAAATTACAGCAAGGTGGTTTTTTAACGTCACCCGCCGAACGGCGCACAGTGGATCGAGTCAATGAGAGGGGTCGGACATGAAATTGTGTACTAAAACTGAGAATTTCGGTGTTTATTTCGTCATATTTTAAATTTCAAGGGGTACTTCTAGAAGAAAATTTCACGTAGAAACCAATGGAGCCACTTTTAGAACCGCAAAAATTTGTATAAACGGAATTACAAGCGTTTCAAGTTTCCCTTATTTTGTCCGACCTCTCCTATTGACTCGATCCACTGCGCGGAGGAGAGAAGCGGGTTGCCTAGTTCTTTTTGCGCGCGCCGCGCCGGCCGGGTATGCAAATCCGACGAGCGGAGGGCAATTTGGATGCAGAGCGAGTTAGCTCTGCAACTCTCCGGCAACAATAGCTCCGTAAATGGATACTTTTGGGATCTAATTAACTTGTTCAATTACTTCCTCGACAGCCGATTGAGAGAGTCAGCACAGAAGCTAAGAAAAAACGAGCATAAGGCTCCGAGCAAAACAGTGCGTTTAAAAAAATGTTAAACTGAGATGACAAGATATGCCCAAAGAGCATTTTGGCGGTCGTCGCACACTGGACCGAGCCAATAGGAGAAGTCGGAAAAAATCTGGAAACTTTGAAAGCTTAAATTTTCGAAAATATGAAACAAAATAGTTTAAGAGTAGTTCCATTGGTTTTTTCGTGAAATTTCCCTTCATAATCATCCATTGAAATTGAATTTTTGACAAAATTAACATCAAAATTTGAAATTATTATAGCCATAAATTTCGTGTCCGACCTTTTCTGTGAGCTCGTTCCACTGTGCACGTCGATAGACACTTCCTACAAAGTTGTTGACGGATTTGGATAATCTAGAACAAGTTAAGTATTTTTATGATGTGTTTGGAAGTCAGCGCAGAGCCGAGATAATTCGTCTCACGAGTCCAGAAGAATTGTTTAAAACCTTAATGTTCCATTTCACTCGTAAATCAGTTTAAAGGATCATCCCAGGAGGAATTTCAAATGTGCTAGCACTTATCAGCAAGATTCAAGGAAATCATTGAAACGGATTTAACCAGAATCATCCTATTGTCATTTCACGTTTCTATTTTCCTTTCAAGTTTGATTTTTTCCACGGATGAATATACACCGTAAAAAATTCAACTCACTCCATGAAAAAACTAGTTGAAACCACCAGCTCCGTCAGGTGTCGTTTCAATAAATAGGATCGCTCCATACTCCCTATGTTTTCTTTATCGATAGCTTTGTCTGTCAATTTCGATAATCATCGCGTTACGCGTCTCCGCACCCTCTAAGTTCCGCTCTGCGGGCCCTTCGTAGGTTAATCTAAATAGAACGGGCTCATCTAGGGACCATATCCCATTGATAGCCCCAAAAATCATGATAGTCAATAAATAAAAAAAGTCAGGAAAATCGGTGAGTTACTTTCCTTAAAAAGAAGAAGAACCTGGGGGCATTCTGTGTCTATCACTTAGTCTATACATTTCAATAATCAGCCCATGGAGGTGATGAAACCAGCCCTCAGCGGTTCATCTCTACCCTGCCTAGAGGCCCATTCTGACAACAGTGCGGGGAGAGTGTAAATATGATCGTTAGTGAAGTGGATTCAAGTAGGTGGCCGCGGCCGCCGGGGCGGAGGGGTGGGGGGATCAAAGATGGGGCGGAAAGAAATCTCTTATCTGGTAATACGGAGCATGAAAGCTCTCTTGACAGAAGCCCGTCATAAGCGTGAGCCGAGGCCTCGGCGTTAGGCCGCTAAACGACCCCGCAACCTCGTAAACACCGGTCCGAGCCCGCTGCCTGGCCCATGCGAGGGACGCTCCGCGGTCCAAATTCGAGAAAATAATGATCGAAATCTTTGTCTAACGTCCGACTCGTCGCCCGGGAAATTCTCAATTATCCCTTTGCAGTGCCATTTATTTTTCCCTCGCCGAGGACGTGTTGCCGGAATGCCGGCATACTCAAAGATTCCATTAGTCTCCCAATGTTAACGGTGAGAGCAGGGGCTATTATTGACTTTGATAGATAAAGCGATAGACAAATGGAAAATGCAGCAATGAAATTGCTCTGAAGCCACCTAGACCGAGGTTTGCAGAGGCGTAAATTGAACTACGGGCTGATTACTAACATTCATAGACAACGCGATAGACTAAGAGATAAACAAATAGAAAATGCAGCAATTATCAGCCGACCAGTTAAATTAAAAATTACCACCAATTTTTTTTTTCCCAAAACATGACTCACTGCGTTTTGTTCAACTCGCTATTGCCCATTGGCCCTCCTAGTTTTCTCAGTTTGGGAAGTTTCTGCACTCCTGAACAATCAGATCGTACGTCGAGTATGATACGAAATTGAACCATATTTGATTGTGAAAACTTGTTTCATACCGAAAAGAGTCTTTAGTGAGTTGACTTCAAGCGCTAAGAAACGACAAACGCACTTAGTGCCAAAAACCCCTTCATTTTTGCTGTAAACTTTTGCAATATGCGCACCGGAGCGTTAAAATAGATGCTTGGAGATCATCCACTGTCCCCTGGCAGTAAGGAATACTACAACTACTTTTTCTGGCCAATCCATAAATTCACCTATCAGCGTAGGAAAATTAATGGATCATTCAGTGTCATTCACCCATTTTCATAAAACATCTTCATTAACAAAGGCGGATCCAGAAATTTGGCAACATCAGATTCCCTCCATTTAAACCTATGTTAAATGATCGATTCTTGTCGGAGCACCTGTCCTATCCAAGAATCGATACATTTCCATAGGTTTAGAAGAGAAAAACAATGTTGCCAATTTTCTGAATCCGCAAATTTTCCTTAAACACCTACCTTCATGGGAACAATGATGGCACCACATGTGTTGTTTATACATTTAAAGAGCTAGCGATTTGTAGTCAGTCTGCAAAAATCCTGTCCAGTTGAAATTTCTACCGAACATCGGCATTTCTCATTTTCTCATCCCATTCCATTTTATATTTTGCATCTCCATTCGTGCCCAAAGGAAACCGTCCGCGCGTCTCACCACCGCGCGCCACGCCGGCGAAAAAGCTCGAAGATTTCCCAGCAGCCAAACGGCAACTTTCAGAGTGGAGTTCCGTTTTCATTTTCCCGGCCGTTCCGTTCGGTCCATCGCTCGGCGAGAACCGTCTCATTCTCATCAGTTCATTTTTCTCACATAATGTCACCCCCGCGCTCTTAGCGATGCCCCCCTCCCCCGCCACCCCTGCCTTTCTCCTCAGTCCCCCGTGGCAGCGTTGCCAGTCGTGCCGAAAATACCCTCTTTTTCCGTGGTGAATCTATTAAGGAGCTGCGCAAACCTGGTGGCTGTGCTCCCGAGCCGTCCCAATTCTTGCACCCTTTAACGTGCGACGATAACAATTATTTTACACTTCACGGTTAGCAGTTCAATCAAACCCACAGAGGGGGACAGGGGGTGGAGGCGAGAGCCGGCACTCCTCTATGCGGTTATACTTAGCCTCCCCTTGCTTTTCCGCGGTATTCTATAGCGTCCTTTTCCCTCTCTCCTTTCAACCTTTGTTTCACGTCTCTTTCTCTCCGTTGCTTGGATTTTTCGTCTCGCTCATTTCCTTGGTCCCGCATTTTCAAAAACCCCGTGCTTCCGTCTCTCATTTCACTTACAAGGCTTTTCCCAAGTCTTTTAAATCCTTACTTGTCCTCTTTAAATTTATTTCGTCTTCTCTCTCCATCAATATAAGCCTAAATTACGCATTTTTTTCTCTCTTTAGGCCCTCATTTCTCCTCCGTCTTTTTGATTACGCAGCCCTCTGTTCTATCTCGCACGTGTTTATTTTCATTTTTGCCGCAGTTCACTCCGTCTCCTCGTCTATTTAAAGCGCTAAAACTCCTTTTCATATTTACGTATGTATTCGAGCTCCCTAGAAGAGGGTTATGCACACCAATATTTGAACCTACTTCGGCAAAAAAGAACCAAAATTACAATAGAGCCAAGGAAAAGAGGCATAATATGAAGTTGTATTCCTCTATAAGAAAGATGAAGTTCAATTCCTTCATTTGCCTCTTAATATTATTTTCTTTTGCCTAGAATACTGAACCATGTCACATTCCATTTCAGTCTCTTTTAGAGCAAACTTTTTTGGAACTTTTTGGCTTTTTTTCCCCCGCGAAATGGTGTGGACCCAGCAGCATTTCACCACCTTGTCTCTTTTAGCATGATAATAGATTAGGTATGATATTAGATTAGATTAGGATATTAGATAGGTTAAAGCCAAATCATCATCATTAATATAAACTTCGAAGGATTCTGCCTTTTTCTATTTCACTCGAGGGGAAGTGTCCCCTCCCGGACTCTCTTCCCCACCCGGTGACTGACGCTGCGCTGTGCTGAACGGTTCAGCCTGAACCTTTCCCCTACGTCTGACCGTTCCCCACTCCTCTGTCAATCGAACCATATGCCACCGCTTACGTATTGTCGCTCGCCCACCCAGGTACCTAGCGGCCAGCGGTCAGTTGATGATAAAAATCTTGCTCATGCTCCTATGCAGCTACGCATTGATTACGCCAGCTAATTACTTTCTAATAATTAGAATTTCTTCGATAATAGTTTTCTTTATTTATTCGACTGTATTTTTTTCTCTGTTCTACTGTGATTTCCTTGGTTCTCTACTGTGTTTTTCCTAAATCTCTGAGTCAGAAATCTGAAGCACTTCGGTATGCACCGAGTACTTCAGATGTGTGACCTGAAACCTTCGGTATATACCGAACTACTTCAATTGTCTGCCCCGAACTTCGGCAGATGGACCTTAACTTTTCGGATGCGTGATCCGAAAACTTCAGAGATCCATATGATCTCAGCTTCGGGTTCCATGCACAAATTTTTTTCTCCGTGTTTCCTTTTAGGGAACGCAACTAAAATTTCAGTAAATTTTTTTCAGAAAAGTAAAGAAAAAAAAAAAAAATTGGCTAACGATGGTTCCTCACCTTCACGTGGTGTTGGCTGTTTTTACTAAGTGGGAACCGTCCATTTTAAGATATAGTCTACTTCTTGCCCTGCCATTATTATTCTACAAGTTAATTGTGGAGTGAGAATTTCAT
>NW_017547114.1:795556-846784 GCF_001854935.1 Bemisia tabaci
CCCCGGGCTAGGCGTGACGGGCGCGCGTCGCGCGCCCAGAACGGCTAGTATTTTTCTACAAATATTACCCCTTGACGCGATCTAATCGTGGCACGATCTGTTCCAAGCGTTTATTCCTACATAAGTTTAAACTTTTCAAAGTGACCGTCTTGACTTTTCGAAAAAAATGAATTTTTTTTCTCGAGAATCCCCCCTTATCGAACACGGCAAAACGGTAGCCGATGAGGACGGCGTTCAGATGCAACTGTTCGTGCTCGATTGATGTTCGGGTTGCATATTCAGAATATCGAAGGAACTTTGACTTTCCTCGTTCTCTAGTCTATTTAGAGGGATTTCCTTCATTTTGTTTGTTTGTTTGTTTTTTTTTTTGTTAAGGGGGAGGGGGCAAAAGTAGATTTCTCTTGGCGAGTAAAAGATCCCAGTTTTTATCTCAATATTCATTCTAAAGTCACAGGAGTGATGCCTCACTGATGGTGAGGGACTTTTGGATCACCCTGTAAAATGTCTAAAATTAAACATTGATTGATAATAATTGAATTTGACTTATAATTATTTTTTTCCTTTGTTTCAGGTAAGCACCAAAAGCTCTAAATTCAAAAGCATGCATGTATATCCAAGGTAAGTTTGCGGAGGACCTATTTAAATGCAGATTTGTGGATATGAACAGCTGAAATGCGCCTTTAAGCGTAATATATCGTTTTTTTAAAATCGAAGCGAAACTAGTATTTTAAGGAAGTTCGATCAATAGCTTGATGTCTATTTACGTCCGATGCATAGATTCACCATAAAATCACCCGATCGCTGACCATCGGACGAACATCGACTTTTTTACTTTATCCCGTTCTAGTTTTCGTTCTATTCGCGGTAAGTGCTGTTTACCCTAATCTCTATTTCCCGGGTTGAACACCCACGGTGTTATTTTTGACTATCCTCCACACCGCACAGTGGAACGAGTCATTGAGAAAAGTCTTAGGTGGAATTTCTGACCAAAATTCGACATTTTGATATTTATTTTCAGGGGTGTTTCTACATGAAATTCAACAGGAATTCCACATGAAAACCAATGAGACCACTTTCAAACTTCCTACGTGTTGTTCTAACGAATATTTAAGCATTTAAACCCCAAATCATATCTGACCTCTCCAATTGACTGGCGTCACTTTGCAGGGTGTCCACTAGTCCGGAAACAGCACTGATCTTTTAAGCGCGGTCCGGAAGTACTGAAAAAGTGCGGAAATTCCGGAAGAAGGTTCGGAATTTTTCCTTCATACCACGTGTGTTTTTCAAAAAATCCTGGAATGTAGGAAACCCCGAGCGCGTTGATTCTTATAAGAGTAGCATTTGCCTGCAAGATTACGATTGTGCAGTCAGTTCATCTTCAAGCCACTAATGCGATTCGTCGTTTTTCTCACGACGGAATGTAACCAAATTCCAATGCTGCCAAAGTGCCGGGAATGTCTTGGGCATTTCTAACCGACAGATTTTTCCTCTGACCTCATGCGAAAATCAGAACAATTTGGACAAATATTGCACCGGTATATTTTTGTAAAAAATTGAATCGTATGCGTCAATTTTGCAACATTGTATAGGAGTTACGTTTCTTCCCCCGAGAAACGACAAATCTTGTGGCTAAGTCATTTTCGACGCAATTCGAGTGAGCCTTTCAAATTTCCAAACTGTTTTGAATTTCATCAATTGTAGCTATAAAGACCACGATTTTTATCTACGTCACTTTTGTCACAATTTGAGCGAGAATCTCAAATTTTCGAAATTTTTCGAATTCCGTCCAACGGAGGCTCTGAAATAGTACTGATTTTTTGGGGAATCTTTTGTACAAGTACTGATTTTTGTCCAGCCTGTTCTAGGAGACACCCTGCTAAACCGAGGAGAGTTAGAAGTAATAAAAAGGAACCAGCACGTGTGAAACGAGTAGACTAAGTCATTGAGAGACGTCATACAGGAACTTTTTGACTAAAATTGCAAATTTTAATGTTTATTTCGTTATACATATGTTACATTTTCAGGGGTGTCTCCGTGGAGGATGTTTACCTGAAAACCACACCCTTTCTTGTCTTAACGAATATTTAAGCATTTAAAGTTTTAAGCATGTCTGACCTCTCCGATTGATTCGCTTCACTGTGCGCCAAAGCGCGGAGAGTTAAAAAATGAAGTAATAAAATGAAACCAACACGTCTACTCGGATTTTATCTCGGGCGGTGCGGGTGAAATTGACTCGGAGGGAAGATTCCGGACTGGAACCCAAATCCTCGTTACTTGTTTTGCTCGTCAATGCGCGGGTATTTATGCTTTATGTATCCCGCTAAACTTTCCTCGTCCCTTCCTCGTCTGGCGGCGGAGGCGGAGGCGGCGGCAGCGTTCCCCAGGAGGAAAATAGTTCGCCGGCGAGGAGGACAATTTATCAATATTTTACGACCTCTCCAAGATCCGCCCGGCAAGTTTCCGATTCCATTCGCATATAAGAAAGACGTTTACACGTCTCCAGTGTTGCCCAATTCCATGGGAAATGCGTTAATATACGTTCGAAAAAAGTCTCTCGGATCCTGAGTTCAGACTCATAAAAAATTGACAAGATAAAATACTCTCGGTTTAATCTGATTTTTGCTTGAATCAAAAGGAAATCCGCTTAAATTAGGAAGCTGCGTTCTCGATTCAAGCAAGCCTCAGCGTGAATCAAGAGAATTTTCTTCTTGTTGATTATTTTTAGAATCTGGACTCTGGATCCAAGAGACTTTTCTCCCCATGATGTTGAATATTAAAGGTGTCGCAGGAGATCAGTTTAATCAGGCATTTTATAAACAGCCCAGACAGATGCTCAAATTTTGAAAAATTCGAAATTTTGTAAATTTAAGGCGAAAAGCTAACGAGTTTTCAATATTAAGAATAATATTACTCATCAAATCTCTCAAAAGAATCTCCCTGTTTGATTGTTTCTAATGTATTTGAATGTAAAAAGGACGACGGACCGGTCTTATGGGAAAAGTGGGCCCGGTTAAATCGGCTGGCGTTTTAATATGTTGTAGGTCTTAACCTACTGATCAAAAGTGTCAATGGGCATTTCTCCCTTTCTCGAAGTTTTACCCCCCATTTTGGGGGTCAAAGTTGCCAATTCGGCGTATAATTGGCAGTTTTGACACCCGGGTTTATTGGTCGCCTATGAGATTCTTTGATGGTTTCTTGAGTCTTTTGTATCCTCTGAATAGGCTAGAGACCATCCGAACTCAAAAACTGACAATNTTTTGAAAAATTCTGTGTTTTTCGACATGCTTCAAATTTCCAGATCAATGTTCATTCAGGAGCTAAGAACCGTTCAAAGTACTATTGTAATACGCAAATTTTTACACTGACTTTTCTTTTTTACATGAGCGATGAATTATTTTGTCTAAAATCAGCAGAAGAATCCGGAGTTCAATATGAGAAACGTATGACTATTTAAGTATCTTGGCATTTGACAAAATTCCTGATTTGACTATTCCGACGTAGTTTAGCATGGACATGGAATATAAATCTGAAGACCTCAGTGAAAGTGAAATGTCATTCATGATCAAAGACATGAGACCCTCTACTGGCCTCTCGGAGACAGGTGATATCAGATTTTTTATTTTATTTTATGAGCGGGAAGATTAAATTTATGCATGGAAAACTGTTCATATTTTAGCTGGGAGTTCCTTTCATTTAGGTCCGTTTTACTAATCGTGTTCTGCGTGAAATTTTGATGAGAAAACATATACCACAATCCTTAAATTCGCGCATAGTCTACTGATCTATTGCAACTGCTTAGTGCCACCATAGTTTTCGTTTCCTCGCTTTGATACGGAACTTTTACGGGTTCACCTGGCAGCATGAAACTGGTGACATATATGGACGAAAAGCTTAGCTTCGCGCCGCCGTAAAGTTGTTCCACCGTTTGTCGAGCTCGAGATCCGGAGAAAATTATGATCATGCATAGAATGTTTTCAACAAAAAGCATTTCCTCTTAACATTTCATTCTCAAACAACGCATAAATTTCCCGAATTGGTGTCACGTACAGCACATTGTTTTGAATAGAATCATTTAAAAGCGTTTTTTTCGATAGGAATTTAGCAAATACACCCTTCATTATGATATGGTGATCAAAATAAAGCCTATAGGGAGCACTCTCTCTTTGATACGGATGAGAGTTATCGGAAAATTACGATTGAATTTAACAAAACGTCTTACAGAAAATCTTCCAAAGTAGAGCACCTACATTTGGAGAGTATTAATTGTCATCTGAATGTTTTTACTGTAGGAAAAGTGGGTGAGTCTCTGATTTTTTTGCGAGTTAAAGGCCTCCGCTCCACACATATTAATGGACATATTTAGGGATGAGTAGAAATGAGGCATTTTATATGTTCTTGCGTTGAACCCTTCCACTAAGGAGCCTCATTACAGTGTAGTCTCGCAAATTTTCATACCATTTCTGGTATAGAGGAAGCCATATCTCCTCAATGCACCTATTTCAAACGAGTCTGACCCAAAAGACTCTGATAGAAGAGCGAAACCACGCCTCTCAACTGTAGTGTAATTATAAATTACGCTCAACACGGCGTAACACGTCTGTATGAAAAAAAAGAAAAAAAATGTCTACCTTGGAGGCACTTAATTAGACACTTTTAATAGCATTTACCACTGAATCTGGAGTTCCTTCATCAATTTTTAGCTGAAAGACTCATCATAAAAAAACATTTGGAGTCATGCAGCGCCGTTGTTGCAAGCCGGGGTCTGCATAAATTAATGAATCTTTTATCGGGGTCAAGTCCCCCCCCCCCCCCNGGTTTTGACGCTCTCTGGGGAGGCGACCGAGACTATGAAAATATTCTATGGAAAGAGGGAGCCTCGCTGAAACAATACATGGGAAGTCGTTAAAAGTGGAGGAAGATGATGTTTTCAGTAGTGGCCGTGTGTATGCCTCTTCTCGCGGATTTTCAGTCGTTAGTTCGTCGCTCTTCTGATGTAAGGGCGCATTTTGATTTTCGCATGAGCCCCGGAAAACATTGAGTTATACGGGAAACACGGCTCACGAGGAAATTAAGATACGTTCTTACGTCAGAGGAACGACAAGTTGTCGGATCGGTCGAGGAAAAAGGTTTTTTATTATCAACTGTATGTATGTATAGGCCGTACTTACGCATCGGGGGATCCAGCAATTTGGCAACACCGGATTTCCTCAACTTAAACCTATGGAAATGTATCGATTCTTGGAGGGGCCATGTGCTCCGACAAGAATCGATTGTTCAGCATAGGTGTAAATGGAGGAAATCCGGTGTAGCCAAGTTGCTGATTGCTGGATTGCTGATTTGACAAGTAAATTGTAAAAAAAGAAGTCCGACATGTTTCAAATGTATAAATTTTACAATAGTAGAAAGCTAATTCAATCACGAGGGTGGTTAAAGTAGCATTTTTCATCGTAAAATCTTCATTGAAACGTGTGGGACCCCTTTTTTAACTACAAAATTGTTAACTCAGCAATATCTTTTTTTTCTGTGAAAAAGGGCATTTGGCAACGTCTGAAGGCTCATGCGGCGTTTTTCCTCAGCATCGCAGTGTCGTTCTATGTTTTCCGAGAGCGGAGCGGCATCGAAGCCGAGTAAAGTGGACAATAATAGGAGGACTTAAAGCAGTTAAAAAGTAATAAAGGGTAATAATTGTAGTCGGTCAAACACTCGCGTTCTGGCGAGGAGGGGGTTGGAGGGGATTAAAAGGGTCTGAATAGTTGCGCTCCGCCAAACAAAAAGGAGCCCAACTCCCCGCGTCCATTTTGATTTCCACGCGAATGTTTTCGCACACCGCGTCTTTCATTTGCTTCCGCACCGAAGTAGCTCCGCATTAAACGACGGAGAGATTATGTGCTGCACTTTTACTCTTATGGGCTTGTGGTTTTTGAACAGTTTATCCCGAGGACCGTATCCGTTGTCGCTTCTAATATAAGCTCATTTTCATAGAGAAATTTATCCAGTTCAGAATCGTGAATAAGGGAGGTTTTAAGTTCAACATATAATTTAAGGGAAAAAAACCAAATTCTGGTAGAGTTTTAGCGAAAGACCGAGGGCTGATTATTGGAATTGAAACATACCAGCAGCCTGATTAAACGGAACGTTAAACGGCTTTGTCGGGGAGATAAGACAAGACATAGCCCTATCTACACCATGTTATATATCGATTTTCGATTCTTGTCATGCCGACAAAAATTTCATCAATCAGGCTGCTGGACGGGCCAGAAAGACGTTCAGTAAGCCATATCTTTTTCAATTTTTGAGTTAAAATGTTCTAGTTTGGACTTTTATTCGAATCGTCGAGGGGGAAAACTTTTGGGAAGGTCACGACCCTTCTACTTCCCAAGAGGGGCACCCTCCCAAAATATCACATTTTTAAGTAGGGACTCCTCACTCGTGACACGCGTGTCAAACGTTTCTTTTGCCGATGCTTAATTCTTTTTTAGGATATATAGATTCATGTCTAAAGCTCGTGTGATACACTGAAAAAAAAAAAGATTGGTAGAATTTATCATTCCTTAACGCTTTAGTTCACACAGCGTCAATTCAGAGTAACTTTTGCCAGAAGGAAGGTAAAATTTACTATATCCTGGTACAGGTCCTCCGGCAGAATCGACTTGAAAATTGGTAGAATTTACCATTCCTTCACGCTGTGTGAGATACAGCGTGAAGGAATGGTAAATGCTACCAATCGTTTTTTTCAGTGTGCAGTTTCATAACTCCCTTAGGGAAGATAGTCGGGTCAACCTGACCCGGCTTGAGATTTTTAAGGGTAGTTGTTTAAAAAATTCTCTGACACTCGATTTTTTTCTTTTTTCAATTTGATGTCTGATCCTCTTTTACTATGTATACATAGGCCGGTTTCTGAAGCTTGTCTGAGCCGTCCCCATTCAACCCGCGGGGCACGCAATCTTAGCAAGTCTTGGCTCAATTCGACCCTACTTGGGCATCTGAGTGTTAAATCCGGATTTTCGACCCGCTGAGCTAAAAATCACTCGACTGAAAATTTTGCCACCGTGGACTACGGTCCCTTTCTTCGCGGACATTCGCATCCGGAGAAATGCGTGAACAGTGATTTACGCCTAGCCCTTGGAAAGAATGAATTGATATTACTTTTTAAAATGGTTATTATTGCCACCATTCTGAACAAGGGTCGCAGCACGGACTTTCATCCGTATAGATCATGGGCGCTCCACTCTCCTATCCACGATCGTTGTGTCAATGCCAGATGGCTTCCCGGCTCGGAGCTGTTCTCTCCTGCTCAGAAAAAACGTCATACTAACCCTCAGACGTTGCCAAATCTCCTTAGACAAAATACCGATTTTCAAGAAAATTTACAAATTGTTTTCCCTGAAATATATAGATACTTAAGATCCGATTGCAAAAAAATCCCCCTAAAAATTGAGGAAAAATATCTCGACAAGTTTTCGAGAAATCTCGTTTTTCATCGAAGGAAATTTGGCGACGTCTGAAGGCTCTTACGGTGTTTTTCCTTCGGACGGAGCTGTTATGGACCGAACAGATGACGCCACGGCGGGAAGCGACGAATAAGAAGCTCAATTTCGCGTATTCGTCGCGCGTCTTGGCGCTTTAAAATGCAACAGTTGTGTCATCAGCGGGCGTCAAATAGATCCCGACAACGCTGAATATTCGCCGAAATGAGAGCAAAGATGCAAATCTCCTCTCGGAACTGTCATATTCGCGCGACTCAGCTTCGTTTCTCTCGGCTCATTACTTTGGATTTTCCAAAGGAGATTATTTCAATGGGTCTGTCGCACACCAGAGAAATAGATAAACTGAGGGCTACGTCCCTTGGCTGCCACGCGGCCCAAACGGGCTCCGGCTCCCCCAGAGGGGGCTTGCCCTCTGGGGCTTGCTTGGTAGGCTGCCGCACAGTGGATCGAGTCAATAGGAGAGGTCGGACAAGATTTGGATACTTCAAAAGCTTATAACTCCGTTATAAAAGCTTTTGATGTTCTAAAAGTGGTTTCATTGGTTTCCTCGAAAATTTGTTTTCTTGAAAGTACTTTTTAAAATTTAAAATGTGACGAAATAAACATCAAATTTTGCAGTTTTAGTCAAAAATTTCATGTCCAACCTCTGGATAATAAAAACACAGTAATTAATACTGATCAAACAAATAAGCTCAGATATTCAAAGTTTATGAAAAGCGCGACAGATGCCGAGTATTGAAATGAAGGCACGATAATTTGGACATATTTCCTTCAAACGGAACTATGTGCTTTATGACGTGAGCTCTGTTATGCATCTATTCTCACGGGTCTCAGGGCTCATGTCTTAATGCGCATAGTTCCCGTCCATTTCAATCGCAGCTTATTACTCTGTCGTGCGAATGAAAAACACCGCATAAACATTCGAAAGCTGCCAAATTTCTCCGGAAATAACATGTATTCTTTAAAAAAAGTTTGCATATTTTTCCTTGAAATATTTGGATATTTTGCGAATAATTGCGAACAAAATTGTTGGAAAAGTTTGAAGAAAAATATGCAAATTCTCCTAGTTTTGTTTTTCAGTAAAGTTAATTCGACAATGTCTGCAGGCTTTCTTTTTTAGCACGGCACTATTACATTGCTGCACCTTGTCCCCACCTACGGTTCTGTCTCCACTCCGATCGAACCTCCCTCCACTTTTTGTCGCGAATGTTGTTGTCCGATCAATGTGAAAACGCTGCCTTGTTTTATAGTTTATTAGCCACCTGGCACTCCCGGCAGCAGTCGAGTCATCGCCGATGCAGCCCGCGTTGCACTCGGGAATGGGAAAAATATGAAATCGGATAAAACGAGTGATAACAGACGGAGGAGCACTTGAAATAATGACGTCAGTTCCGATCCCCGTTCGCTCGTCGTCAGAATATTTATCTTTACCGGATTCGGAGTTGCCAGACACCAATATAATGAAAAATTGAATATAGAATTGCCCTTTTGAATGGAATTTTGCAGATGGCGACAATCTAAGTTCAGAATTTTTAAAAAAATACCTATTTTGCAATAGTATGGAGACCGCCAGCTTATTGACGTAAAAATTCTTAATCCCCAAGCCCTCTATCTCCTTATTTTCATTTTTACCATCGGACGTTCTGCCATTCTACAGAGCGATTTTCGTGATTTTTAGGCTATTGACAGGTGATAGTCCCATAATAAGCCCTATTAGATGTTAAACATATGACTGCAGTCGTTTTTTATTAATACAGTTTTACAACTTTTCCTCTTAGTAAAGCTGTATTTTTCATTTCACATGAAGAAGTAATGACTTCTCCTTTTTAAAGAACTATTACATTTTCATTTTTCAACACAGTTTGTACTAAAGATCTAGCGGGCCGATTTTCATAATTTTTGGGGCTATCTATATAAGGTAGTCGTTAAATGAGCCCGCGTTATTTTGATTTAACTACGAGGACCTGTTATCAGTTTCAATAATCAACCCGCAGAGCGCAGACCCTTAGTCTCGCAAAACACTTGGTTACTGACTGGTCAGCGCAACTCAATCCGCGCACTCCGTATCTCACAAGCAAGTTTGTGTGATACGACTATTCGAACTCCGGTGTGTTGCGGAGTATCGTCGCCATTTGAAGGCGTTTTGAAAATTCGAAGAAAGCAATATGCGAGTACTTGTACGGCGTTTTCCTCATTACAGCTGCGTTACGCAGTTGTGTCACACACGAACCAACAGAGAGAAAACGAAGTCATCCCATGCTTGAAACGCATGGATTTTACAGACTAACGGTGAAAATGATGGACTAACTACGGATCTCTCGCAGTTGCCGTTCTTTAGTATACATATTCCTTACCTGTTTTTTCCATTTCGGCCACCCAGTTTTACGATTAGAATCGCTCCATTTTCTTTTGTCTTCTTTGCCTTTAGGTTTTTTTATAAATTTTAATAATCAGCCTTCATCTCATTAATCAATAAAGCTATCCTGAAAATGATTTACTCCGTGAACTTACGTCCCTTTTCTCTCCGATCGCTCCATTTTCTTTTCGTCATCTTTGTCTAAAGCTTTCTTTATAAATTTCAATAATCAGCCTTCAGCTTATTAAACAATAAAGCTATCCTGAATTATTTACTCCGTGAACTTACGTCCCTTTTCTCTCGGACGATTACGTATAGTCCTCAAAGTCAGTCTGTTAAGAAGCCGGCAACTATTCCAAAATATATCCAGCTCGGTATTATGATATATTTTTTAACTCGGAAACGGATCGGTAGTTTATGAGACGCACGCAAGTGGATTACATTTTGCAATAAGGAACCACTATTTCTGGCTCTCCCGTAAAATCACATACCCGCATAGAGAAACTAAAGGTACGTATGATGTTTCTGAAATGGGCCAGAAATAGTGGTTCCTTATTGCAAAATGTAATCCGCAAGTGTCGCTAGCTGCAGGTTGTGATTGTGGAAGTTGGCATCATCGCTAAAAACGGCTCTCAAACTTTTATAGCTCTCAGCTTTTTATCCCTTTTTGCTTAAAAACATTCTCAAAATTCCTTAGGATATCGAAACAACTTTCCCGAGCCCCTACATGCATTGTTCGCAAGACTTGTGAGTTTTCTCTCCACACTTTTCCTTTGTCACTACGCTCTTCAGTGTTATTTGATGCTCAGCACATTTCTAGGGGAATAACGTAAAAACATGACAGCTTTACAAGTGAACACTTGCTTGATCCTTCTCAGCCATCTCTCACAGGATTCTTGCTGTTAAATGAAGGAAGAGGCTCACAAATTTTCGATTCCTAGACGGGAAAACGTAACTGCATTTGAAAGTTGCGAAATGTTTACTCACAAATTTTATTTTTAGTAGAGGATTTTTGCAACTCTCTGACTGAAAATTTTATTGACTTTTCTTTTGATTACACACAAATGTTCACCAAATTTGGAATAGAAATTGCACATTCATTTTCTTCTTTTTTTGCAACGTTGGAACGTAGTTATATTATTCTTTTGTGTAGAAAACGGAGCGATTCATTTACGTTAGCTTTTCTTCTTCTTCTTCTTTCGCTAATTTTTCCTTCTTTTTCTGCCTTTCTTATCCTTTAACTGTCGAGTAAACACACAAGAAACAAAATGAATTGAAAAAAAAATGAATTCAAAATGATTCAGTGGCTACTTAATCCCAACTGTTAGCACTATAGCGTTTGGTAAACAACCTCCTGTGTGTATGTTGATTTTCTCGGTCCTGAGAACAAACCATCTTTTAAAATACTGTATAATTTGTAATTTTTTTTTCACGGCATGAGGAATCTCTAATTTTTTTATCTACTTTCTTTACTTGTATTCTTGTAAGCGAATTTTGAGATCTAGCTCCATAGTGGATACGTACGAGAGTAATGGTAAAACATTGTTCCATATCTTTGAACACCTGATTGATTTATACTCTCAACGGATGAAAGCAGTTTTCTATAGGTATCGATGGATCTTTTCGACTTCTTTTCATCTTTATAGTCTCACTGTATTTCGAGGAGTGTTTCATATCAGTATATTTACTGCAGTGTGGACTGATTATCAGTAATCTACTAATCTGATTATCAGTACTCTACTAATCTGATTATCAGTACTAATTTCAGAATTAGTAGAAAAAACCATGTATAAAGAAGATGACGGAAAAATGGAGCGATCTCACTGGTGGAAGCGAGTGGTTGTCTTACACTCAGGGGGAAATTACGGACTAACAAAAGGGTTTCTTTTTGGTCGCCCTTAGTTAGTCTATCATCACTCACCTCTTTGGTGCATGGCAAACAACCGTTCCATCCCTAAAATCTCTCCAGTTTTCCTGTCTTTTTTGTCAATAAATCTGTCTATTATTTTCAGTAATCAGCCCGTTGTTGCACGTAATAAGTCTCTGAGCTTTGCCAGGTCTCCTCTGTTTCTTCTAATTCCCTCTGACTTCACTCGCAATTTGGTTTAAATTATTTGGAAATTCCAAGAAAATTTTTTTTATCAGGGTAACATGGCAACGTGTAAATGTTGCTACAGCATTTTTCCTTGGCGCAGTGGTGCGCGCGAAGTAAGCGAGAGGAGACAAAAACTTTGCATAATTGAAAGACTTGACTTATTCAATGCGGATTTAAATGAATACTGTTGGCTCTTCTTCATTTCAAGAGCCTCATCCAAAATCAGGCCTCGGAAGGAAACATCCGACTGTATACAAAACTTGCTAATTTTGCCAAGTTCCGAGCAGTCGTGAGAAAAATTCGCGATATGAAGTACTAAGTTTACGAGAGGAAGGTCGTATTTTGAAGCCAACTTGTTCGGAAACTCGATTGCAGAGCTGTTAAAGATGCTGCGGTTTTGAGCCTTTACGTCAAACTCCTACAAACAAATTGCAGGTTTAAGTAAAGGGAATTAGCGTTACTTAAACAATAGAAAGGAAAGAAAAAAATGTGCAAACGTCTGGTATGATACGATAAAACATCGTATTTGATCTTAAAATCGCTTGAAACTACCAAGAATCCAGAACGAGTTCACTTTAAAATCACTGAAATTGACTCAGTCACGTATTATCGAAGAGCTTCCAAACGGAGCTAAAAACGCCTTCAATTTCGCCGCGTATGCAATTTGCGCTCCGGAGAGTTGAAATAGTTGCATTTCACACTGAGGTCGCACCGCAACATATCTGTCGCTCAGAATTTTAAAAAGAAATATTGAGCATAGAATATACTTTTTCTGATTTATTACAATGGGCCACTCCTTAATAAGAAATAGTGGCTAAAATTTTGAGTTATTATGGGAAGTAGGATTCAAATTCACCTAAAAGTGCGGTTAATATTTTTTGGTTAGTTTTCTATGGGCTACCTGTACTAAATCTTGGAGTTGAAAATTCGCAACCTCATTAACAACTAGGAGTGAGTAGCCAGGATTGAACAGTAGTCACTCGTAAGTCGTAACTTCTGAGCAGTGGCGTGGCGTGAATTCCGATGTATCGATTGTTATGCCATTTAAACTTATGATAAAGAATCGATTATTAAGGTGTTCGCTGCGAACACCCTGTTCATCGATCCTTTTCCATAGGTTTAAATGGCATAACAATCGATGTATCGCAATTCGCGCCACACCACTGCTTCTGAGAGCTATCGATATAAACAAGAGCACGTTGGTCCAGCAGTACGCTCTCTTCATCCCTAAATGTCTTAGACTAACCCGCGGTCTCGGTCAATTTAATGAAAAAAATGGCTAATCCAAAAACTTTGATCCTCTTGGTTGATCTGACCGGAAAAAAGTAATTCCAGGTAATCCAATCCAACCAAACACACGGACTTTCGAAATATTGAGACTAAGTCTGAAGTACAAAAATGTGAATATCAACCCTGAACTCTGGGCTGATCATGGAGATTGATAGACGAAGCTATAGACAAAGAAGAAAAAAAGAGATGGAGAGATCTTATTGGTTGAAGCGGGTGGTTGCTATAAACTAAGGGGGAAATGATGGTCTAGCTCAATGGTCTTTTGGAAATTGCCGTTGACTAGTCAATCACCTACCTCCTTTGTCCATGCAATTAAGCGGCCTCGACGATTAAGATCGCTCCATTTGCCCTGCGTTTCTCTTGTCTATAGCTTTTTTATCGATTTCAATAGTCAGCCCGCTATTGAAATTCGAGGTCATAGCCTTAAATCTATGTCCTCGGTGAAAAATATGTACACGGTGAAAAAAACTTCGTGCATGGGACCCGAAGTTTAGGTCATATGGATCTCTGAAGTTTTCGGACTGAGCATCTGAACACTTTATAGGTCCAGCTGCCGAGGTTTGGATCACACATCTGAAACTTCAGTGCTTATGTCTGAAGTACTTCAGTTTTCACATCCGAACAACTTCGGTTCTCACATCCGAAAAATTTCGGTTCTCACACCTGAAGTACTTTAGATGTAAGAACTGAAGTTTCATATGTGTGATCCGAACCTCGACAGCCAGACCTAAAGTGTTCAGATGCTCAATCCGAAAACTTCAGAGATCCATATGACCTAAACTTCGGGTCCCACGCACGAGGTTTTTTTCTCCGTGTAATAAAAGAATTCTCAGGACCTCCCGTATTTGCAAGACACGTAATTGAAAAACTTTGAAAAACAGTGGCATGGCGTGCTTTGCAATACATAGATTGATCTGTCATTTAAACCTATGAAAAAGTATCGATGAACCGGGTGTTCGCAGCGAACACCAAATCGATTCTTTACCATAGCTTCAAATGGAGAACTATCGATACTCGATGATTTACGCCTCGCCAGTGGCGAGTCGCCACTGTTTAAAACCCCGGAATGGAAACGCTGTACGAAATCGTTCTGATATTCGTTCTCATAATGCTTCCTAGACGTCATTTTAGAGATGAATAGAACGCGGATTCCTCAGTCGCAGTGGAGAATATTATAGGATAGAGCAGTGTTGCCGGAATGAATTTACGTAGCGTTGACGATTGTGACGGATGTTACGGAATTGTGGGAGGAGCGGCAACGCTGTCGCGGATGATGGCCGTGAGATAAGCTTCGATTCAGACCGAGGATTCAAGATAAAGTGACGAGAGTGCAAGGAATACCGGAAGTAGTTTTTGCGGATGTAGTCGATTAGGCACGCCCCTTTCGACGCTGCCGCTCCGCGTGTTTATTGTAAATATTTTTGGTTTTTGCCCTCCTTCAGGGCTTTTGCCTCAGTAAGTGTTTGTATTGCAGAATGGAGATGTTGCATGTGTGAGGAATTTGCGATTTGACCATTGATTCTTATGTAAAAGTTTGCGAGAAACACGATGGTGCTACCGGTTTTCTCTGAAATCAACCGCCAAGCCATCAACTTGACCCATTCCACACNTCAGGCCATTTTCCATACTTACTACATCTACTTTTCCACGGGAGGCTTCTTTTCAACATAGGCCCGTGGACTAATTTATACAGGCCCGCGCTGTGCCGCCGCCGCGCGGATCGCAGTGGCGCGGAAACTTTAAATCATAGACCCATCATGTAATATATCGTTGAAAAGCTTAAAAGACGCTCTTTTACATGGTGAGTATTTAAAGTGACCTTAATAATACGATTTTGAAAGTTATGTGAATTAGAAGATTTTTTTCCACACGCGAAACCCGGTTTTTATGAAAAAAACACCCTGTATATTGTCAAAATCAAAAATTTTGTGATTTTGTTATAATTACCTTTCTATTATCTATCAAACAAAAAAAAGAAAAATTAAATCGGTTCAGTGGATCTCGATCTAGAGCGGCTCAAAGTACGCGCCCGGACGCCATTTTGAATGGCCGCCATCTTGGATCTGCCACCATTTTGGAAATGCCTCTTCGACTCAAAACTCTTAAAATATCATCTAGTTTGACCTCCCAAAGTGGCAAAACTGAATCACGATTTGCAGCGTACTTGCCATAAGCCACCGTACTAACTGGAAAAAAAACACATTGGATCCAGAGTCCAGACTCTTGAAAACATTGACAAGAAAAAATATTCTTGATTCAATCGGATTTTTGCTTGAATCAAAACGAAATCCGCTAAATTAAGAAACTTGGTTCTTGATTTAAGCTAGATTCTGATTGAATCAAGAGTACTTTTTCTTGTCGATGTTTTTAAGAGTCTGGACTTTAGATCCATTGTGTTTTTTTTTCCAGTGCGTATACAGGTACTCTAGTTTGCACCCCTGAAATTCTCATCCTTTCGGGGGTCCACAGTCTGTCGTAAAATTTGTCGAGGTTCCGACTGCACTTGGCAACCTGTCTGGCTGCCTGGGAAGGATTGCATTTCAGGCGGAGTGGAGAAAACGAGGATGACACTGGTCTTCCGCAGTATGAAGAAGCTGCTCCGTTTCGGAAACCGGGAATTTAAATCTCTTAGTAACAACATCCGTCATGGCGAAAATGTATGCTGACAACCGACCGCCGCCGCCGCCGTCTGTTTCGCAGCCACGTCTGCTCAATTTTCATGCTCCCACCGCAAATTCACGTCCCGCGCATCTAAAACGGAGCACTCCAATCCATACCTGAACAGGTCCTGCATGAATCAAAAGCAATATATCGTTGCACAGGGTGAACGGAAGCTCTACGCAGTTGAACATGTCCGTGCTTTCGATTATTCGAGTTAGTTGATTGTAGAAGTAGAAACATAAATAGAATAGAATAGAATTGAATAGAAATCACTTTATTCGTTAAAAATTCGCAAAAAAGCAAACAAACGGGTCAACTTAGATTAAACTTAATACTAACATTCAAAATTAAGAAAATGCATAGTAGTTAAATTAGACAATTCTTCAAGTGAATTAGATTGAATAAACTTCTACACCAGTTCTCTAACTGCGTAGAATTCTTTCTCCACTAGGCATTCAGTGATCAATTTTGAGAATTTTTTCAACTCTTTGCAATTTTAAAGCGGCATTATGAAGAACTTTTAAACACGTTTTATACCTCCTTAAAGTGACACTGAGTTCCGAAAGACCTTGATGTTGCAAATAAAAGCATAATGGGCGGGAAACTTGTATTTCTGTCCTTGTCAGTGTATTTTCTGAGGAAATACGCTGTTTTTTTCTTTTTTTCTTTTTTCTTTTAAATTTATCGATGTACCTGAACCAACCAAAAGGTAAGGGTACATTTTCCTCTTCAGTGTACGCCAAGCACTGGAATCTCAAGATTTAGTGTTCGCACCGTAACATGGGTTATATAGTCTCCCTCTCCCCCATAAAAAATGAATTAATTCGCTTGCAATTTTACAAGTATTTCTTAGAAAAAATGATCTTTCAGTGCTCCTATTTAAGATTAATAATCAATATGATAAGAAGTCAATCAGTTGGAGTTGGACGTTATGTAATATATCCTATCATTTCCTATCATTTTAAATATAAAAATGCAAACAAAGTGCACAAGAACTTCAAAATCACAAGAAACGTTGAAAAATACTGATTCCAACAGAATGCCGTACTTGAACTTTGAGTGCGCTGCGCCGGTACAAAACACTTAGAGTTTGCAAGATGCAGAGATACTTCACTCTATGTGCGAACCCATCGAGAGCTTCCCAAAGTTTCAACTTTTTTTTCTTTTCTTTTTTCAATTTGTGATTTTTGTGATTTGTGAATTTTCAATACCAGAGAAGCAGTGTTTGGGTGTGAACCGGGCGCAAAGTAGCTGGCATTATTTTCGCTCCGAATTTGCGGTGAAGAAAAGCAGTCAACCACTGCAACAGGTGTTATCCGTGGAAATAGCTAGAGGGGGGTTGCAAAAACCGTTTAAAAACGCTGATCCCGCGAGTTTGAATAATCGCGGCTTTGAACATAGTGCGCCAGCGCCAGTGTCAGACGCGTATTAGCGCCTTCAACACTGCAGTGATACTTCACGCATTGCGCGCACACCACGATACGCCCTCTAATCGTTGAAAATTCGTATAGTGCCGTGCTGAGGAAGAACGCCGTATGATTCAAGAGTTGCCAAATTTCCTTCAGTAAAACGTTTATTTTTCCGGGAAGTTATGAATATTTTTCCTTGAAATTTTCAGATTTTTTGTATCAAATTCCGAACCAAATATTCTGAAATCCCCGAGGAGCGATATTCACAAAGGACGACGGACCGGTCTTATGGGAAAAGTGGGCCCGGTTAAATCGGCTGGCGTTTTGATATGTTGTAGGTCTTAACCTACTGAACAAAAGTGTCAATAGGCATTTCTCCCTATCTCGAAGTTTTACCCCCCATTTTGGGGGTCAAAGTTGCCAATTCGGCGTATATTTGGCAGTTTTGACACCCGGGTTTATTGGTCGCCTATGAGATTCTTTGATGGTTTCTTGAGTCTTTTGTATCCTCTGAATAAGCTAGAGACCATCCGAACTCAAAAACTGACAATTTCGCCTTATGGGTAAGGGGGGGGGGTGTTCACGCCACCGATTTCAGAGTCGGCGAGCCGCATTAAACCGATTCTTTCGCCATGTTTTGGAGAATTTTTTATGCAAATGATTGCGACTGCATCTAGAAAGGTGGACTAAGATGCAGCTCAGAATATACCCCCGGGCGGGAGGGGGGGGGTGCGACCGAACTCGAGCAGCGTAACTGGCTTGCGCGGGTCGGATCAAACCCATCCTTCTATTATGTTTTGGAGAACTTTTTTGCAAGTGACTCAGGCTGCTTCTTGAAAGGTCTACTAAGATGCAGCTCAAAATATACTGGGAAACTGGGCCGAAAAGCCGACCGAACTTGGGCAGCGAAACTAGCTCTCGCGAGTTGCATCAAACCGATGATTTTGTCATGTTTTGGAGTTTTTTTTCCATCCCAATGAAACAGACTGCATTTCGAAGTGTCGACTGAGATGGAGCACGGAATATGCTGTATGAGAAAGGAGGTTTCTCAATCCGCACCCTCCCTCGCAATAGGATCTCTCAGCATAGGTCAGTGTGGCACTGACACTAGTATAGTGGCATTTTTTACCACCACCATCACTCATACATAATTCCGAGGGTCGTTTTAGCTGACACGCATTTCCGACTGAGCCCAATATTTCTATAAGCGAAAGCTAATGGTGCAGATGATTCCTACGGCTGAGACGTATATAACGTCGGTTGATTTCAGAAATATATCATCTAGGTGATTTTTTAAATGAAATCGCACATTATTATCGAGCATTAAACAGTTTTGTAGAATGTCAAGAAAGGCAAGGAAGAAAGCAAAGCATTCGCAAAAAGGCAATATATGCAATGCAATCAGTTCTGAAGGTATTTGACGAGTTCTGGGTTTTTCATTCTTTCTACTGGAGCTCCATAAGTAATGGATCAAATCCTGGAAGCTCTCAGTGCAGAAAGTGAGGCGAGCTCGCTGAGATTTTTTTACGTAATCAGAAAATCTAAGAAAAAAACAAGGTCATGTACTTCTTCTTTTTAATTTTTTTTCTTTTCAAAAGCAAATAACCCCTCCCCTCGTCGAAATTCTGAAATGCATCAGGATATGCTGAAAATTGAATGATGCGTTAAACGGTATGAAGTTTTAATCGTCCTAGCCACATTCAAAAGTGTCACTCTACTAGTGTCAGTGCCACACTGACCTATGCTGAGAGATCCTATTGCGAGGGAGGGTGCGGATTGAGAAACCTCCTTTCTCATACAGCATATTCCGTGCTCCATCTCAGTCGACCTTCCGAAATGCAGTCTGTTTCATTGGGATGGAAAAAAAACTCCAAAACATGACAAAATCATCGGTTTGATGCAACTCGCGAGAGCCCAGTTTTCGCCTCCCCCCCCCCCCCCCGTGGGGGGGAAGGTATATTTTGAGCTGCATCTTAGTAGACCTTTCAAGAAGCAGCCTGAGTCACTTGCAAAAAAGTTCTCCAAAACATAATAGAAGGATCGGTTTGATCCGACCCGCGCAAGCCAGTTACGCTGCTCGAGTTCGGTCGCACCCCCCCCCCCCCGCCCGGGGGTATATTCTGAGCTGCATCTTAGTCGACCTTTCAAGATGCAGTCGCAATCATTTGCATAAAAAATTCTCCAAAACATGGCGAAAGAATCGGTTTAATGCGGCTCGCCGACTCTGAAATCGGTGGCGTGAACACCCCCCCCCTTACCCATAAGGCGAAATTGTCAGTTTTTGAGTTCGGATGGTCTCTAGCTTATTCAGAGGATACAAAAGACTCAAGAAACCATCAAAGAATCTCATAGGCGACCAATAAACCCGGGTGTCAAAACTGCCAAATATACGCCGAATTGGCAACTTTGACCCCCAAAATGGGGGGTAAAACTTCGAGATAGGGAGAAATGCCTATTGACACTTTTGTTCAGTAGGTTAAGACCTACAACATATCAAAACGCCAGCCGATTTAACCGGGCCCACTTTTCCCATAAGACCGGTCCGTCGTCCTTTTCCTGAAAATTCATCGTTTTTCGATGGAAATTTGGCAATGCCTGTTGGCTCATACGGTGTTCCCCCCTAGCACGGCAGCATACTACCTGGATAAAAAGGGGTAAATTGGGAGAGTGGGGTCCTCAAAATGTATTTTGTCTCCGGTACAAAATTCGTAGAGTTTGCCGCTTCGGGGGTACTTTTCAACCGGGCGCAAAGTCACGGAGCCGGCATTATTTTCGCTCCGAATTTGCGGTGAAGAAGCGCAGTTAACCACTGCAACAGGTGTTATCCGAGGGAAGTGCCGGGGGCGGAGGGGAGGGGGAGGGGGCGGCTGCAGAGACTTGGCGAAGGGCGATGCTCGCCGAGCGGTGGTGGACCGGATCCCCTAAATCATCTCTGCCGCCGCCGCCGCCGCCGCCGCGAGAAACTCGGGAAAGCCGACGGCGACGCCACTCGGCAGAACAAAGTCACCCCAACTCCGGAAGTGGAAGTTGATGGAAACTTTTAACATGTTGAACGCTAAGCTAAGCTACGCAAACGCTGCTTCACGATAATAATGAGGGCGCGGCGCGCGGCTGATTTCAGGGGCGACCTCACTGGGAAAAAAGTCGCTTGCATCTAAAGTCCAGACTCTTGAAAACAATGACAAGAAAAAATATTCTTGATCCTATCGGATTTTTGGTTGAATCGAAAAGAAATTCGCTTTAATTTAGAGTTTTGGGTCTCGATTTAAGCAAAAATCCGATTGAATCAAGAGTATTTTTTCTTGTCTTCACATGCTTTAACAAGCTACAACAAACAAACTTAGTTGAGTTGAATAAATTACACATTATGATTCCAAGTATTAATTTTTTTACTTCAGGTTCGCAAGGATTTGATTTTAGACTTACGAACCAAACTTGAAACAGAAACAAATCAAACTATTTCAACTCAAAACATCTTGGAAATTTTAACATCCTCAAAAGAAAATTGGAGAAGAGTACACCATCTTATTCGGGAAACTCTCATAAGGAAACAACGTCTTTTGAATGCAGACCAATCAACCAATGCCTCCCTCGAAGAGAAACCAAATGGTAATGCCGAGGAAAATCAACCACAACATTAAACTAGAGTCTGAGGAACTCAAGATACAATTATTATTAACTTAGAAATCTAAGCTTCCACGGGACAGGGGGGAATTATAAGTAACAAATAACTGTATTATTTAGGAATTTTCTTTTAAAATGTAAACAAGGCCTTCGGGTGATATTCTGTTAAATATCATTCCACCCTGTAAATAAACATAATAAAATAATTGATTTTCGTTTAAAAAAAAAAAAGGATTTGATTTTATCATTATTAGCTTTATATCAATAGAAAAAATTAAAGGTGACACGTGTCGTTTAGAGAGAGAAACGATTTGTTTTTAATGAAATGAAATAGTGATTTCCATCGGCGCGGCTGAGCGATCCAATTGACATCGAACCATTCCTTCTGATCTTGTCTGACCGACCGACACAATTTCAACGAATGGTCTGCCGGAAAGAGGACTTTGACCTCAGCATGAGATGCAACTATTTTAACTCTCCGGAGCGCAAATTGCATACGCGGCGAAATTGAAGGCGTTTTTGGCTCCGTTTGAGTCCTCCGATTTTACGTGATTAAGACCAATCTTAGTGATTTTAAAGTCAAATCTTTCTTGACTCTTTTCGGTACTAAACGTTGTCTCAGTTAAAATATGTTTTTTTTTTTTTTTTTTTTTTTTTTTTTTTNTTTTTTTTTTTTTTTTTTTTTTTTTTTTTTTTTTTTTTTCTTTTTTCTTTTTATATATATCTCACTCGACGGTTGCCCATCTTCTTTTCTTTTTGTGCGTTTGATTTCTTTGTCGATCTCATCGGAAATGGATGGAATCCGAGTATTGAAAGTTTTGAATTCTTCTCAGGGGGTAAGTTCTTGTACAATAATTTTCAGTTTTTAGCGGAAAAATTCAGTTTAGCTGTACATGGGTACAGGTGTCGTGTCGTACAGCTGTCCAAGGCACAACACCATCTATCTGGAAACTGGCAATTTTACAGGACGAAAAAGAAATTTCGCCATTTCGGTAATTTTACGGTTAGCAATTTTGTTTTTATTGCGTCTTTAACGCACACGGCCTGAGACCGACTCTCTTGACTTCTCCAGGCATTTCAACGCAAAGGAGAGTCAAACTTGAGTTTCCCTACAACCAACTCATTAAAAAAGCTAAACATTTTAAAATTCAATTTCAATTTCAATATTGTTTTTATTATCTTTATTTTTTGCGCCACAGCGCTTCTTCGCGAAATTTTAAATATCTAAAAACATCAGGCTTATTTTATACTGTAGAATGTAGAATGTCGGTAACTTCTCTCCGCTAAAATTGTAAGTTAGGTAGTATTGTCCTTTAGCCCTCGATATGTTTTTGGCGTGCTTTTTCGGAGCTGCTTTGCAGATTCACTGCGGCAAATGATATAGTATGCACATGAGCTTGCCACGGAGGGAAAGTTTCCAACGATAGGGAGCTTCGTTCCAACATTTGGACGCATTTTTATCAAACGGAACTATGTGCATCGTGACGTGAGCCCTGTTCTGCATGTATTCTTATGGGTCTTAGGGCTCACGTCTAAATGCACATAGTTCCGTTTGGCAGAAATACGTCCATTTCACACTTTGAGACGAGAGCAAGTAACAAACGCAGACGCTAGCTAGAATTGAATTATTAACTGCATACATGACTACTAAAGAAAAATAAAAATTGGTTCTTTGAGCTTAGTTGTCTTGGCACAGGAAGGAGTTACTTTTCATCGATATGCATTCATGTGAGAAGAAATGAGTTTCCTTACCAAGCGCCCGACTTTCATCGCATGAACACAGCTGAGTTTTCGGTAAAAAATGTCGAAAAACTCATTTCTGTACTTTTCAAAACTATTCCCTAGGTTTTCAAGACAATGTTGCTCCAGAGAAGTTTCTTCGATTCAAAGAAAAGTTTCTTGGTCAAAATAAAAAACGTTTTGACTGGAAGTTATTATTCTTAGAGAGCGATGTTTCTTTACTTCAAGCCGTAGCTGTCTCGTCATTGAACAAAGATTTACTTTTGTTGGAGTAAAATACATTATTTTCTTCTCTCCCCTTTTTTTCACTTTCTAACCACGGTTGCTGTTAATAACTAATATTTCTTGTATTGTTGAGCTTTTATCCCGATTGGAAATGATTGAGTGTCCTGCGGAAATATTCCGGGTTCCCCGCTGGAAATTAGCCTTTGTTCCTGCTTTTGTGATGTTTAGAACCTTCTTTCACAAAAAAGTAGTTCACTTTTAGTAACTACTGAACAAAATAAACAACATAACTTCATTTTCTTTTATTTTAAGCAAAACGCTTGTCTTTAATCTAAAGAAAATATTTTAGGCTCATTTTTTTTTCTTTTCTATACTTAATGACGGCTGTCTTGTATGTAACGAGAATTTTTTACGCGTTTAAAATTTGAATAAAGATTTTTTTATGCCAAGAAAATCTAACTCTTCATCGATAACGGAGTTCGTTTTCTTTGAATCGGAAAAAGTAACTGTATTCGTATTAAAACTAATTTCTTGCAATATTTTTGTTTTACCTTCTAATTTGGTATTTCTTTCAATTGCATACATATCTTATGAACTGGACGCATAAATACTACAAAGAATTACATACAGATAACTCGATGATATACTTGCGTTTTTGGGAAACTTGATTTAAATGGAAACAGCTATTTCCTTCTCTCAATATTTTTTCTTTTCAGTACTTCTTCTTCAATGTACTCTCAATTCCTTCAGTAATTTTACTTCAAATTCTTAAAATCAAAATTGAGCGAACGGAAATTCATTCTTCCTAAAATTAAGTCAATTTTTTTTAAAAAATCGGACGTATTTATGCCGAGTGGAATCATCTACAAATGCACGAAAACAAAATTGACCATTTGTAGCAGTTGTAGCGCTCAAATCCTATGTATAGGTGTGTGTCATGTCCGGTGTATGTAGTTCTTTTGATCTGATGAATTTGGCCATAGTTCTATCTAACAAATACATCGGAATGCCAATTTTGGCTGGCTAAGCTATCGAATGAAAGAAAATAATGCTACATCAAGCTACAAGCCAAAAAAACAACAAACGCAGTATATTCAAATAAATGATGCTACAATTACAAGCAAATGACAAAAAAAGATGACAAAAGACACAAAACACCATTTTATTTTTTACTGCACCTAAACGACTAAAGAAGATCCATGAAATGGGTCTTTCGTCATATTTTTTTGTCAATTGCTTCCTTGTAGTTGTAGCATCTTGTAATTGAAATACACTGCATTTGTTGTTGTTTTTTTGGCTTGTAGCTCGATTTAGCATCGTTTTTTTATTGCTCTGTTTAACCTGGATACGCCTAAATAATAAAGCATTGTTTAATCATTTTCCGATGAAGGTGGCCCGATAGCAGATTCGTTAGCGAGATCGGAAACGTGATTGGACGTGCTCTGATGATGGTTCACCGAAATCGGCGGGAACCCCACACTCACACTCACACGCTGTCATTGTGAATCGAAATTACCGCCAGTTTCCGTCCCGGAATGAGCGGTTCCGTGCCGGCACATTTCCATAGAGCCCCGGTCGACTTACATCGAAATTTCCGCGCCGGTAATCAGCCAATCCGAGGTGCCGCGGCCCAATCGAAAACTGCTGAATTGTCTGACGTCAGCCAACGCTTCCGGCGGCGCAATTCTCATTATTGGTTTTGGTCGGAGGCCAATCGGACTCGGGCCTAACGAGCGGCCGATGGAGGCTTTTCGTGTGATGTTGATTGCCGCTCGGGAGGATTGAAGGGGCCGCGCTCTCCTTTCCACGACAAGAGAGCAGTAACGACCAAATTCCCCAAATCGAGTTTCCTTCGGAGTAGGTCGGTTGTGCTGGTCGTGGAATAGCGTTATGATGGTTGATGCTTGTCGATCAGCAAGAAATAATTAGATCGTGTATGACGTCATCCGCCGCGGTAGCGTATACCGTGTACGAAATGTTCGCGACTTTTTTGACTTAAAGACTGCGGACGCACGTCTATCGAGGTTTTTTATAACGGAAATGACTTGTGCCGTTTACAATTTTAATATTAATATATCCATAAAGATAGACAAGACGATAGGAAGTCACAAGATGATAGCCGAATGGTGCTAGTTCCTTACTCTTCTGCTTTGATTTCTCCGCAAAATAGTGTGGGTCCAGCACTAGAATCGTTTGCTTTCTAAATTCTTACGCGGACATCTCGTCCCCCCCTCCCCTCACTAAAGAATGTAACTAAATTTCAATTTTGCCAAATTTCCACTCGGAAACTGCATGTTTAACAGGAGATTCTTGAGCTTTTCTATCTGACATTTGTATTGATTTTTCCTCTGATCTCACGCAAAAATCAAACAAATTTTAGACAAAAATCGCGCAAGTGCAGTCTTGAAGAAATCGAATTATTTGGTTAATTTTGCAACCTTGGAATGGAGTTACTCTGGAAGAAAGTCAGGCCGTGGAAGCCGTACTTACGAGCTACGTAGGCATACCGTCCGCTCTCCTGGCTTAGAGACTGAAACTTCCGGACGTAGTTCCCTGAAGTTTCGGCCTCTGAGCCCGGAACGGACGGTATGTATATTCAAAATAAGCCGCAATTTTTTTTCAGTGTACCTTCTTTCGTGTGGGAAACGACGATTCTTCGTCTTCTCTAATAATACCTTTGGACATGCCTATTATTCTTCCCTTTCATTTCCTCCTTCCTCTATCCCTGTCACTATCCGTTTGCCTCCATTTATTCTCTTTTTCACCCTGTTTTTCTTCTTTTTCCGCCCTTTCTCTCCCCTTTTCTTCACTGGAAGAAAAACACATTGGATCTAAAGTCCAGACTCGTAAAAACATCGACTTGAAAAAGTACTCTTGATTTAATCGGAATCTAGCTTAAATCAAGAACCAAGCCTCTTAATTTAAGCGGATTTCGTTTTGATTCAAGCAAAAATCCGATTGAATCAAGAGTATTTTTTCTTGTCAATGTTTTCTAGAGTCTGGACTCTAGATCCAATGTGGTTTTTTTTCCCAGTGTTCCTATTTCCCATAGCGCGTTGAACCATTTAACGGCGGATATTCCTTCGGGTCAGCGGGTTGCTCGGCTGCTGTAGACGCGGCAAGCGGGCGTCTTAGGTCTCCGCTTTTGGCGGCGTTCCTAACGAAGCATCGATAAGTGAGAAACAATTACCCGATCGGCGATCGCCCTCGATACGCCCGTGCTGAGTTCATCGTCGACTTCCGTCTACGGGGAGAGCATTAACGCGATTAATGGCTCCCCAGCCCCCACCCCCATCCCGCCACCCTTCAAATTCCTCTATTACAGCCCCCCCGCCCCCGTCCCTTCTCCCTCGGAGCTCCTTGAGGAGCCGGCGGTCCGCGGATTTCTTCACGAGGGTGCTCGGAACCCCCATAAATTGTGGCTCATTAGCATTGCATTGCCTCGGCTGGGGCTCCTAAGCGTTGCCAGATTGTGCTGGAAATCAGCTTTTCTCCACGTAAATTTCCGAGTTTTATTGCACAACTTAACAACTTTAGGGGGTGAGGAATCGTGGGCTCAAGTCACTCGAAAATAAATAATATCGAGTAGCCGGAAACTACGCCGGCCCGGCCGCACCCTCGATTTATCCGCGAGAGCAGTAACTTCAGAAATGTGACCGTCCGAGGGGGGGGGGGGAAGGGGGCGCCTTAGGGCCGTATTCAGGGCTGTGTTTATAGTTATTCCTCTAATAGTTCCTTCCCTTGGGAGGCCCCGTATAGTTTACATTGAGATTAAGGGCAGTGGCGTGGCGTGCTTTGCGATATATCGATTGATCGGCCATTTAAACCTATGGAAAAGTATCGATAAACAGGATGTTCGCAGCGAACTGCTTAATAATCGATTATTTACCACAGCTTCAAATGGGGAAACATCGATGGATCGCAAAGCACGCCACGCCACTGATTGAGGGAGGTATAAGGAACCGTTGAATATAGCATCATAAAATACGTAAGTTTCGCAATCCTCGATTAAAATTCAGTGTTTTAACTATGAAAATGGATCTTCCCAAGGGATTGCAGTGATTTGCCCGTACAAAATGTACATAATACGAAGGCAAATATTTTGTGACTATTGTAAAATTTAAGGTAGTTTCGCATCTATGTATAAATTTCGCAACATCAAAAAAATTTTCTTTTGTATTATGAACTCTTTAAGGGATAAATTATTGCAATCTTTCGTAAAGATCCATTCTCGCCCTTAGAACACTGAATTTTAATCGAGGATTGCAAAACTAATCTATTTCAGGATGCTATATTCAAAGGTTCCTTATACCTCCCTCAAAATTTTCCAAAACAATATTTCTTTTGTATTCCGTACATTTTGCAGTGTCGATAATTGTAATCCGTCGTGTGGATCCATTTCCGGCGTCACTGTGCATACTTTCACTCGAGGTATGCAAATGTGTCTTTTTTATAATGCCAGGATTAGCACCTGTCTGCACAAGGACATTGGTTATTTCTAAAATTAACCTGAAGTATATCTTGTCACGAAACGTGTCTCGATTATATGTAGAAATCATTCCTCGCCGTGAGTTGATCACACTCAAAAGTTTACAGAAAGATTCCCGAATATTCTTGAGATTGCGTTTATGAATAAATTTCCTTTTCACACATGAATCAGAACCCGCTTCGTCATAATTTTTCCCTACCTCCCCAATCCCTCTCGACGCGATATCTCTTTCTAGATTTTCATCTGGACATTATTGAGCTAAGAAGGTTGCAAACAATGAATTGTCTCGATGGAAACAATTAAGAATTCGTATCAAGGTCTGCATGTGCTAGCCGCCGTACTCTAAAGCAGCGAGTAAGACAAAAAGATAACTATTTAAAATTAAGCAACTCAAAATTATAGATACGATAAAAACGTTGAAAGCTTTCCATTCAAATTAAATTTGAGCGTGTAACTATTCAAACTCTGCGGATGTATTCTTGCCTATACCCTAAATTGAAGGCGGAACGCTTTTTTTGCTATGTTTCAACGATTACGGTGTCAAAAAACAGTTCTTCTAAGTTTTTGTTGACACCATGATCATCCAAAATTAAAAAATTCTGATTCTTATGAAATCTGATCACGACGTCAACGAAATTCAAAACTCAAAACTTAATACTTTAAATTTAAAACATCTTTCAAATTTGATGGTGAAACCGCAGAAATGCGTTACTCGGTTCGTGGCGTTGCAAACTTCCTGTCATACTTTATTCTCTCCTTGGAAAACTACCAAACGTCATTTTTTGAGAATTTCAGTGATTTTATTCTCCAGCACTCTCAGATGAAGCAATAAAATTCTTGTGTGCAAATTCTCCATTCTCATTTTTGGCGCTTGAACCCTTTTGTAACCGACCGATTCAATTATTCTTACTTGTTTTTACGTAATTTTTCCAGCTCATTCAGCACTCTCAGATGAAGCAATAACATTTTTGCGTGCAAATTTTCCATTCTCATTTTCGGCGCTTGGGCCCCTCCGTAACCGACCGTTTCAATTATTTTTACCGCACACTGAAAAAAAATTCCCGGCGTTTTTACCAAGGTCCGTTGGTACCTTTACCAACTCACTTTTTTTTACCACTTATTGGTAATTTTATCAAGACAGACTGGTAAATTTATCTAAAAACCTGTATTTTTACTGTTTTTTTCAGGTAAGAATACCACTTTTATTGGTAATCAATTCCCGGTAAGTTTGCCATTTTATCTCGGTAATTCTACCATAGTCGATAAAAAATATTGGCGTTTTTACCAAGGTCCAGTAAAATTACCGAGGAAGTTCAATAATTTTACTGAGATTTCTCGGTAAAATTAACAATTCCATAAATGGTGATTTACCAAGAAAAAACTGAGATCAAATAGAACCCTGAATTCTTGGTAATTTTACCCTTTTCTTAGTAAATACACCGAGATTTTTTTTTCAGTGCAGGAATCTCCATCGACACTACTGCGAGCCAAGAGCCCGCGAAGGAAAACGCGCGAACGGATTCGCCGACCGGAAAGATTGCGAGGACCGTGATTTCCCGGAAGAAAATATTTTCCCCGTCCCCCGTTCCCGGGTCCCGCGCTGACAAAAGCCCCGCACGTGAACGTCGGAATCCGGGAATGACGTCACCCGACTGCGAAATTAATCGGCGTCTTGGTTGCGGTGGACGTTGATGGCCCCAGAAAAACGCACCCACGACGGCGCGTTGCCGCGCGGCCCCCACGGCGCCCCCCAGCCCGTCCCCCAAAACGGGGGGCGACGCACGCGGCGGCAACCCGGACCCCTCCTTTATTTCCGGTGCGACAAATCCAATCGCGTGACTAATAAGAAACGCGGAATCTCTGGAACGGAATTGAATCGCAAATTGATTCGCGGACAGTCGAACGGACCCTCCGTTGTCGGATCTCCCACAATCCCACCAAGATTCTCATCCCGGGGAGCACTAAAATCCCTTCGATGTGGCAACCCTGAGCGGATTGCCGCGAACCCAATATCTGGGGACCCGTTGGACTAATATTTGGAATGCAAGCGACCTATTCTTCTCAGTCCGCCCCCCCCTCCCGCCCGATGCTCGACCCCCAGTGGCATCGTGGCTTATTCCGTTTCGATACTTAGCAAGACGCTAATGGGAGCAATTTCGAGCGATTAAGCAACTCAAAGTGTCCGTCGCTTTTTCGACCCCGGGTCCGTTTCAGTGGGTTCACCTGCTCGAGCCATTCGGGCGGCAATGCTGCCGTGCTAAGGAAGAACGCCGTATGAACCTTCAGACGTTGCCACATTTCCTTCGATAAAAACCGAATTTTCTAGGAAAATTCTCAATATTTTTTTTTTAAATTTTCAGACAATTATGTACGCAATTTTATCTAAAATATCTGAAAACTTCGAGGAAAAATATACTTAAATTGCGTCAGAAATACATGTTATATGAAGGGAAATTTGGCAACTCTCGAATGTTCATACGGCGTTCTTCAGTATAACGGCGGAATGGGCGACAGAGCTCAAAATTAGATCCATTCGTCTCGAGCTCAAACCTAGAGTCTTCCTTTGTCCAGTTTGTCAGACTCAGTCTTTCAGACTTCCAACGTTGGGGAGTTTCAGAGAGATAACTTGGATCTCCCTTCAAACATCGGTTTTGGAACCACTACTGCCGAGTTAAGGAAAAGCGCCTTATGAACAATCGAGATCTGCCAAATTTTCGCTAATAAAATTTGTATCTTTTAGGAGGGTTGTGAATATTTTCTCTTGAAATGTTCAGATAATTTTTATGTAATTACGAAGAAAATTCTCTTAAAAATCAAACTGAAAATATACACGAGTTTTCCTGAAAATTCGTATTTAATCGAAAAATTTTCGAGGAAAAATATCCGTCATAAATACATGTTTTATCAAGGAAGATTTGGTAACTCTCGAATGTTCATACGGCGTACAGTGGATTGAGTCGATTAGAGGGGTCGGACTTAAAATTTTTTACTAAAACTGCAAGTTTTGATGTTAATTTTGTCACATTTTCAATTTCAATGGGTGTTTCAGTAGAAAATTTCATGAGGAAACTAATGAACCCTCTTTTATACCCCCAAAGGTTTGTATAAACGGAGCTGAAGTTTCCAAATTTTCCGACCTCTCCTATTGACTCGATCCACTGCGTGCGGCGTTCCTCCTTTGTACGGCAGAATATTAAGTGAGAAACGACACTTTGAAATGGACCACGTTAAACAGAAAGGAACCAAGCCACATCAGCAATTACCAAATTTAATTGGGCAATTTAATTTTTTACATGAAAACGGTTGTGCGAATTTTCGTGCAAATTTCAGTGAAAACTCTCCATGGCACGAAGGAAATTCCTTAAAATTTTCAAATAAATCCGAACAAAATTTCTCCCGTAAAAAATTTAATTGCCCAGTTAAACTTGGCAATAGCTGATTTGGCTTGGTTCTTTTCTGTTTAAACTCGGTCCAAATATTAAGGTAGGTACGTGTTATCGCAGTTTTACCATCGACTTAGAACTGAAACTATGCTCCTCATTCTTGATACTAAACGGACAGCTACTAAACTGACTGCAGTTGCGGCACCGGACGTCAGAACAGAAGAAACGAGAGGCGAGATGGAGGATGCGATCGTTTTTATTCCGCCCGCATTTCATCGGACATTGGCTGCTCTTGCACGTTTCCAAGTAATCAAATAAGGCGCACGCTCGGACGCCCTTCACGCTCATCGAAGTAAACGCAGTCCTCCCTCTACCGAATCAATATTTGCAAGCCCAAAATGGAAGCTACAATCTTCAAGTTATATAGTTCTAGTTTTAGTTTTCAAGCCCATGAATCGATTCGATCGGTGTCCCGTTTAAACCTGTAGGAAAGAGTCGATTATTTGAGTCTTTGGACCATAGGCGCACGAAGAAAAAAACCTCGTGCGTGGGACCCGAAGTTTAGGTCATATGGATCTCTGAAGTTTTCAGATTGAGCATCTAAACACTTAAGGTCTGGCTGTCGAGTTTCGGATCACACATCTGAAACTTCAGTTCTTACATCTGAAGTACTTCAGATGTGAGAACTGAAGTTTCAGATGTGTTATCCAAACCTCAGCAGCTGGACCTTAAGTGTTCGGATGCTCAATCCGAAAACTTCAGAGATCTATATGACCTAAACTTCGGGTCCCACACACGAAGTTTTTTTCTCCGTGCGGATTCAGAGGGGGGCTTGTGGGAGTACGCCCCCCCCCTTTTCAAAAAAAAAGGAAGAAGAAAAAGGGACGGAGGAAAGAGGAAGGAAGGGGGCTTATATTTGGTAATGATTCATCATTAAATTAATTCAAACCGCATAAATATTAGATGCTTCTCGAAAATTTTCTAAAGAATGCCCGAGAATCCTCCTTCCGCCTCTTCCATCCGAAGTGTCTGGATCCGCCTACACTTTTGGACTTTTTAAAATCAGGTTTGTCCATGATAAATACGCAATCAATAACCACGTAATCTACTCACCTGATACTTTTAGAATATCAAATAAAAAACACAAGGCGTAGTGACCCATTTATCTGAAGCCTCTTTCGATTACGTTGCTCGGCTTGCTTGTGCGGGGTCTCGAAAAGAAATTGCCTCCGGCTGGAACCACCCCCGACAAACAATGGTTCGAGGCAATGGGGGAGGTTGGACAAAATTTGGAAACTTTGAAAGCTCATAACTCCGTTCATACAAAACGGTTTAAAAGTGGTTTCCTCGTGGAATTTTCTTCTCGGTGTAACCCTTAAAATTTAAAATGTGACGAATTGAACATTAAAAGTTGTAGTTTTATTTAAATATGTCATGCCCAAAGACATAAAGACGGAGTGCAAAAAGCACGGGGAAAAAGTGAAGCCTGCTTTGGCGCTGGGTGCTTGTGTGTGTATATGAGCGCGAGAATTCATAGCGGTAAACGGAAATTTGATTTGAATTTGTCCTCTTGATTTTTCCACATTTCTTCTTCTAAACGTGTTTTAAATGCCTATAACGAATATATTAAGAATGTTGGGACATTGAATTTTTATAATACACCTACTTTTGCTCGGTAACAGGCTGTAATCTCAGAAAAAGTTAGTTTTTCTTCTGCTCATGGTGTTCCTGCCGGTTCAAACAGGCCGTTACAGTCTTAGATGACCGTTACTCCCAAATGAAATTAATTTGTCGATGACGGACCAAAAATAACCTAAAGCTAAAAAAATATATGTGGGTCAGTGAGTTTGGACAAAAATCAACCTAGAATACTTTGTTTACGCAATTTTATTCAGTCCCCGCCCTACATTTGAATTTCAAACTTGTCTCAATTTCGCCACCAATCCTCCAGCCAATAGTAGAGGTGGTTGAAAAGAAGCTTCATTTTTTGCTTTTAGCGCTCCGTCTTTATGTCTTTGGTCATACCCAATCTTTCAGATTGACTCGGTCCACTGTGCGACAGTCGTAATTCCCATAAAATTTTACGCGACCATGCAAAATCTCGTTCGTGTTCGCTGAAGCGGGAAAGGCCGTGAGCGCGGCCTGGATATCTGTTGGAGCGGTGGTTTTCGCGAGAGGTGCGAGCATCGGAAGATTCGCCGACGAGATCAGGGAGGCATCAGTCGCTTCCTTCCTCCTCGAACCCCAATCGCGGAAATGCAGGCTGAGAAAGCAATTTCCACTCGGGGGGTGTGAATTACAATTTTAGTTGCGCCCGGATAAAACCGATAGATAGGACCGAGCCAACGTGCACTCGGCGTCGCTCTTCTGGACGTAAGTGCGGATCTCAAATGTCACGTGAGCCACGGAAGTTATACGGAGCAGAAGGCTCGCGTGGAGATTGAGTTACGCCTTTACGCCGAAGGGATAACGAAAGTGGGAGGAAATTCCTTTAAGGGTGTTCGCGGATTTTGAATACTGGTTTTTGCATGGCGCTGCGTTTGTCCCGATTTTTCTCGCTCGAGAAGATATTCTAATCAAGAATGGGCCGTTTTCCCCTAATCGCAGAATCCTGATTATTTCAGGTTGGTAATAAGGACAAATTACTAAAATCTGTTTGAACGCAACTGAGTCCGACAAAAAAGGACTTTTTCCCGTCATTTTTTGAGATAGAAGATAAATTGAGATATTTTCTTTTCTTTTTTTGGTGTGTGTGTCGTACAAGGTGGTTTTAAAATTTCCGAGGAAACACCCAGATCCGTAGGAACATTTTGCCTAACAGCTAAACTGCACAAGACAAATTTAGAAGAAATTTGGAAGAACTAATGGAGACTTTCAATTTTACGAGTGCTCCTAGATGTATGGAAACGACTTTTGGAGCGGGTGTTCGCGGATTTCGAATACTGTTTTTTTTTCTTTTTTTTTTTTCTTCTTTTTTTACAAGCTTCAAATAGCCGCTATTGGCTAATCCCACGTTTACCAACAGCCCTATTTGACCATTATCTGAGCCCATCAAACTCAGGTCGCCTGGCCGGGAATCGAACCCGGGACCTCTTAGTTATAGGGCCAGCGCTACAGCCATACTACACTACAGGAGGCCGACAAAGTACGAAGAAAACAACATTTTAAAAAATCGAAAGAAACTTATTCAAAATCAGCGAACATTGTAATACAACGTCTGAAAGGTGGTAGCACTGAATATATTTGTATTTGGAGTGTAGCCGAGTGCTAGAAATAATGTAAAATTTTCTATGGAGTATCTATTATATTCATATTTTAAATTATGGCCTTTGTGATATCGATTTTGTGACCCTGACGATGAAGCGTTTGCTTCGAAAAGCTTCGGTCAAAGTTTCTTAATAAAATGTAAGTTTTTTAAAAAAAATGTTTACATTATTTCTAGCACTCGGCTACACTCCAAATACCAGAAAATTATCAACAAATTTGTCCGGATTTGTCCAGGGAGATTTGGCAATGCGTGAAGGCCCTTACGGTGTTCTTCCTTTAGCACGGCAGAACGGGTCCGCGATATTCACTTAAGCATCGGAGGAACTTTTCACTTATCGCGCGTTGCGTCGCGCACGTACGTGGCGTGAAGAATGGGCTCCGATTAGTCCTGATCAGGAGGAAAGCCGTAGCTCGGCGAGGATCTTAAAAAGTTTTGATAGCTGGAATTTCGGTTGAAAAAGCGCTCTCGTGGGCGCACGCCTCGGCTCGCTGCTCGGTGCTCGGTGGCTGGCTCCTCATTAAAATAAATCCGCTCTCGGTCTTCCTTCCCCGGCTCCGATCAATTTCGGGATTTCGGTAATATTTACTGCAGCTGGGTTCCGCCAAAGTTCTTACCCAGCACTCGCATGTGAGCATTATCGAGTCATCAATTAACTCCGGAACCCGAGATGGATTCCACGCTCTGTTCCATTCATAGAAAAAAGTCGCGGGTCTTGTATAATCTGCCGTGATAGCGAAGAGAGCCGTAAGTGCAAAATTTTCGAAATCGAGTTTTCTTCAAAGTTCGTCTAAACTCTTTTAGATGAAATTACTGAGACCGCTAAAACAGCAAAATTTATCCTAATTTAATGAAAACGAGACGTATGAAAAAGCCGTAAGTGCACAAGAAATGACATAGTTTTTTTCAAGACAGCCGTAGGTGCATGAGAGCCAATGAAAACAGTGCTTTCAAGAGGAATGCCGCCCTCATCTTCCGATTTCTAACCTGAAAATGTGTTTGTTGTGTGTCCTAAACGCAACCACGAAAGCATGCAGAAGATAGCACTTAGGGCTGTCTTGCCTAACAATAACCTAGCATGAAAATGAAAAATAGCCTTTTTATGTAATATAAATAAAATCAGTCGATTTTTAATCATCCAAACGATATGTAGGAGTCGTTCAGACGGTTAGCGGCAATTTCACAAAGAACGGAGGCTTCTTTCAATAATATTTTCTGGTCAGAAGCTTCTGAGCCCGTTTTCTCAAAACTTCATTTTTGCACTTACGGCTCTCTTCGCTATCACGGCAGTAATGCTAATGAAGAACGCCGTATCGTCACCTTCCGGCCAAAGCGTCACCGTTTATTTTTTTACAGACAAATTGTTGGTTGAATATGTTTGAAAATTTCACTAAATTTTATCGGCAGTACAAAAAAAAAAATTCAGTGAAATTTTCGGACAGCTTTGTTGAACAATTTCTCCGTAAAAAATAAATGGCAGCGGAAATTTTTAAACATCGTACGACGCTTGTGAAATGTCAGGAATTTTCAAAATGAAGAAATCAGGAATTTCTTATAAAATATCAGGAAAAAATCAGGATTTTTCAAAATTAAAAAATACTAGTTACCCTGGAATGGTCATTTTCATGTCGGAATGTCAAGTTTTCTCTCGAAGATGAAAATGCTTGAGCGAAGTAGGATCGGGCACTTTTTCCGGTAGTCGAAACTTCTCAAGTGCACCTTCCGGGAAGCACCAAGGCGGCAACAGAGCCGGGTCGGGTCGGGGGGGAGCTAATTTTTTCCTCTCGAAGATGAGTAAGCCCCGTGCCAAAGTTGATGGAAATAAAAACGGGCACTTAATAGCCTCGCACTCGCGCGCGGCCCGGAGAGCGGTTTTCTTTCTCGCCGGCGGGTGATTTGCGAGGCCGGGGCCGCGGGAGTCGGGGCCTCCTAATGTATTCGCACGGATTACGCGAGTTTTAAATTAAGACAAATTGTGCAAGTTTGCGCGGCCATCTTTCCTCCCACTGTCTCGGCACAGGAGCAGCGTCAAGTGAAGTCTTACTCGCACATGGTTCCGGATGAGCTATTAGGGTTAAGTTGTCACTCAAGACTCTGATGTGCTCTGCTGTCAAGTCGTCTCCAGGAACCTTCGCCCCTCTCTCTCCGGGCTGTCTTCATAATCGCTCCTTAAGTGGACCGAGTTAAGCAGAAAGGAACCAAGCCACATCAGTCATTACCAAATGAGGGGGTTGGAGGACAAGGCTAACAAGTGCAGTTTTTGAAATAATTGAGATACCAATGATTTCAAGTGAAACCAGTCCTAATGCATATTTTGTGAAAAATCCGCTCCCAACTTCCAATATTGTTAAGCTTCAAAAAGTCAGTTTGAACTATATTTGAACAATACAAGGACGCAAATTTGCGAATTTCGTAAATTTTAAAGTAGGTTCGTACCTTCCGTTAAGTTCATCAAAATATAGTAGAATGTTTGTATTTTGTTAATTTTGTGGTGCATTTATTCTAATCTCCTCGGGGGGTCCAACGCTAGAGTTTCACTCTGCGGAATTTCATTCAGCGTTTGCAGATTTTGTCCTTTTTATGATATCATGTCGAGGATCTCCGTAACCCTCTCTCATCACAATGTTAAGCTTATGGGGCTTCCTAAGGAAAGGAGCTGTTTCAGGAGCGATTATGGATCGCTTGAGACCTGATCAGCGTAATCCGTCCCTCCAGTTTCTGAATTTTACGATTTTCCTTGGTAGAAATGATTTTTCAGGCTCATGCGCAGGGGATATCCCCCTTTTTTGGGCTAAAAATTCAACATCTGCCGAGCATTTTGTCTTAATCGATGCGAAATATCGCACGCCAGGTTGACCATACTAAGAGCCCGAGATGAATCACCCCAATACGGTTCATATTGCTGAACTTTTTTTTTCCTCTGTGCGGTTGAGTGTGATCCCGCCGCGACGCGACCGTGGTACATATGCCACGAATGTAGCTGGAGGAGATTTGGCAACCCTGCGCGGCGAGGCTCATTACTTTGGGTAAGCTGCTCGGAAGCCACCGGCTGGTATTCCCAAGTTTGGACGAGTGGGATTCTGAAAAACTGCCAATTTTCATCAAGTCACCCGACTGTCCCAAGCTGAGGGGTAATTGATAACGTACAAAATACAGCCGCTGAGTTATAAACTGGTTACGAGAGAACCTTTTAAAAGCAATTTATATAAAGAGCCCTACGAGGAGTTTGGTAACTCCATCGTTGCCGCGCATGAATATTGAAATTTACCACACGTTATCTCCGGGTCGATTTTAGAAATTGATAGGAAAAGCCGTGGACAAAAGAAACGCAGGGAAAATCGAGGATTACCACAGTCAGGAAATATCAGGGAAAATAAAAAAAAATGTAAGGGAAAATTTGTTAAATCACTTTTATTTGCTTTCTCGAGTGGGTTTGAGGTTTCGAACAACTAATGCCTGTAAAGTAGTTTCAATTGAGTCCTCTTAACCATCTGTCATTATTGTCAGGGAATTTCACCGAAATGTGTCAGGGAAATGTCAGGGAATTTCATTTTCTAAATTCTGCGGCAACCGTGAAAATGGAGCGATCCTATTCGTTGAATCCGCGGGCCCCTTGCAAAGTAAGCGGAGCAATGTCATCGTAACCAACGTCTACGTCCAGACCCTGCCAATTTTGTCACGTAAAGTCGACTTCAATTTTTTTAACAGGAAGAATTCAATTTTTACGAAACACAGTATTCCGGTTTAAGATTGCCGTGTTTTTCGTAACGCAACCGTGACACAATCGCGAAACGCAGCTGGAATGAGGAGGAACGACGTATAAGTATTCGGATAATTTTTTCCTCCGTTTTTTAAAACGCCTTCAAATCCAGATGATACTCCGTAACACACCGGAGTTCGAATAGTCGTATCACACCAACTTGCTTGCGAGATGTGCAGTGTGCATTTAATCGCGCTGACCAGTAAAGTAAGTAACAAAGTGTTTAGGGAGACTAAGAGTCTATGGTCTGATTATTAGAATTGAGAGATTTATCGATGAACAAAAGGAAAATGGAGCGATCTTATTGATAAGAGCGGGTGGTTGCATGGACAATGGACCGCGTTAAACAGAAAGGAACCAAGCCACATCAGCTATTGCTAAATTTAATTGGGCAATTTAATTTTTTACATGAAAACGGTTGTGCGGATTTTCGTTTGAACATGCATAACTTCATCGGGCAAATGGCGTTTGTACTCGATGTCTGCTTTGTTCTCGATCTCCTGTGTTCCTTAATTAGACGACGAGGCGCAATTGGAGCTTTGTGAAGCTCATCTTCTGGTGTTTTTGAGCGATTAGCTTCACAAAGCTCGAAATGCGCATCGTCGTCCAATAAATGAACACAGTAGATCGGAAAGAATGAAGATATCAGGCTGCTTGTTTCTCTTCGAAAAATAAAATAGCAGCGGAAATTTTGAAACATTGCAATCACGATACGTGTCCACGTGGTCGCATGGTACGAATTCATCAGTGCGGATCCGTGCGTTCAAGGATGAGCTAGAAATACAAAATGTAGCAAATAAATGTGCACGTGTGACAAAGTGTATTCATCAATTTCAGTGGCGTGGCGTGAATTGCGATGTATCGATTTTTCTGTCATTTAAATCTATGGCAAAGAATCGATTATTAAGGTGTTCGCTGCGAACACCCTGTTTATCGATCCTTTCCCATAGGTTTAAATGGCAGAACAATCGACATATCGCAAAGCACGCCACGCCACTGATCAAATTGACAAGTGTCCGCGACATGACATCTCGGAGCGAATCTGCGAAAACATAAAAGACCAACCCGGAAACCTCCGACTCGTCCGGAACTCGGCCAGCCTGAATTCATACATTTAAATGTCCCTTTTTCCCTGAGTTTTTGACCGGGCGCGACGCTCAATTTTCCCGTTCGAATTTCCTCGGGTCGCGACGTTGCCAGATGTCACTCGACACGATACTTGTCAACAGTGAGTGTCCGGGATTCTGCACGATCTGACAATGCCGCTCGCGCTTTCGCGAGCTAACCGGGCGGAAATTCTTGGCGGCTGCGGTGGGTCGGCCCCGTCCGGCATAACCCAGCCGGTGGCGAGTCGTGAACCATCGATTCGATATTTCCCCATTTGAATCCACGGTAAAGAATCGATTATTCAGGTGTCCGTTGCGAACACCTGGCTATCGATTTTTTCCATAGGTTTAAATTTAATCAATCGATATATCGCAAAGCCACTGAACCCAGCCCAGTTAGGTTACGATTTTAAGCGGAGATTGCGAAGACTCTTGCCGATTCTCGTGGGATTGTGTTCAGTAAGTGTGATGAAAAGTGGACGGCGAGGATTCGAAGGTTATCATACGAATGAGAATCCATTCCTGTCCGTAGATGGCCAGCACCGGTTTTTTAGGTGGAATCAGAGAAAATATATTTTAGAGCCGCGGCGGGCTGATTTTTGAAATCGTCCGATCAAAGCGACGGAGAAAGGAGGCAGAAGGAAAATAAAGCGAGCCCATAGCTGGGTGTCCACTGGTCCGGAAGATACGGAAATAGTACTGCGGAAAGAGGCGCACGGTGGATCGATTCAATAGGAGAGGTCGAACATTTGTAAACACACTGGTAAAAAAACCGCATTGGATCTAGAGTCCAGACTCTTGAAAATATTGACAAGAAAACGGACTCTTGATTCGATCAAATTTGAGCTTAGATCAAAAGGAAATCCGCTCAAATTAAGAGGCTTGGTTCTTGATTTAAGCTTAAATCTGATTGAATCAAGAGTATTTTTTCATGTCGATGTTTTTAAGAGTCTGGACTCTAGATCCAATGAGTTTTTTTTTCAGTGCATGAAAAGCTTAGCTCTCCGTTTATACCAAATTTTGAGGTTCTATGAGTGGTTCCATTGGTTTCCTCCAGAAATTTTCCTTTGATAGCACCCTTCGAAGTTTAAAATGTGACGGAATAAACATCAAAATTTGCAGTTTTAGTCAAAAATTTCATGCCTGACCTTTCCAATTGACTCTAACCACTGTGAGGCGGCCCGGAAGCACTGAAAAAGTACGAAAACCCCGCAAAGAGGTCTAGAAATTTCCGCTTAATACCTCGCGTGTATCTTAAGACTTCCTGGAAATTATGCAATTCCTTGTGTATCGACTCTCGATGCATTTAATGCCCGCCACATCGCGAATATGCAGCCAGTGCATGCTCAGGCCATCAATGAGCTTAGAATTTTGTGGATGGTTTTTGGTCGCGATATGCGCGTGAATTTTGAAATTTTGCGACTGTTGTCAATTAAAGATAGGTACTGAAGAAACACTCAATTCTTCTAATGAGCAGGTTCTGAATTTTTTTCTTAAAGTACTGAAAAGGTGTGGTAAAAATACTGAGTTTTTGCTAACCAGTTTTAGTGGACTCTCTACACAGGTTTGTTGAATCCCATACAACTTTAAATCCAAACTGTTTGTCTGCCTAGTATCTAATTCACAATATCTAATCTATTTAATCTATCGCATAATACTAATTATTTCCGTCTCTTTATGTTTCAGGTGAGTGCAAAGAATCTACAATCAGCTGCTGTCTGTAGCAGAGCTCTCGATATGGTGAAACTCAGATGATTCGATGGTCTGTGTTGATTGTGTAAGACAGGGTCGTAGTTCAGCAGAATTAATTCTTCAAAAATGTTCAACGGATTTCACCCATACTTCTTTCATTGAAATACAAATATATTTTTATCGGAATGGGTCCGGTCTACGTTATCTAGTTGTCTCATTTACTCTGTATTTCTTGCTTACCAAGGAAAGACTTACAGAGAGAGAAAAGAAAAATCCATAACTTACTAATAATGATCAATGGTATTATTCATACCATCCTCGTGAATTATCTATTGGGTTGAACTTGAACTAACTCTCATATGCTCAAGCATGGTTAAATGCACCCGAGGCTTTTTAAAACACGTGCCCGTATCCCCGAGTTGTATGGGGCCGGTACATTAGAGCTTTATATGTAGGTTTACAAATACATCCTAAGAGAAGAATCAAGCGCAAAATTGAAAAAAAAAAGACAAATATCATAGGCCAACTCAGCCGAAAATAGGAGCGACGTATCCGAGCCTCGTTTTTTAACTTTCCTCCCAAATTTAAGCGACACTTCGTTGGTAGCATGAAACGGAGCATTGAAACTTCACGTCTCGCGCCATTGCGCCTTCAATTTTTCAGATGCAACGCGGGCATCCATTAAGCACGAATAGTTGTATCTCCGCGCCGGCATAACGTGCTTCTTTTCCCTCATTTCCATGTGGCCCTGAAAATTTGCATTTTATTGAGGACATTTGGTAACACCCGAAGACTTGTATGACGTTATTTTCCAGTACTACAGCGGGCCGACTATTAAGGGTGTTAGCCAAAAGGATAGACAAAGAAGTCGATGGAAAAATGGAGTGATCTTATTGAAAGGGTTGGCTGCTTTCGACGAAGGGGGAAAATAATGGACCAACTATTGGGGCACTCGTGGGTTGCCTTTAGTTGGTCTATTACTTACCTCCTTTGTCCATTGCAACCACCCATTTCCACCAAGATCGCTTCCACCAAGATCGCTCCATTTTTTTTTGTCTTTTTTGTTCATCGCCCTAAAATCTTCGATTTCTAAATGCGACTTGATGCGTTTCCGTCAAGTTCGACCCAGGTACCAATGCATCATAAAACAGAGACATTCAAAAACTTACCATTCCATCACTGGAAAAAAAAAAAAACACACATTGGATCTAGAGTCTAGACTCTTGAAAACATTGACAAGAAAAAATACTCTCGACTCAATCAGATTTAAGCTTAAATCAAAAGAAAATCCGCTCAAATTAAGAGGCTGGGTTCTTGATTTAAGCTTAAATCCGATTGAATAAAGAGTATGTTTTCTTTTAGATGTTTTTAAGAGTCTGGACTCTAGATCCAATGTGTTTTTTTTCCAGTGATTCCCTAACAACAAAAGTTTTCGAAAGATGAAGGCTCCAATACATCGAAGTGGTCGTCAATTTATCAATATTGCAAATACGGGAAAATTCTCGGAATTAACGAAATGTGAAGCTTCCACCGGTGACAGCTTTGACGAAGCGCCAACTTCTCTTTAATCCCTCGTATATCGTCGCTCCTCTGACGTAAGGACGTATCTCGATTACCACGTGAGCCCTGTTCTCGGTATAACTTGATGCTTTCTGGGGCTCATGTGAAAATAGAGATACGCCCTCACGTCAGTGGGACGACGACATGTCCTATTGTGAGCGTTTCAAGAGCCCTTCATGAATACATCGTTTGACTGTTCGGCCGCACGATATTTCAGAGAAATATGCACCAGCATCACCCGTATAGGAAGGAGGCGACATAGAGCATTATTGAAATTTTGGGCTTTGATCTGCCTTGAATTGGATAGCGTTCAGCAGACAAGTCATATCTACATTGTGCATTTGAAAAAAGAGCCGATCTGTTTTGGCGAAAGGATTCGCGCTGAATTTAAACTTTGTAGCAGCTGATTTTAGGATAATTCAATACCGAAGAATAATCCTTGGACAATTTAATTGTAAAGTTGGAATACATTTTGCGATAAGGAACTAAAGTTTATGGCTTTGAGGGGGAGAGAGAGGCTCAAGTCGAAACCAAGTCTTACGTAATCCTCCCGTTTTAGAAACAAATTATTTTCCAATAAAGTGTATATTTCAAGATATGTTTTTGGAAGATTATAGATACAAATTTTTAGGAGCAGCCCGAGACGATGATAACAGTGGAACAACAAAGATGAAAAAAACGGGAAACAAGGCTAAAAATACACAATTATGAAACCCGAGACGTTTCGACTCAACACTGAGTCATTTTCAGTCGGAAACAATAAAAAATTTTAAAAGAAAAACAGCACGGCGCATAATTGGTCTATCTCATGTGTCATATCGGCATGAGATGATCCAGATTGGAAAGAATCTGTTGGTTGAAAATTGTTATCCACCCAATTTGATAGCAAAGATTTTCCGCCAGGTACTTAGTAGTTTTAATAAGAGAGGGGGGCAGGATAAAACTACCAAAGAACGGGATCTCGACAAAATTGTATGCCTTCCATACGTTCCCTTCCTTTCGGAAAATTTGTCATCGATTTTAAAATTGTTCGGGTACCATGTGGTTAACACCAAATACAACAATCTTGAGTTCCTGATGTCTAGGGTGAAGGCTAAAAATCCGATTCTGCAGGAATCGGGGTTGGTCTATAAAATTCCTTGTGGAAATTGCGACATCAGTTACATCGGTCAGACCAAGCAACTTCTAAGGAAGAGGCTTGGTGGTCATAAATATGACAATAGTGAGTTAACAGCACTCAAGAGGCACCAAACAGAATTTGGTCACCGGTTCGATTTTGATAAGGTGGTAATTTTATGTAAGGAAGAGAAGTTGTTTCCCAGACTGGTCCTGGAAATGATCGAAATCCTCAAACATGGGGATTCTGTGTGTAATAACCGCACTGACATCAGCGGGCTTAGTGCAATATACCACTCACTTTTTAAAAAAGTCAGGTTTAGGTTGACGCCCCAGCGGCACCTATTGGCTTTTCCTTGAACTTAATTGTTTCACTGGTTAGTGCTGCCATCTGTGTGTGGATCGTGAACTAGCGTATCGGTCATTTTCGGTTACTGGTGCTGGCATCGATGTGTCTTGTTTGTTATCAATTTTCTTTTTTTCTCTCAGATCCCGGCCCCACCATGTAGAGCTCAGGTTTTTAGCGTTTTTCTTTTAAAATTTTTTATTGTTTCCGACTGAAAATGACTCAGTGTTGAGTCGAAACGTCTCGGGTTTCATAATTGTGTATTTTTAGCCTTGTTTCCCGTTTTTTTCATCTTTGTTGTTCCACTGTTTTTGGAAGATTCAGGCAAGACATACGCAACTTGAAATATGAGTCTGTAAGGCTGCCTTGTGGAGAGGGTCGTTGGGGGAGGGGTGGGGGTACGTGACACTTGAGCTGCCTCCAAGTGTAAAAAGGTCGACCCCAAGGTAACGAGGTTTTTTGAGAGGGAGAGGGAGTCTCAAGCCTAAGCCTAGTCGTACGTATCCTTCCTACTTTAGAAGAAAAACTTATTTTTCAAGCTATTTTAGGTTTTCTTGGAGATTCAGCCAAGTCTTACACAACTCAAAATCAGGGTTTCCAAGGCTTCCTCGTACAGAGGGGCATTTTGGGGGTGGGGGGTTCAAAATTCGGCCAAAATGGCTTACATGATTCTTGAGCAGCCTCTGAGTGTAAAAAGGGGTGTAAAACCCCGACGCGGCAACAGGGACGGCTCGCGACCCGATCCAAGCCGTTGTTTTTCGCTGTTTTCCGGATTAAATTCACTCGGAAACAGCTTCTGAAACGACGGTCAGAATTTTAGGTCATCGTCATTTTGACTAATTAAATTACTCTAACCGCTGCGCTGTTCAACTCCATCCGTTGTCTGCTCAGTCGAGTTCCGGTGTTATTTTCGGGGTTTTCGAGCCTTCTCCGCCTCACACGCCCCCCCCCCCCCCCCCCCCGGTCCCCCTTTCCGTTTAGGGCCATTATACCGCCAGCCTGCCGACTATTGCCCTTTCACAGCTTCGCTCCGTTTCCTGCGGACCGGACTCTCGAGACTGACATGGCTCGCTGAGGAAAGTTGCCACGTCGCGCCTCCGAAAGTTCAAAGTTTGCTTTTGACCGATCCGCCCTCAAAAAGTTCATTTTAGTCGGAGAAATGGACGTATTTCGACCAAACGGAACTGTGTGCGTTATGACGTGAGCCCTGTTATGCATATATTCTTATGGGTCTCAGGGCTCATGTCTTAACGCACATAGTTCCGTTTGGCAGAAGTACGTCCAAATGACGAGTACAAGGGTGCAGAAATTTCTCATCCTTCCCATTTCTATAATTTTTGTCACCGAAAATTGAATTAGTATCTATGTTTGAAAAGGGCGGAAGTCTAGTTTTTCGAACGCTTTTCTTTTTGCGTTTTTGATGATCTTTTTACAGAAAGGTCCAGTTACACGATCAAATTGAGCCATCAAATTGGGCCTCATTGGTCGCATCCTCACCTCAGGTCTTCTTCCACCAATTAGAGCTTCAGTTTGATGGCTCAATTTGATCATGTAACTGGACCTTAACATCCGAGTCTCCTGTGCGTCTGTCACTCGCATACCAAAAAGCAAACTACTGTTGTTTTCCCGGGTAGTATGGTGAGGACAACCTGAGAGTTCAAGAATGGAAAAATAAAAAAAAATAAAAAATTTTTTTAAAAAATTTTAAAAAAATGAAACAAATTATTAAATTAAAATTTGACTTCCCCCGTTATTAAAAGCACTGATTCAATGGACCCTTTATAAACTTACAGCAGAGCAAAATGAAGTGCGTTTTTTTTTTAAAGATTTCCGCTTCAAAAACGATACTACGGCACAGGCGAAGATTTCATAAGAGGAGTTGTTCCATCGAACCTTTCCGCACTAAAATGCTACAGAATATTCAACATGGCCGACGCCAACCCACCAAACCACACGTGACAAGACTGAATTTGATCAACCGGGGTATTTTATTTACATTTCCCTTGCGTTGATGAAGACCATGGTGCTTCCTCCTGGTTTGCGCGAGGAAGCGTCAGCCGTGTTAAATATTGTGTGTCATCCTAGTGCGCAAGGATTGGATGGAGCGACTCCTCTCACGAAATGTTCACCTGTGCCATGCTTAGTCTCATTTTTGAAGCAAAAAGCTGGAAAAAACGCATATTTCCCAGCTGATAGTGAAGTCAGGAGTGTACTTCATGCACGTGCTGAGTCAAGTACGTGTTTTACAAACGATTGGTTGGTCGCAACAATTGTACTGCATTTTGCAATTTGGAACTATAAATTCTGGCTCACATGAAAAAACACTTGTGTGCACAGGGAAACTAATGACACATACGTTGTTTTTAAACCGGGCTAGAATTTATAGTTCCCAATTGCAAAATGTAGTCCAACTGGAGTAATACGAGCGTAATTCATTGTTGATAGTTTGAGTTCATAGCAACCCTTTTGGGCTCCAAGAGCTCCATGACCTAATTAACGTAAATTACCGACCTGTCCATACTTCCCCCTACAGATTATGTATACTGTAGCCCCCTTCCTCCCATACAGGACCGCTTAAGTCGATAAATCGACCAGTTTTACGCACCGAATGTATCTGTATAACCATATTTTGAAAACTTTGCAACATCGTTTTCAAAAACCGTCGCTGCCTCTATATTTTATTGAGAAAATACAATGTCAGAACTTTTAATCAAACCGAATTTTCGCTCATATTTTCGGCGCTTACAGACACGGCAAGTTTTTGCATACCTCAGTCTCGGCAGGCGGAAGGGCGGAGGGCGGGCAGGGGAGGGAAGGTGGCATCGCACGACGGTCGCGCTGCGCCGAGAATAACAGGAAACAATTTGTCAACTTTAATCTGAACATGATAATCTTATTTATTTCTTCGTTATTTTCAGCTCGAACGTTCCACATTCAAGAGTAGCTTTTGACCCGCAGCACCTTTCAGCCGAGTTTTCAGCAGTTTAACTGGTTCTTCCTCCGTCGTTGTCGGATGTAGGTTGCTGGAAAGTAATGGGCGCGGAAGTTTCATATTGAAATCGTGAGTGCGAAATGCGTAAAACGTGCATTTACACCGGAAAAAAGTTGGGTTGAATTTACCATATTCTGGTTAAAAAACGGCACAATAAGAGCGTATGGTAACTTTCATCAAAATTATCGTGAAAAAAACAAGATTTTTCCTTATTGTGACAAAAATTTTGGTTGAAGTTACCATACTGTCTGTTTGTGTCGCTTTTTTAACCAGGGTATAAGGGTAGATGCCACCTAACTTATTTTTCCGTGTAGCGCCACAAATTAATCAGAGTTTATTTTAAACATTTTTGAGGACACTAATCGGAATTGATCATTAATTTTTCGGTGATTATTTCCCAGTATTAAAACTTATATTTATTCTCATTATTCATTATTAAAAATACGGAAGTGATGAAATACGGAGCTAGAGTGTATGGAGTCGTCAAAAAGTGTGAATGAAATCAATCGGCATTTGGCAGGGATAAAAGCACCCTCTTGCTGTTTCAAGGGTCGTTCATATATTTAATCCACATTAATTGGGTCTTGGTATCCACGCCTTTAGAGGGCCAGATTCTTTTTACCATCATACTGAGGATAAGAGATGTTTGATTTGAGCGCGGGCTGATTATTGAAATCAATAGACAGAGCTATAGACATAGGAGACAGGAAAACTGGTTAAAATGGGTGGTTGGATTGGGCATAGGAGGTAGGTAATAGACCAAGCAACGGCAACCCACGAGAAATACGACAAGTAGTCCATCATTTCCCCCCTAAGTCCAACCAATATTATCGTTTTATACTCTCTGTCTTATTTGTCTGGTCTGTGGTAATTGCTACCAGATGTTTAGTTAACTTCACCCCGTAGTATCACCGTGTCAAAAATCAAGTAGACACTGGAAAAAAAAACACATTGGATGTAGAGTCCAGACTCTTGAAAACATTGACAAGAAAAAATACTCTTAATTCAATCGGATTTTTGCTTGAATCAAAACAAAGTCCGCTTAAATTAAGAGGCTTGGTTCTTGATTCAAGCTAGATTCTGATTGAATCAAGAGTACTTTTTCTTGTCGATGTTTTTAAGAGTCTGGACTCTAGATCCAATGGGTTTTTTTTTCTTTCAGTGGACCAAAGTACCAGAATTTCAATCAAAGTTTGATTTGTTGACTATTTGATCAAATGATTTGAATGTTTACAGTTTTTGGTCTTTGTGTCCATCCCTGCCACCGCTTAATACCTTATCCGTTCTCTTCTTTTCTGTGAGCCCAGACCAGACGACGAAGCTGCAACTTGTGGCAGCGTTGTAAGAGTAACGTGTTCCCTCCTTTCCGAGCGTAATCCCATTACATAAATCTGCAGTTACTCCCTAATTTAATAGCGCGACACAAGTTCTTGCCGCCAGAAATGTCTTGTGCAGGCAAATTTTCGATTACATTAACGTAGAGCCGCGAGAAAAGATAAGGTTTCCGTGTATTTTTGATGATTTTTCGTCCCAGCTCGGAGCGCGCGACAGGACTCTCGTGGATTATTTCCCGGCAAGATACCTTTCGGCTCCTTTCGTCCGCCGTTTCTTGAAACGGGCACACCATGCTCAAAAATTAAATCGACACTGCAGGCTGCATTCCAGTGGCGTGGCGTGAATTGCGATGTATCGATTGTTATGCCATTTAAACCTATGGGAAAAGATCGATTATCAGGGTGTTCGCAGCGAACACCTTAGTAATCGATTCTTTACCATAGCTTCAAATGGCGAGATATCGAGAATCGATTATTCACGCCACGCTACTGCGCATTCATACTTGTTGTCTTCCCTCGATCAGTTTCCCACCTTACAGGGTCATCGTTTGCTCCACGAAAAGAACGTAGCTGTATATAAATGTTGCTAAATTTGCCTTCTCAAATTGCATATTTACCAGAAAAATGGGAATTTCTAACTCAAACTTTCACTGATTTCCCATCAAACAGGTAAATTTTCGATACAAATTGCGCAGATAGATTTTCGTAAAATAAATTATCTATTTAAGTCAAGTTGGCAACCTTGGATTGGAGTTACGTTCCTTTGTCCAGAAAACGGCAAATTTAAAACACACTGGAAAAAAACACACATTGTATCTAGAGTCCAGACTCTTGAAAACATTGACAAGAAAAAGGACTCTTAATTCAATCAGATTTAAGCTTACATCAAAAGGAAATGCGCTCAAATTAAGAGGCTTGGTTCTTGATTTAAGCTTAAATCTGATTAAATCAAGAGTATTTTTTCTTGCCGATGTTTTTAAGATTATGGACTCTAGATCCAATGTGTTTTTTTCCAGTGCATTCTCCGTACACGAACCGTGTTTTGCGTGATGTTATGGATAAGAAAGATATATCGGAGTGCGATGGTTCTGGTCCATTGTCTACTTAGTTGTTAGTCTTTTGCATGCAACATTGGTGCATTTGAACTCCGTTTTGTGATTAGGAACTACACTTTCTGACTCAGTCTAGGAACAACGTATCCACCATTGATTTCCTCATGTATTTAAGTTTCTACAGATGAGATAGAAATCAGTAAAATCATATAAATTCCAAGAAAACCAAATGTTGGTAATGAAGCACTTATTCTTACTATTTGATCCAGTCATCAACCGGGTGGTACCGCGATTAAAGCCGGAAGAATTGTCCTTTCCTTTGGGCGCAACGGGCCGTTTTTTAAATGTAATCCCGGCCGACTTTACGCGGCGCGTGAAAAATGCACTCCCTCGGAATCCAATTCAATCGGCCGGGGCTCAAATTGAGCGGAATCCGTGCCAAGTCTCCGACGGGCCCGGAAACAAAGTCTCTCTTCCGGAACACTTAAAAACGCCACTTTAATTCGCCCGGGTAATTTCGCCTCTGGAAGGGAACGCCCCGTAATCCGCCGATAGTGCGTGGAGCCTACCCCCCCCCTCCTCCCTTTCCACCCCGAAATCTTCACGAGCGTGGCTGTCAAATGGACCGAATTTAAGACGAATCTACCCCGAAAAAAGGGACTTGCCTCAAGCAGAGGCACTTTTGAATTCGCCGCCTAGAATGGCCCAGTTGCGCTGGTACAGAATAGAGTCGCTTTATACTGAGAGTCAAGACAATTTGAATCCATTTCTGATTGGATCCCGTATTTTAGGCCTCCACAGTGTCACAAACGGGAATAAAGATTACATTTTCACCAATTGCAAAGATTATAATTTGGAATGGACCAGGGAATTGCGGGTTCGGCAAGGAACAAACGGAATGAGAGGAGGAACGGAGAAAGGCATTTGAGAATGGGCCGATCAAAGATTACGAAAAACGTTCAATTTCTGTAATCTTTATTCCCGTTTGTGACTCCATGAGGGGTGTTGTCTTGACTCTCAGTATAAAGGGACTCTAGTACAGAATCGTCTTTTGATGCCTGATTCTTGTAGATCAACCAAAAAGAAGATGTGTCCAAGCAGCAACTTTCTACGTTCAATATTAACCGAGATATTGTCCTTTGAAAAGTCGGGTTTTTGACGTCATCCACCGGGGTAGTGCATAACATGGTATGTATTCACCGCGGTGGTGACATCATAAATCGAGTTTTTCAAGGCGCGATATTTCGGTTTGTATTCAACGCAGAGAGTTGCTGTTTCGACAGATCTTATCAATTTTGGTTGATCTGTAAGAATAAAGCATCAGAACATGATTCTGTGACCAGCGCAACTGACCGATTGGACCGCGTTAAGCAGAAAGGAACACGCATCAGCTATTGCCAAATTTAATGGGGCAATTTAATTTTTTACATGAAAACGGTTTTGCGAATTTTTATGCAAATTTCAGTGAATTTTATGCATAGTGCGAAGCAAATGCCCCGAATTTTTTGAAGGAATCCGCTTAAACGTCCTTTTGAAAAAATTGGATTGGCCACTTGAAGTTGGCAATAGGTGATGTGGCTTGGTTCCTGTCGCAGTCCAATTTAGAACTTTAGTTTGGAACTGAGCAGGAATAATGCTACCAAGAAGTAGGTAAATATCCTCTGGTCAATTAATAGGATTACATTAAATGCAATTAGGAGAAACCAATTTTGGCTCACCCACAAAAACACTTACCTGCCGAGGAAACGATTAACGCATACGTCGTTTGTGTAATCAGTCAAAAATTGTAGTTCCCTATTGCAGAATGTAGTCCAAAGAGAAAGCTTGCGTTTCTTGTATTTCTTAAGTCCAGCCGTTCACACTAGTAGTATGAGCAAGCCTTGTCACGACACATATCTAAAATATATCACTCTTCCCCTTGATTTTCAATTTCGTAATTAGCGTGTCTGTGGTTGATTCGGGCTCCCGCCCTCGTAATCTTTATAAATTATCTCATAAGCAACACTTAATGAGCCCTTTTCGATCTAGACGGACATTTTGTATGAATCGATGAAGTAATCCGATAAATTGCCACTAATTCAACCTTTAGAGGAGCTGACGTAGGCTTCAGGACATAAACGTAATGTTGTTTGCCGCCGTGTGATTAGCAGGCATTCTTTCAAACAGCCTTGCATTTTATCGATACTGGCAGGAGGCTGCTACTTCTCTTGCGGTCGAGTAATGTTGCTAAGAGTAGGATGGGACTT
>NW_017547114.1:865001-921296 GCF_001854935.1 Bemisia tabaci
GACAAGAAAAAATACTCTTGATTCAATCAGATTTAAGCTTAAATCAAGAACCAAGCTTCTTAATTTGAGCGGATTTCCTTTTGATTTAAGCTTAAATCTGATTGAATCAAGAGTCATTTTTTTTTGTCAATATTTTCAAGAGTCTGGACTCTAGATTCAATGTGTTTTTTTCTTCCAGTGTATTGATTGAATCCAGTTCGATTTAACGACGAATCCCTATGTTGACGTCCCCATTAATAGCGTCTATCAAAGTATTCCTTCCTCCTTGAGCACGAGCCGTATTCACGTCTCCAAATAAAACGTCGTTATTTTCCCGGCGTTAACCGATCGGGATCGAAGTGCGCCCGTGTGCGCGATGCTGCTCCGAGCACACAATGCACGTTCGAAGCTAATCGCGGGTGTGGGTGTCGACATGCCGTGGCGGCGGCGGCGGCGCTGACTTGGCGTTCCACCGGCGGGAGCAGACTCCGCTCCGGGCCGGGTAATTCCCGAGCACTTCATTCCGGGCCCGGGCAAACAAACCCCCGAAAATTGCAGGCAATACGCGATCCCCGACGCTTAAATTAACAAACTAATAAATTCAGCCAGATTCTCCCGGGTCGCGACCTCGGCGGGCGTCGCCGGCTGCTTTTGTCAGCTTTTCGCGCGCGGGCTTAAACGGCGTCGCCTCGACAGCCGGCTTATCTCCGGCGCGGGGCTCCCGGCGTCGATCCGACCCGGGCTCGACCTACCCTATTTATCGGTCTGCGGGTCCCTCCCGTACAATGCGTGCGGATAAATGAATGGACTCTTCGAAGCTGAACTGCTCAAAAATCTCGGTGAGCAATTCGAAAAAGGATCGCGCCATTTTTATTGCCTTGTCACAAGAAACAAAACTGACCACCTGCGAGGAGCATATGCTGATTCTGGGTTGCTACAGTCAGGGGCGTACCGGGAAATGTCAGGGAATTTCAAAAAGTCAGGGAAAATGACAAAAGTGTCAAGGATAAGTTGATAAGTACTTTAATTTGTTTTCCAGAATGGGTTTGACGTTTCGAACAACAAATTTTTCCCCATTGAAATTATTTCTATTCATGTTTTTTTGACCATTTGGCATATCTTATTTTGTCAGAGAATTTCACCGCAGTGTGTCAAGGAAATCAGGGAGTTGTCGGGGAATTTCATTTTCTAGATTTAGTGGAAACTCTGAGATCGTGTTCGTGATATTAGGCTAACATGCAACTATATGTACTCTCCGGGATGTAAATTGCATACGCTGAAAACTGAAGGCTTCTTTCGATCTGTGAGAGAATATTGGTAATGGAAGGTGCCATTATACTTAAGACTATTCCGCTTGTGGCTATCAGCGGAATTACGCTCCTTACAACTGTTTTGCCTGAAACGGTGTCAATTTTTGCGCATTTACGGCTTTACAAGTCTGCTGAAATGTCCTGTTTCAACCATTCCAGTAATTTCATCTGGAAGAGATTAAACAAATTTTGAGAGAAACTCGATTTCGATATTTTGAGAGTTTTTATCCTCTCATGGCAGGATTCACCTCCTCGTTCCCCGCAGTGCTGCCATTTTATTTCATCAAAAGATTCTGAAATAATTCCGATTTCCGGAAACATACTCCGATTTGTCAAAGTTCCGAGAAAAATTCCGAAAACGCTCGGATTTAGTTCCGAAGATCGACAAATTTGATCAAAAAGTCCCTACATTTGACTAAATAAATGGTTGAACTGGCGAAAAACTGCAAATTGCGAGGAAATTCTGTAAACGGCTTAAAATTCCGGGGTTTCAGAAGATTCTGGGAAAAATTCCGAATTGCGGAAGTACTTCCGGGAAATGGCAGCACTGGTTCCCCGTGTAACTTTAGAAGGGCAAACCTTGATAGAAGCAAACGACGGTGGCAAGGAGGAGAGCGTTGAGGAAGAGGAGGCAGGAGAAGATGGCGACGAGGATGTAGCTGGTGCGTCCGACGGTCTCGTCGATCAGCTGTTTGAGGTCGGCCACGAGAGAGGAGCCATCGTCGAGCATGGCGTAGTTGACGAAGCTCAGCAGCGGCTGCAGCAGGAAGTTCAGCAAGTCCTCCATTCTGCCCCCGGGCCACTTACCCCCGACCCCCGAGCCGGTCCCGTTACTCCCGTCCACCACTCACGGGAATTTAAAAAATGCGTCATCATTTTCACTCAATTTTACCACGGACATTTTTAACAAATTTACTCAGTTCATTCGGCTTTGGCGTGGGCCTGTCGTAACTATAGTCACTCGGCAAATTTTGTATCTCCTGCTGTTGTCAAATTATCGTTTTTTCATCCTAAATGTCTGTTATGGGAGCACCTGAGAGAACGGACGTATCAGTAATTTTGAAGGAGTGAAAATGGTGTTGGTCTCCTAGATTCTACTATACTCTTTTTTCTTTTAAGAAACCACTACAAATATTCCTAACCCTACCCCCTAATAAATCCTGCTCCTAAAAAATTATAGTAAATGTCCCTAGATGGCTGTAGGCTCCTCTACTGGAGTAAAAGCCCAAAATTAACCAAGAAAAAGAGAGGAATTTTGAGGTTAGGTCAGAGCGCTTTTAGGGCCCAAAAAGTCAGTCAGTCTGTGAAATCAAATTATCCAGAATTATTCATCATTACAATTTTTACAACCTGTCGTCTGTAAATCACATACTTGACATAGATGTTGTATAAATTTACCAATTTTTGCGGAGAATCGCTTATGTAGATACATTCTAAGCCATCTAGGTTTGGTGTTTGAATTTAAAGATTGGCAGCGGCAGTTTACTAGTGTTTTTCGTGTTCTAAGGTTTGCTGCCCTTTTAAATCCTAAGAAATCCGTATTTTGACATATCTGTGCCCATAAAGATTAAGAAGTTAAAATAAAATTAAGATAAGAGTACAATTTTCGTTGCGCGAAAATAGCGAAGCCCTCATTTTTGTGCAGGATACGAAACCTCCAGATAAAATGAAATTAACGAAAATTCGGCGCTGATTTGCTAATTGTTGTAACTCTACCCGATCGTAGGTATCCATTTGTCGAACCCCTTCCTCCTCCTCTCCACAAGAAAAGAGATCGTATGTGTACGCGTCTGAACAATATTTTCAAAATAAAAGTACTTAATATGCACGTGCCACCCGTAATTATTCAAATTCCCGTCATGAATCTGTTTTTTCTGCGACGGGCTCTCGAGTGGCGAGTTGAAATTATGTAAAGCCTCGAACGCGGTTCACTTTGAGCGGAGGATGGAGTTTAATCAAAACTTGCGGGGGATCGGCCGCGGCACGGTGATTCTTCTTTTAATTGACGTTCGCAGCCGGCAGATGGCGCTGCCGACGCCCGCACACGACGACTCGCATCCGGACGCACCGCAGCGCGTCTGTCAAAATTACCCAAGTTTGCCGGGATCCCGTGATCTCTGCTCCGGGACACGAGTTGACGCTTCAACTTTGATAATTAACACAAACTGCGATGAAATTGGAGTTGCAGGCGCCTTCCTGACCCAGAGAGACAGCAGTTGAATCGCCATCAACGGCACATTGTAACTGCCGCTCGCGATGTACGTGTATTTCAGGTTAGGTGTTTCGGGAACCCTACTTGGATGGATCTGCCGGGAACAGGTTTCTACCGATAAACGTGGGGCAATCGGATTGCATTTTGCAAGAGGAGGCTATGGGCACTGCAGTGGTATTAAGGGTGCACAGTTTCTTTTATTTCGCACGAAAATCCTGACAATTTGTTCGCAGGTTTCCACTCACACTGAGAAGATAAAATGAACCGCGTTTAAAAGGAACCAAGCCATATCAGCTATTGCCTAATTAAAACGAGAAATTTAATTTTTTACAAGGAGCGTTTGTGCGGATTTTTTTAAAAAAAGTTCAAGGAATTTGCTTCGTAATGTGCAAAAAAGTCACGGCAGTAAAGAGCGGAGCATCGCGAGTTCATGCCTCGCGCCATGGCGCCTTCAATTTTGCAGATGCAACATGGACATCCATCAAGCACGAATAGTTGTATCTCTGCGCCGGCATCAAGTCGCGTCCTTTATCACGCTTTATTTCCATTTTGTGTTTGTTTCCGTTCGTCTTATTTGTAGTGGTGCCTCAAAGACTACGTTAGTAAAACAGCGGAAGATTCAAGACGTATTTAATTGTAACTTGCAAGACTTTTCTGATTGAGACTGAGGATCCGTAAAATTATTGGATATTGTGAGAGTTTTGCAGTGCAGATTTAGACGGATTACAGAAGATTTGGCCTAACTCATTGTATGTTGTCAATTGTCCTCTCATTCTTTGTTTATTGATTTCTCATACTATTAATTTTTTTTACCAAAAAAAAGAAAAAAAATAATCAGCATTATGCTTTTGAAACTTCGTTTGGTTTTCCCTCAAACTAAAAATAGTTTATTCTTGAATTATATCTACTGGAGGTTTTTCAGATATAATGTAAAAAAATAAAACACAGACAAAAGTTAATCAGTACGTGTTATCATGTATTAAGGTTGTCCATGTTTGGCAAATAATCGGAGGATTGAAATCCATCTCACTCACTTGACAACGCGGCACACAGTTGTAAAACATCGCCGTTAGGGCTTCCTTGGGTTCGTTGAAAACAAAAATGTTGCTTAACTACAGCTAACGTGGAATGAATGGAACTTTTTATGAGTTCGTAGTAACAGAGCAATAGCTCTGTTTGCCTGCGTCATGTTTTGACAACTTTTTCAATCAGAACTTTTCGAATTTTGTCAGAGTACTTACTTCGATCTAAGACAAAGGGCGAAAAAACCCTTCGATTCCGACGCAAGTCTCGTTGATTTCTATTTGCCCATAGCAGGGAGAAATGCAAATTCACCCGTTTCCACGCAAATAAAACCTTTACCGTGAGATTTGCCCCGTAGCCACGAAAGGCAAATTGAACGCATTTATGCGGAAGATGCCAGTATACAGTTTGGATTGTAGGATTTCAGTAAGAACCTAGCATCAGAGTTTGGAACCCGGTTCAAGGATATTTTAAGGGCTACTACCATAAACAGTGAATTCGGTAGTGTGAAAAAACATGGCTTATAATTAGCCTTGAGCATGGGGGGGGGGGGGCTCTCATGGAGATAAACTTATTACGCGTCATGCGCTCCAATTGGGAGTCACATCGCATGAAAAAGGTCTATCTATAAAAGAAAAAGGTCTATCTACAAAAGAAAAAGGTCTATCTACAAAAGAATGTGGTCTCGGGTCAACACCTCACAATATTCCTTATAGATCTTCCAGTTTTTAAACGAGCTCCCAGTTTTGACAGCCAAAAGACAATAAGACTATATTTTGCAATTACAATTTTTGGCTCAGTTTAGAGGCAGCGTATGCACCATCAGTTTTTCGAAAGACTTACGTGCGTCACGGATGAACCGGAAATCGTACTTCTTAATTACAAATTGTAGCTCAATAGGTCCCGGTGTCCGTTCTAAAAACTCCTTCAATTCGGCAGGCATTCAATTTGCCCTCCGTTGTGCGCGAATAGTTGCTTCAGTTTAAATGATTCTGTGTATTCAAATAGGCGTTATCATTTGTGTTACATTTGATCGGGATTAAGATTAATTTTTAATACCTTGCTGAAGAGTTAATTCCCGCATTTATCAATGCATTATTAGTTGTTTTTTTCCTTAAAATTTTGAAAACGGAATGAGGTGGTCCTCTAACTAATACCTCGTCCAGCACTCCACTATGAAGCCCTATGATCATTGGACCCTCATTTTGCAATTAGGAATTAAGACTTTTAGGTTTAGAAACAACATACATATGTACCTTTAGTTCCCCTTACCACACAAGTGTTTCCCCTGATGAGCCAGAAATTGTAGCTCCTAATTGCAAAATGTAGTCTAATTAACTCTCAAAAGATTATTTAAAATTCACATACTTGAACGTCTTCATTTTAACTGAATGAATGTCAGAATGAATACGTGCAAGTCAGTAAGTTTTAAATGATCTTTTTTCTTCTTTCTCTTTTTTTGTGCGGCCTCTGTGATGCTTCATTTTGTTTTATTCGTTTATTAGGTCTACCATTAGAATACCCTCTACATTTCAGAGGTCTGTTATATTATATTCTGAGTGTTCATTAATTTTCTTTTTCTCTCTCTTTTTTTCAGTTCAACGGCAATACGTGGGGCCTTCCTCCTTTGTTCTGTGATTTCTACATCGCCATGGATGTTGCGTGTAGTACCTCCTCTATTTTCAATCTTGTTGCCATTAGTATAGACAGGTAAGTCAGTAAAACCATATCATTACCTAATAATATTTCTCGCTTCCTCAATTTTTCGCAGAATAAGACGGAAAGAAGGGAGACTGGTGAAAATCCTACTTGATGTAGTGTGCCAGGTTGTCTCAAAACAATTAAATCATACTACGTGGAAAAAGTGAGATTCAAAATTTGGCTATTTTCTCGATATGGCCGATAAAAGTATTGATTTAAGAGTGAAAAACATGTAATTTCTCGGGTTTTTTATCTCGTTCAGTCCCCTAAGTGAGATTCTAGGGAGCACATATATTCTGTCCGCTGGGGTGACAATTTACCCTCGGGTCGACCCTGCATGGACGACAGTCATGCATTTCCGTGGTAGGCATTTCACCGCACTATTTCGAGCACGTAATGCGCATTAATGTATTCTGACCAACGAAAAGGTGGTTTCCGAAGGATCAACACAATAAAAAAAACTAATGGCCTATAAATCCGCAATTTATCACGAAAATTATTCAGTGTGTCGGCGCGGTACTGAGGAGATATCAAAATCGAGGCCACAAAGCTCGTAAACCACAAATCGTCGGAACAGCAGCTGTGCCCTCCTCGAGAATACACATACGCAGTGATACTTCCTCGCAAAGGAAGAACGCCGTATGTCCCGTCAGACGTTGTCACGTTGCTTATTGTAAAACACAACTTTTTCGGAAAAGTTTAATCATACACTGGAAAAAAGCTTCGGCCGTGGAAGCCGTACTTACGGGCGATGTAGACATAACGTCCGCGTTCCGGGCTCAGCGGCTGGAATTTCCGGGTATAGCACCCGGAGTAATTGAAGCTACGTCTCCTGAGCCCGGAACGGACGGTATGTCCATATAGCCCGTAACTTTTTTTTCAGTGTAGAAGTAACTGAATACTTTTTTCTACCGTATTTCGTACTTTTCATAGTTGAAATTCTTTGCAATCCTTTGCAAGGATTCATTCCCTTTATGCTGCTGAATTTTACTCAAGGCTTGCAAACATTGTTCTTTTTACGATGCTATTTTAAAGGCTACCTTTAATCGTCCTTGGAGTCGACGCTTAATGAAGTTACACATTTTCAGACTTGCGACAGACGATCCGCCTTCTTGATTCTTCCGTTCCTTTTTCACGTAATAATGACGTTAGACGATCTTTTTTCGCAGTCTAGAAGTGCGTAAGCTTTTTTGGCGTGTGCTCTAATAACAATGAAAATCATATGAGGCCTCCTAAGAAAAGGAGCTGTTCGAGGAACGATCATGAAAAAGGCCCTCAGTGCAACAGATGAACGATCTGTCGACTTGCGCTGAGCGGTCGTTGAGTTATGACGTCGGCGGGTTCTTGGTCGATGACGTCACAGACGTGACACCTCGGCGGGACGACAACGCCGCCGGCGCTGGAAGGAGGAGCGGGATCGTAATATATTCTTAAATAGGCGAGCAATATCTAAAATTGGCTTTTTGCGCTGCAGTGGCAGAAAAGGCGGGTTTCGGCCGGGCGGGGAGGAAGGGCGCTGTAGCGTGGCGCGGGGGGCATAATTCCATTGCCGGTATCTCCGATTTTCAATCTATCGCCGGTTAGAATGTCTGCTGCTTTGCATCGATTATCGTCCCGCTCCCCGCTAACCCTCGTCGCCAGATCCGCCCCAAAATCACCACTTTCCTCCTCCTCACTTGAGTCCTTTTGCAGTGTGGGTTAAGACGTATGTGGATTCCATTTATGATTGGCCAGGCTGTCTAAAAGTCCGGAAGTAGTACTGATATTTTAAGAACGGTCCGGAAGTACTGAAAAAGTGTGGAATTCCGCTAGAACGTCCGGAATTGTATCCTTTTGCAGTGAGGGTTATGACATATGGATTACATTTTGCAATAAGGAACCATTATTTCTGGCTCGTTTTAGAAACAACAGATATGCCATTGGTTTCCTTGGACCGAAAGGTGCTTTCATTTAGGAACTAGAGATAGTGGTTCCTTATTACAAAATGTGCACTGGAAAAAAAAAAAAAAACACATTGGATCTAGAGTCCAAGACTCTTGAAAACATTGACAAGAAAAAATACTCTTGATTCAATCGGATTTTTGCTTGAATCAAAACGAAATCCGCTTAAATTAAGAGGCTTAGTTCTTGATTTAACCTACATTCTGATTGAATCAAGAGTAATTTTTCTTGCCGATGTTTTTAAGAGTCTGGACTCTAGATCCAATGTGTTTTTTTCTAGTGTGGACTTTATTTATGATTGGCCAGGCTGTCTACGAGTACGGAAATAGTACTGATTTTTTAAGGGCGGTCCGGAAGTACTAAAAAAGTGTGGGGTTCCGTTAGAAGGTCCGGAATTTCGTTCATTTTTTCTTCATTTTTGTCGCAATTTGAGCGGGAAGTTCAAATTTTTCAAATTTCGTCAATCGGAGGTACTGCAAAAGTACTGAATTTTTCTGTTGAGGAGTATTGAATTTCTGGGGAATATACTGAAGAAGTACTGTAGAAGCACTGATTTTTAAAAAGCCAATCTGTTTTCGTGGACACCCTGTTGGCTCTTGCACTCTGTTTCCAAACCACCAATAACTAAAGGTATAGTTTTAAAGAAAAAAAAAACTGTGATACTTACATGAGTTGTAATAACAGCAACATTTCATTCATGTCCAAAGTGTGAAACCACGTGTCTTCTTTGCGACGATGCAGACTTCCTGTCATTGTTATTGTTTCTTCGGAAATTAAGTCATCGTAATTTTTGAAAACTTCCCTAATCTCTCTACTCTATTTTGAATATTCTGTACAATTTCAAGTCATGAATTTGGCTTTTTTCTCTTCCGAAAAATAATATAGGAACGGAAATTTTGAAAAACCGCAATGGAGTTTCTTGGTTTCGCACTTTGGCCATCGGTATATGAGACCAGACCCGTAAAAAGGGACCTTATTTCTCGGGAGGGACTTCTTGATTCATAGTTACCAATTTATTTATTCACTCTATTTACATGTTATTTTTTCGTCCGATATCAATCCGATTTTTGACGGTATTTTGGCATACGTAATATTTTTTTCCTGGTATAGTAAGGGAAATAAGGACATTTTTGTCACTTTTTCATTTCCACTAAATTCCGGAGTGGGAGGGCAAAAGTTCTTCAGAGGCCTCGCTAACTGCTCATGGGAACATCACTTCAGAAAATCTCCCAACACTGACTTAAACTATTCCTGAAGCAGGCTCAGTTGCTCCACCCTTCTCAATAAAGCCTCTGGAATTTGTGCATTTTAAGTCAATATTTTTGTTTCCCCTTCTAACGAAAGTGCAGGTAAAGTCCAAAAAATTTCACACAAATTTTGACCGAAAAAGTCAAATATTTTGTTGGCGAATTCAGGAAATTTTGACATTTTTTCAAGAAAAATTTGCCACCCTGATCCTGACTCCTACCCATGTGATTCGATTAAAAATATTGACTTTTTATCAGACGATCTGACAACCATGCTGGTATCCCCCCCCCCTCTTCTGCCGGGCGCATCCGAGCGTACACGTCCAACCTGCGGTAATTATTGTGCTCTTGCACGGCTTGAAGGAGCTTGGTGCGCTGATGCCAAATGAGATAAAAAAAAGGTTAAATCGCCATCTTTTGTTAATTTTACAGACATTTTTTTATTTTACCGGAATTTTATCAAAGCAAACGGGAAAATTCCTCGGTGAAAGCGAGAATTGAGAGTCGGTAAAATAACCGAAAACGCTGTGTTAATAAAAAGCGGTAAAATCATCGGAAGTATCCTGCAATGCGTAACTTAGAAATTCGGGAATATTGGTCTTGCATGCCACGGGGATTTACGCTTTAAATAATTCGTCCTTTGTAAAATTTTGCAAGGAACAATATGGTGCCATTGGTTTTCTCTGAAAAAGATTTTCAAGCGCAAAAATATCTCTCAAAATCGAAGCCGCACCGGGGAGTGGATCCTTTGTGACCATGCTCTCACCAAACTTACCATGCGCAGAAGAGAAAGAGAAAGAAAAGAAAAGAAATCCTCTCTAGTTAAAACGAGTTGTATTCCAGATTTATTTCAGAGTTTCTGATTCCACTATTTTGCCTCATTGCAATTGAAAATTGAATTTGGACTCGTTTTTTTTTTTTTTTGAAGCTGCAGCGCTGAAGATAAATATTGCGCTGCAGCATTTAAAATCTGAGGAAGACTCGATGGAATTGACGGGTAAAGATATCAGAGCCTGATATCTTAGATATCAGATATCGTGCTTTGTGATAAATTGATTGATCTGCCATCTAAACCTATGGAAAAGGATCGATTATCGATTGTAGACATAAATCGATTTTTTACCATAGCTTCAAATGGGACTAAATTGATATTGGATGATTCATGCTTCGCTACTGGAATACATCGTCGTTTATGGCGTAAGGACGTATCTTGATTTCCGTATAAGCCCCAGAAAGCATGGATTTATACGTAAAACAGGGCTCACGTGGAAATTGAGATACGCCTCTACGTCTGAAGAGCGACGATATGGGTTACAGCTTTCCTTTTCAACTTTTTCTGAAGGATTTCATTTGAGCAATCGTGCGAATTTGTACTAGAAAAAATCGCGAAACTCGCGAAAGTACTTTTCACGAGCTCAACAGCTCAGCTGAAGTTAGTCAGAAAGTCTTTCAAGTTTAATTAGAACTTATGAATGCTTCAACAAAATAAAAATATCGAAAACATACATTTACTGGCTATTTAGTCCCTTTTAATGGCAAGACCTGAGAAATGTATTTTTGAGACAAATTGCATGCCAAGCCCTTAATAGCTGGCAAGAAGAGATATCGCGCCTTCATTTCGTGCAAATGCAACGCGGCCATCCGCATTGGAGGCATAGAGTTGCGTCCTGACTTCGGCGCTAATATTGTGTTTTTGTTCTCGGTTCTTGGACGTCGTTGAGCTTAAGATCCTAACTGTAAATGCCTTGCCTGTATATTTCTGTGATGTAAAATGAAATGAAATGCGGTATTTTGCTTTTTTTCTTTTTTGAATGGGCGAAGGTCGGTATTTGAAATGATGACAACTCTAAGCCGAACAAAATTGATAGGGCATTGCGAATCCTAATACTACCAGCGCTCTTGGAACCCACTGCGTAATATTCTTCTTTGATGTTGTTTTGCCACTCCTTTGCATTAACGTCGTATATCCAACAAAGTTTTAATTTTGCTTCTTTTTTATCTTCATTTTCTTCCTTCCTTTCTACCTTTTCCTCCTGCCTGTATTACGTCCTTCGTAATTAGTTGTTGTCGGCCTTCTGTGGTGAAGTGGTTGTAGCGCTTGCTATATGATCAGGAGGTCCCGGGTTCGATTTTCGGCCAGTTGACCCTAGTTCGATGGTCTCAAACAACAGTTATCTGGGGCTGGCTTAATTAGGGACGAAGGAACTATGGGGACGGTGAAGCGCAAGATTATCCCTCGTGGGATATTTGAAGTGTATAAAAGAATATTTAAAGAAGAAGAAGAAAATAAGAAAAAAGTGAAAACGTACTTAAAAGACGTTCTGAAAATTTATAACAGGAGACATTTTACGTAAAATGAACAAGGACACTGGAAAAAAAAAAACAAGCAGAAAAATCCAACATGAATATGTTGGAAAAGCGTGCCGAATAACTAAAATGTTGGACACATACCTACTATTTTCACGTCTTTGTTATTTGCATCAATTGGTACTTTTTGCTAAATTTGGGAGAAAATATTGATTCATGAACGTTGAATGTAAATTGATTTTAAAGATTCCGTCCAATTATCTTGATTTTAAGCTGATATGCGGCATTTCGCACGACCGTGATTTGGGCGAACTGCCGTGCATCGAAATCGCGTTGAGTTAATCTCTTTGGATTTCGAACTGTAACTTCTCTCCTATTCGGCCGATTTTTACAAATGAGGTCTCTTTTTATTTGTACTTTAACGGAAAGTAAGGAAAAACTCGCTAAATAGACGGAAAACAATTTTTGTGAAAATTTGGTGGATCCTGGCGTCACGGTGAATGGTTAATCGGGCGTGGAAGATAATAGGTTCGACGAGGCGACCCTCTCCTCGCCGTCTTTTATTGCCTTGCTCGAAACCTGACACCCAAAGCTATATCGGGAGATAACTGCAGTGGTTTGAGTGGATTTCTGCAGGGGCCACGGTTAGTACATGGTATAAAGAGTCACGAGGCTCATCACAGATTGCACTTGCAGTGCAAGACGCTCATTGGCTAAACAGTTTTGGCGGGAAAGAAGGTTCTAGAGTTGAGTCCTCCGAGCGTAAGAAAGCTTCTATGAGGTTTTTGTCAAATGAAATAATACGGTTTTGACAGGAAAATGTTCTCAAGGGTTCCCAATTAGCAGTTCATTCGGTTTTTTGGTAAGAGACCATCAGGGCTTGACAGTATAATGGTTCAAAGACAAGAAAACGGGTCCGAGGAAAACAATATTTGGACGGCCCGTTGAATAGCATTGGTTGATCGGTGTGCTGTACTATGGTACATCCGAGTGATTTCTAAAAGCGAGCCCTACTGGCACGCTTAACACATTGGATCCAGAGTCCAGACTCTTAAAAACATCGACAAGAAAAAGTACTCTTGATTCAATCAGAATCTAGCTGAAATCAAGAACCAAGCCTCTTAATTTAAGCAGATTTCGTTTTGATTCAAGCAAAACTCCGATTGAATCAAGAGTATTTTTTCTTTTTAATGTTTTCAAGAGTCTGGACTCTAGATCCAATGTGTTCTTTTTCCAGTGAAGGGTTTCCTGACTCGGATATTATATCAGTTTTTTTAGGGGTTTCATTTTTTAGTTTAACGTGTTTTTATAACCGTCTTACGAACAGCTACTGCTACCGGAGGAATGCAGTTAAAAATACAGCTCGCATCCGCCGGAAAAGTATCCTAAATCAGGAGTGCAAACGGAATCAAGATATCTCCGCCGAAAAACGCCCGACGCGTATACCCTTCGAGAGCCCGGTCCATGTTCAACCTGTGGTTTTAATAACGGTTCAATTAAGGGTCAAGCGTTCAATTAATAAATCTTTATTACACACGTTAGCTCCGCGTCGAATGCTCCGACTCGGCAAATCGGCAATAACTGCAAGGGTCGAGCTGAGACCGCGGCGGGGGCGGCCGTTGGCCACTTGACTCGGCTTATCTGTTTCCAGTTGAACAAAAGACTGGGGCAAACAGCATCCCCCCACACCCCCGACCGCCCTCAGTCCAACCCCAGCCTCCCCAGACGCAGCGTAATCAGTTGTACGTATGCGCCCGGCTCACTGTGGTAAAGCATTTCGATTAGTTGATCAATCCCATGAAGCTCTAGTATGTGATAGGAATTTGCGGTTTAGGTACTGATTTCTACGTAAACGCGAGAAACATTATGGTGCCATTGGTTTTCTCTGAAACAAACCCAGAAACTCAAAAAAGCTCCCAAAAAGGGGTCGTAATGGAAGGGATCAGTTGTACGTATGCGCCCGGCTCACTGTGGTAAAGCATTTCGATTAGTGGATCAATCCAATGAAGCTCTAGTATGTGCTAGGAATTTGTGGTTTAGATACTGATTTCTACGTAAAATTTCGCGAGAAACATTATGGTGCCGTTGGTTTTCTCCGAAACAAATCCAGAAACTCAAAACAGCTCTCGGAGTGGGGCCGTAATGGAAGGGATATCCCACGCTTTCCTGAGAGTCCACCTCTATATCAAACCAAACTATCTATGCATAGATAGGCAGTAAATACATCAACAGGGTTGCCTCTTTGCATTGGGAATCCAAAACTGGAAACACGGCAACCCTGCAACTGCAGTATAGATGTGGACTCTTGAGATAGCGGTGGGTATTCCTTCCATTACGGCCTCGATTTTGAAAGCTGTTTTGAGTTTTCGAGTTAGTTACAGAGAAAACCAGTGGCACCGTCGTGCTCCTCGCAATATTTTACGCAAGAAATAGTGTTCTTAAATCGGATATCCCTCACACATTCAAGAACTTCGTTTATTGATAATCGAAAATCCAGTAATCGAGTAATGGTCAAGTTGAATTAAAATTAGTCCATTATTTAATCGATTGATGTGCATATTTTGAAACGGTATAAAGTAGCAACATGTGCCCCTGGAAGCCCGGAAAAAAAAAGGTTAAGAAAAAACATGTCGCGCTGCCAAAATTTGGCTCCGCAATTAGTGATTATTTTAATGACACAATGGATATATGAAATTCTAAGACGCATATATTCTAGCAGCATAAGTGAAGAATGTCAAAACCTGAAAACGCGAGCCTTAAAAATTTAATCATAAAGGCAAGAACTTGATCGCAGTTTCTCTTATGAGACCTTCAAGTGCGAGAGAGATAGTTCACGACGGGAGAAGGATATCTGCATCTGCTGAAATTGATTACTCTTGATTGGTAGCATCAAGGTAATTTTGCTTAATCCTACTTTTTTCTGGGATCAAGTTTCAGAGCTTCAGAGATTACCTTCCTCATCCTTTTTAGTGTCAATATAGGGAGGTGAAAAAAGTTTGAAAATCCTTTTAAGTTCTCTTTTTTTTAAATCGAGACGCTGGCTGCCAGATGCACGACACTTCTTGGCTGTCACGGTGTTTTATAGAATCTTCATTGCTATGTTTCGTTTTACAGAAAAATCGAATAGGAGAATTTTCCGGAATCTCCTCTGTAGAGCATTGTAAAGTCAACTAGTTTGAAAAAATGCATTAAAATGCATGTGCGTGATTTCCTTACCATGAATGGAGTAATGTTAGGGCAAGCACTTTGTTGTGCGAGTTTCTGCATAATCATGTTAGTTTTGTTCAATAAATTGCTCAAGCTAACTCTTTGGTCTTCGGTCATCGTCAGGCGAATCTGATCATTGACTTATCCGCTGATAACTTTTAAACTTCAAGAAAGATAGCAGTGCAAGTTCTCTTACATGGACCGCTTTAAGCAGAAAAGAACCAAGCCACGTCAGGTATTAACAATTTGATCGGTCAATTTAATTTTATACTTGAAAAAAGTTGTGCGGATTTTTTTTTTTGGTGCAAATTTCAGTGAATTTTCTGCACAGTAGCGATTCCTGCAGATTAGCAATACTGTTTTAACTCCATTTAAACTCATTAGAATATATATAGGCAAGCTGCCTCATCAAGAATCGATTGTTTTACAAACATTTAAATGGAGAGAAAAGAATGTTGCCACTTTCAAGACTCGCCACTATTTCTGCATAGTATGAGGCAAATTCCTTAGATTGTTCAAAATAATCCGCACTAACGATCTCCTGTAAAAAATTAAATCGAGAGAGAAGATTGGGAGAGAGGGGGGGAGAGGGAGAGAGAGAAATTAGCCTTTATTTTTACCCCTCAGATTTATAAAGTTGCGAAGATATAAGCATAAGTCGAATATATTCATATCAATATCATTTATTCATTTGGTATTCAAAATTGTAAAAGTTTTCATAAATTTAAAGGTCTAAAAATTCAACAAATGTTAAAGCGTGGATTACATATATAAAAACAGTAAAAAATTAAATTTCTCCGTTAAATTTAACAACAGCTGTTGTGGCTTGGTTTTTTTCTGCTAAACGCGGTGCAAATATATTGTCTCTGAGCAAGATGTTCGCCAGCTATCATTGAATCGACCCACAGTGCGGCCTCCTGAAAACAGAACGAACTGGACACTCGCCCGACCCTATTTTTATAATTTTAAGCCCTCGCACGAACGGATTATATTTATAAAGGACGAGCACGAGTCGGCCCAATACCGTTTGCAGCCTTTGAATATCATAATTAAAATCATTGTTCATCGAATTTCCCTGCGGAAAGAATGGAGCCTTGGTCATGGCTAAAGCAACATCACGAGAATACCCACAAAGGATCCCAGAGGTGAGGCCTTTTCGCGGATCAAATATTAAACTTCTCGCACGAGGAGTTGAAACACTCTGCATCCCCTAAAATCTAGTCTTCAACTTCCACAGTAGTTGAAGCATGATGTAGGTCCATTTTGTACTGGAGAATGGATTAGAGAAGAGAGTAGAGGCCCCAATTCGAGTAGTGTAATCGGATCAGGCCAAAGTTCAGTCCGGAGAGTTTTCCTATTTTCTATCAGTGGTGAACTGGTGAATAATCGATTATCGATATTTTCCCATTTGAAGCTAAGGCGAAAGATCGATTAAAGGTTTTCGTTCCGAACACCCTGTTTATCGATCATTTTCCATTGGTTTAAATGGCAGGTCAATTGATGTATCGCAAAACATGCCAAGCCACTGTTTTCCACAGGCATCCTGAACTATATCAATTTGATCGCATTTACAAGAAGGAAACCTACGCGATTACTCAGCTTTTAAAATCGTGCGACTTTTTTTTATTTAAAACGAAAGTTCTAAATGTGTGTAAAGGGATGAAATGTATATGACCCACGGAAAAAAATAGGGTAGTCGACACAACCAGCGGCCAGTTAAAAATGCGCCAGCTACCGCGCGATAGTTACGATAACTACCGCATGGTAGCTGGCGCATTTTTAACCAGCCGCTGGTTCTGTCGACTACCCTATTTTTCCGTGTCGTTTTCATCTAAAAGTAACAGTAAAAGTTAGACAAACATAAACTATTTACAAATCAAGGAATTTTTTTAGGAAAGATGACGAAGCACGATTTTACAACATTGTAATTGCGTTATTTCATTTCTACTATAAAGTCGATCTAATTAAGGTGAATCTAAGTGATCCATAGGAACGAAGAATGCCATCACCACACTACAGCCGGTATATTTGATCAGCAATTATTGTAGCAACCTACAAGTTTATAAAAGAAACTGAACCATCACCTGCAGCAGCATCAGTATTGAGTGTTATGATTTTTAAAGAATTGAAAATTCATTTCGAAAATAGAGAGAATAGATGTTGATCATTCCTTACAGAGGGAGATGTCTTTATCTAACCTGAGAAGGGCATGAGCCATGTTCGTCCCTGTGATTTTCTCGATAAATCATCGCATTTGGATTGCATTTTGCAAAAAGAAACCAGGAGCATTGCAATGTTGCTAAGATTGAGCAACTTCTTTTGTCTTGGAAGAAAAACCTGATTATCTATTAACAGCCTCTATTTTACTCGCTAAAAACTGTAAATTTAAGGCAAAAATTACCCTGTAAATTTCATATTTTTTCATGGTTTCAGTAATTTCATCGCAAAGGATGAAAATGCACGATCTTAGCATCATTGCAATTCTTCTGGTTCCTTTTTGCAAAATGCAATCCATTTATAATGTTGTATATATCAACGCTAAGAGGAAAATGGGTGCAATCCTTAAAAAAAATAACCAACTAACTAACTATAACAATTCTCTCCTTTAAAGTGCTCCTTCCATCTAAACGCATGTAGAACAATTGTTCCGGAGGAAGCAACCTGCCTTGTCTGGAATCGATATTTTTAATGGATCTCAATGAAGGCAGCCAAGTAGAGTTGCCAACTCGGAAGAGTCCCCTTTGACGCCACATATGCGATGTTATAAAGTGAGGAGACGGTAATTGGAAGGAATACAGACTCAATAATTGCCCTCGGACGTGAGGCAAAAAGCACTCTAACTATGACAAAGCACCAATTGATCAGGGTAAATAGTCGTAAGTGTCTGAGGAGAGGGAGAGGAGGGGGGCATTAGCCTAATGAGCCTCGGCTTTTTCTCAAAAGCGCAAGTAGGTACTTACGAAGTGCGACGTGTGAACGAGTGCCTCTAGAACTTTTCGAGAAGCTCTCGAGGTCGTGACGATGCCAAATTATGACCTTTATTGCTTGATTTTTATGTGTTGCTGGGAAAACGACGAAGTGGCGATTTCTGGGAGAAAAGGTCGCAGCAAAAGCAGTACCACGGCGTGACAGAGGTTACACCCATCGTTATTCGGACTGCATCTTAAAATTCGGAACCACAATATCTAGCTCATTGATAAACAGGGTTGCCACAGTCAGGGAAAACCGGGAAATGTCAGCGAAAATGACTCAAATGTCGAAAATGTTAGGGAAAATTGGTTAAATCTTCTTTATTTGCTTTCCAAAATGGGTTTGAGGTTTCGAACTACAAATTATGCCTGAAAACTATTATCAATTATGTCTTCCTAACCATTTGCCATATCTTCAATTGTCAGGGAATTTCACTAAAATGTGTCAGGGAAATTTGATTTTCCAAATCTGTGGCAACCCTGGATAAAAACACCTATCTGCATAGGAAAACTAACATATTGTTTTTAAAACCCAGACGAAGGCACGTAACTACATTTGGACTTCATCTTGCAATTAGGAACTAGAATCTCTCACTCATTTTAAAAATAACGAATCTACCCTTAGTTCCTCTATGCACATAAGTATTTTAACGGATGGGCCGCAAACTGTAGTTCCTAATTTCAAAATGCATATGACTTTTTCAGCAGGTCGTTTGCCGAATCGTTATATCGAATAACCTTGATCGGTAGAGCCCTGTTCAAGCAATGCTATTTATCAATCAAGAGCATTCGCTAAATATATACAAGAATTGACCCCCGGGTTCGTTATCCTGCGTATGGTCACAGGTCGTATTATTAAAATCAGGTTTTTGGTTTTGTCACTACAAATCAATAAAAAACCGAGGACCGTGGGCTTGACCTAATAACTTTGACCTTTCAACTGATGACACCAGTTCATGACAGGTGTCGCGATACTTCGTTACTCAGCGTCGATTCTTGATTGCCTCCACGTTTTGTCGTCGTTTGTGTGTCATCAATTCCCTCAGAATTGACGTTTGAGGGGTAGCAAGCCGCAGAATGAATTTTATACGTAATAAATGAGACATGACTTCTTTTGCAGTTCACAACGCCTCGGAAAATCTTTGAATATACTCGAATTCTTCTTTTTAATTTTCAAGTCCTCGAACACTCTACAATTTTGCAACATTTCCTGAATCCGAATTTATCAATCTTCCGAATATGGGCAAAACTAGGAACTTTTTTTGCGAGCAGAAGGGCACCCAATCGAAAAGAGTTATCAAACCTGCGTTTGTGAAATTTAAGAACGCGTTTTTTATACCGAGAACACGTCAATCGTCAGTGCGATTTTAAGATTGAGAGCAGTTTCATAAATACAAGATGATTCTCAACTAGAGCGCCATGAGAAACCTGTAGCGCAATTTTCAATCGAACGCGCCTTCAATTTCGGCGATACTCTACGCACTGCCGTGGAGTTAGTTTAGTTGCTTGACCTAACCGAACCCAACTAACATCGACTCGGTTCATTATACAGAAAAAAATAGAGCAGTTGCCGAGCATAATTCGAATTTAATATCGATTTACCTGACATTTTATGCTCTCAGATGAATATCATAATAAAAAATGAAAGCAATTAGAGCTAAGGGGGATTTCACCATCTTCACATTATGCTTTTTGATCCTCTGAAGGGGCATTTTTTTCAATTTTGATTGCTTTTAGGTAACTTTTTAAGAGTGATTGTTGTGTTGTCCCCACCTTTAATTAATTTTGCTTCTCTTAAGAACTTCTACACTTCCTAAAATTTGACTCAAAAGATACGTCTATCATAATTTCAAAAAAAATTAACTTGTCTTTTTTTTCAAGTCCCGTTGACTGCTAGCCGTTCCTATAATACTCACATATTAGGGTTTCCCTTTTTTTCATTTCTTTACTTTTACCATCGGTTTATTCTATCGTGGTAAGGAAATACACCGTATGAACCGTCCAGAGTCGCCAAATTACCTGACATAAACTATTTGTCATTGCGGAAAGTTACGCATATTTTCCTCGAAATTGTCAGGTGTTGAATATTGAATTATGAAAAAAATTGTATGAAAAATTGGAAGGAAAGTATTCAGAATTTTTTCAGTTAATTTGTATTTCATTGAAGGCAACATGGCAACGTCTGAATGCTCATACACCGTTCCTTCTCAGCACGGCAGTATTCGACCCCTCTCTCTCCTCTTTTCTATTGAGTACTTGATTTTCTTGTTTTTTGCCATTTATTTTCCGCTCTCATGGCCGGATTCAGCGAGAGGGACCTTAGACCCTTCGACCCTTTAGACTCGCGTAAAAGGAAGGGTCGAGCACCCCCCTCATGCGCCCCGACCAACATTGTTCCAAGCCGAGTTTTATTGAGAACCACTCAGAAAGAAACTGGCCCTGGGCGGGGAGGACCGGGAATTTTCAGCGCTGAAATAAAACGCCGAGTAAATTAAAAGCCGAGAAAATTCCGCCCGAACGAATTGCAGGGTGGCAAGTACAGTTCCAAAAAGAGGGAGGGGGTTTATTTTGAATAACGTGTGCCTGGAAAAAAAGGAAGGGTCTGAGAAAACTATTTTGAGTGCGAGCAAATCCATACCTCGCTGGTTGCGTTGCCACATTGCGCTGAGTTTCTCAAGCTATGGGAAAAGGTTTTACATCCTCCAGTGGTTCGATCATTGAATCTTCATCAAAAAATTCACGTAAAAAAGCGTAAGCACATTTCCTTATTGCCAAATTTCTTCTCGGAAATCGTCTTTTTACTAGGAGAATCCTGGGCATTTCTAACTGAATATTTCAATGATTATTCTTCCGATCTCATGCAAAAATTAGAAGTTTTGAACAAAAATTGCACAGGTATAACTGCTGTAAAAAATTGAATTGTTTGTTCAAAGTGAACTGTTCAATTGTCAAGTGAACTGTCACTGTCACTGTTTGTGAAAAGTTTGTTCATGCGGCGTTTTTTCTTAGCACGGCAGCGTTTACTTTCATTTTTTTTAATCTTTCTTTTTGAAATTTTTAGATACTCTAGATTAATTTGCAGTTGAAATTCCCTATTATATTGGAAAGAAAATATCCTTATGAAGTCGTATCGAAAGAAATTTGGCACTATCGGAAGGCTCATACGGCGTTTGTCCGTAGCACAGCAGTAAAAGACGCGTCGCGAATTAATACCCTCCCTATCGTAGGTTTTTCCGGATTCCATTTGCTCGGTCCCCAGCGAGTTGGTCGTACACACTGTTGTCAGATAGTGCTAAAAATAAAAAAATGCCTCTTTAAACCCATGTATAAATATCCAAATTTTATCTCACAATCTGGTAACCTTGGTCGTACATCCCTATCTTATCGATACAATATATCGATTGAGAGTAGTCGATAGTTATTCTACGACCAACCCGCCAGTGGAATATGGATGTTTGACGTATCGGCTTATTTTACAGTAGTCTCCGCATGAAAAAACCGCGTAATTCCAATGAAATATGAAGGGATATTCGGGTTTCTCGCTCGGTTCGGCAGCATATTTTTTTCTGCACGATCCTCGTCAGGCGCTTAACCCGTATCCCCAGGGCTCATTTTCAGCCAAAGAGATTGAATACGCACCGTGCAGAGACAAGTGTCGTCTTGGGAGCGCTGAAACCTGGAGTTAAGCTCCTTACTGCCTGTTAATTTTAACGCCAGAGTGCGTTGTCGAATTGCTGCGCTAATATTTGGACTGAGTTAAGCAGAAAGGAACCAACCCACATTTTGGAAAAAATTGAGTTATGAGTGGATTTGAACTCAACCACTGCTCTACTATCTATCGCCAAAAATTCTAAGTTTTTGTTGGAGCAAATTTTGCAGAAATTAAACTTGAACTTTATCTTTTACATTGAGTCTTATGCAGGAGCCAAACTTTAAACCTCTTTTTCTCGGTTCGATCCCGATGTGGCTTGGTTCCTTTCTGTTTAACTCCGTCCATTTCATCCGCGCTGCCGTGTCACGCAGAGTACCTATATGGGTATAATATTGCCACGTCTGTGCTACTTTCTGATTGGTTCTTCATTTTCAGTCTCTCCAGAATGCTCCTTTGGAGCATTGTAAACAGACACGCCGAGAGGAATAGACCTGTTGCAAACTTCAGCCAGAGCAAAAATCAGAGTTGCAACGACAGACGATGACTCAAAAATCACGATGAGCGCATCTTGAAAGTCTGAAGTACACTCCATACCTCACAATCTGTCTAAAAAAATGTGTATTTTGAGCTTCCCACCTCAAAGACGATATTATGGCCCGGGGGAACAGGATAAAGCAATTTGCCTGCAGGTGCGTTTGCAGCAAATGTGGTTATGAATATGTTGTGCGTGCTGATGTCAGCTCATTACATACATAACTCTCTAAAGGCGCTTTTTGTGCGCAAGGAGCGCATTCTGTTGGAGAACGAACGAATTAGCGCCTATGAAACTCCTTCAGTATGCAAGCATGCAATGTGCTGAAATCAGCACGCACAACATATTTATAAAACAATTGCTGCAGACGCAGCTGAAGGCGAATTGAAAACAACGGTATAATGTGCCTGTTGCAAACATAATTCAGAGCAAAAAGAAGAATTGATTCTCATAGGAAGTGGCTTAAGACATTGTTAGTGGGGAGTGTCTTCAATTTATCGATGACCAAAGAGTGTAATCAGGTACCTGAAATGCGATGTTCCTAACTTTCCGTGCCATTTATATATTATTACGCAGGAACGAGTCAACTGGATAGTGGAAATACACAATATTCATATGACGGAGAAGAAAAATAGACGTGTTTCTGTAAACGGAACAAAAGACGTGTCGGAAATATGGGGTGTGTCCGTGGTGAGCTGCATAAGAAGCAATGTAAAAATCGGCATGATTCCTTCAGGGGAAATGGAAAACCGGGATTTTACGTTAAATCTAACGGGACTAAGCGCCAACTGTCTGCTAACTCATGAGCCGGTGGAATGTGACGAGAGCGTTGTGGTCAATAGCCTGTGTCACACTATCAAATTTAGCCATCAAAATATCCAGGTCAAGTATTGTTCTAATTGATTTATTTGATGACTTGGACCAATCACAGCACTTGACCTTGACAATTTGATAGAGTATTTTGATAGTGCGACACAGGCCATTACTCGTCCCCGTTGTCGTGTCATCGCTGACGTCACTGGCGCCTTATAATTCCCATTCATTCTTACAGCGCGAGAACCATCGAGCTCACCCCTTCTTTCTCATCTATCTCTGGTTCCGGTTAGCAGAAATCCGTCCAAATCAAAGAATAAATTACATTGTCAGGCTTTCCAGAGGAAAAATCAAGTATGATGGGAAGTCCAACGTTGCATACTGAGATAGATGGTTTCGAAGCGTTGTCTCTGATTCCTCAGTCAGATCGTTCGGGGTAACGCAGTCATTGGCGCCAAACCTGACAGTTTACTGGTTGCTGTTCTTATTCAACTGAGAAAGGCTTCAGCCAAAACGTTTTTGTGGTATTTATTTGAAAATTAGCTTTGTTATCCGCTGTTTAAATTGTCATCATTGGTTTTTTTTCCATCACAACATTTTTCTCGCTTTGAAAGGCCAAGTACTACGTTCTTAGATTCTTAAAAAAATGTACTATTTTTATCCAAGTGAGGAAGGCTGAGTTTTCAACCGAAACGTTTTGGTGGTATTTAAGTGATACTTAGTCTTGTTACCCGCTGTTTAAAGTGATATTATTGTAAACCTGACAACGGCGCCGCAGGCGGGGGGTAAGAGCTCCCTAGTCCCCATTTATCCCTTCTCGTCAGGGAATCCAGTGACATTCATTCACAAGAGCAGATCTCCGCCTAATCAAATTGGCTTAGTTCGATCCTCACGCTTCCCAAGTCACGCTACATCGTTGCAAAACCCCCGGCGGGACGGACTAAACTGTCGCTCTTCGGACGTAAAAACATATCTCGATTTCCCTGTGAGCCCAGTTCTCCGTATAACCCTATGCCTCCCAAGGCTCATGAGGAAATATAGATACGCCCTTACGTTAGAGGTGCGACAAAATGCCGAGAAATTCCAAACGCTAGTAGTGCCCAGCTCGCAACTCAGCGTGACCTGTCTGTGGAGCAGGACTTGGATTCAGAGACCAAATGGACTACATTTTGCAATAAGGAATACTACTATTCCTGGCTCGGTTTAGAAACAACCTATGTGTCATTGGTTTCCGTATGCAGGTAGTGCTTTTATGATGAGCTGGAAATAGTAGTTCTATATTGCAGAATAAAGTCCAAATCTTATTTTAAGTTCTCCGCTGTGGCAATCTCCGGTGATTTAAACGTTTCTGTCGTCTGTCACCATACACCATTGTTTCCGTCCGGTGATGATCGATGATTGATTTGGCGAACGGGGAGTCCATCCTTATACCAACATTCCTCTTCCCTCTGAATATTGTTGCCAAGAGAACAGTTATGCTCGAAGTGTCGAAATCGAGTCTCTTTCAAAAGTCGTCTAATCTGATTAGGATGAACGCGCTAATCCAACCGAAACAGAAAAATCCGTCTTTGTTTGTATAAATCAGATGAACTAAAATTTCTAGCTCATTATAGATACAACATATGGACGTATTTATGCTAAAAGGAACTATGAGCATAGGATTTGCGTGGAACATAGTTCCTTTTAGCATAAATACGTCCACAATATCGGCTCCCTTACGGAAGAGCGTAACTACATTTCAGTATTGCCAAATTTCCCCTCGAAAATTGAATTTTTACCAGGAAAATCTTGGGCATTTCTCGCTGGAAATTTCAGTGATCTCATGCAAAAATCAGACAAATTTTGGAAAAAAAATTCACAGGTACATTCTTGTAAAAAATAGAATTTTTTCAGTCAATTTTGCTACCTTGGATTAGAGTTACGTTCCTTCGTCTAGAAAACGACGATATATGTGCCATTAGTTTCCCTACGTATGTAAATAAGCAGATACGTGTCTTTGTGTATGAGTTAGAAATTGTAGTTCCTAATTGCAAAATGCAGTCCTTTTCGCACTTATTGCTTCTTCGGTGCTGACCCCGTGGCCGCTACGCGGCAATACCCCTTGACGACGCATTTTGCCTTCTAAGGCCCTCTTCGCGGGCCCTTTGTGTCAGTGGCGTGGCGTGAATGGTCGATTAACGATATTTCCCCATTTGAAGCTATGGTAAAGAATCGATTATCAAAGTGTTCGTTGCGAACTCTGTTAATCGATCCTTTTCCATAGGTTTAAATGGCAGATCAATCGATTTATCGCAAAGCACGTCTCGCAACTGCTTTGAGCGTTAATTTACTTAGAACGGGATCATTCGGGGACTTTCATGGTATGCAACCCGCAACAAATCGTCCAAAATTCGACTAGGAGCTTGGATACTGGACTGAGGATGGATATGGATTTTCTTTGCTCCTTTTAAGAGTTTTCTCAGCCGCCTGAGTTTCTCGTTAAGATTAGAACGAATATAAAATTTCATGAAATTTTCTACATTTTCGTGACGGAATCTTACATCTCTGCGTCGTGTAGTAATAAATCAGTGGCGTGGCGTGCTTTGCGATACATCGATTGTTCTGCCATTTAAACCTATGGTAGAGAATCGATTATTAAGGTGTTCGCTGCGAACACCCAGAATATCGATCCTTTTCCATAGTTTTAAATAACATAACAATCGATATATCGCAAAGCTCGCCACGCCTTTGTAATAAATACAAAAACTACACTACCCAAAGCACGTTCTTGAGCTAATCTTCTGGCGTAGAGATAGCTTCCTTGGTTACGCGGAGGTAGAACAGGGTTCAAATTCAAGCTCGCTGTATGTATTGTTTTACGTTTTGCATAAGGAGACCCCAAGAGTGAGTATTTTAATTCGAGGAAACCACACTCGCCAAACCGTCAAGTGCAAAGTCTTGGGAATTTTCTCCCTGAAGTAGCTCTATTTGTTGCATGGTTGCACTTGAGCAACAGTTCACTTAGTATAGCTTCTCAATGAAGCGCGCGCATTGTCCTCCGCGGCCGATTTTGTTTGAGCGCAACATCTCTTTCAATAAAACGGCAACAGGGCTCACAAGTCAAGCATCATTTATTGTTCTTGTCGTGGCTTTGCCCGTGAATCATAATGAGATTTACAGGGGCCACTTATCCCTCTCAGCTTTTCACCAACTTTCGCTCAACTTTATGTTATTTTCATTCTCTTTCCCCGTCGCTCGCCTCTCGTCACACATCTCCATAGCTTACGCATCCCCCCCCCCCAGTTTTTTTCAGTCGAATTGCTTTATCTTCGTCTACAATGTAATCGAGGGAAACGCTAGAACTTAATCCTTAATTCATTATAAATATCCAGTCTAGGTCCTGGAATTGATTTTTAAGCGCTCGGCCGATAGCACACTAGTGGCATAATAATAATATAATAAATATTTTTATTTGTAAATGCTCATTTTCAACAGCTCGAACAAATATGTCAGGGTTAGTGAGGATATAAGAGAGAAAAAAGAAAAGAAAAGAAAAGAAAAGAAAAGAGAGGAAAGGAAAAGAGAATACAGATTTTTTAAAAAAGGGCTTATGCTAAGTACTCCGCTAAATACTTCGAAAAACTCTGAGATAAAAGACTAAGATCAGAATACTGACCTGAATGTGAATAGACAGATATTTTCTCCGTGAAAGAGCCCACACAAGAGAGCGTGTAGTGAAATCTGTGGTCTTAGTTGGGTCTATGTCGAACATGCAACTATACTAACTCCGTGGCCAAGCATACAGTATCACAAAAATTGAAGGCGCTCCAAACCGAGATAATGATTTTGAAGGACATAGCGATCAACCCTCTTTATGCCGATGTTCATTATTGCGATTTCTCGAAACATCATGTGAGTCGCTTGCAAATCATTTGTGAATGTTAATTGCCTGCAACAGATTTGTTGTTAGTGGAAGAAAAACAGTATCGCCAATGGGCCAGTTGCGCTGGTCACAGAATTGTGTTTTGATGCTTGATTCTTGTCGATTAGCTGAAAATAACAAAATCTGTCCAAACAGCGACCTTCTGCGTTGAATATTAACCAAGATATCACGCCTTGAAAAACTTGATATATGAAGTCATCCACCGCGGTACACTCAAAAAAAGGTATGACTCTTAGACCAATAAACAATGGTTCAGAGATCCATAATTTCTAACCAAAGTGACTTACCGTCTACAGTATGGCGTTCTGAGCCTTACTTTATTGGTCGTGAACCATGGCTCCACGAAGTATATTTTATGGCTCCATGATCCATAACTCGGCCGGCAAGTCACTTTTCCCATAACCCAAACTCTGGTAAATCCCACCGATTATTTTTTTCAGTGTAGGTCGATGACGTCATAAATCGAGTTTTTAAAGCGCGTTATCTCGGTTAATATTGAACTTAATAAGTTGCTGTTTGGACAATCTTATTACTTTTAGCTTATCTACAAGAATCAAGCATCAAAACACGATTCTATGACCAGCGCAACGGACCCATTTATGCCGCTGCTCCTGTTAAATTGGAACCAACGGTTACCACGGTTACCTAGCAGGCACAAACCCACCTCTCAAATTTTTAGTTACTCCGCAGCTCGCCGCATCCTTTAATTCCAATCCCGTCCCGCGCTCTACACCCTGCGACGAAACTGGAGAGCCAGCGCTAATTCGCCCAGAACGAGAGTCGAGTTGGACGGGCTTAATTAAATAATGAGTTTCGGAGAGTGGCGCTTGATATTTAATTCGAATTTTAAACGGACAAATTGGATTTTTAAAAGACATGGCCTCCAATTAAACTCAATCTGCCGGGTGCCTGGGATCGTCGGATCAAATCTACCTCACTCGCGCTACGTCTCATCTGCAGAGGCGATTCCGCAAGTTGGCAGCCGTGTTGTTCCTCCATTTAAATCCATTAAAAATATCGAATTTAGGTGACGCAAGCTGCCTCACCGAGAATCAATTGTTTTACATACATTTAAATGGAGGTAAAACAGTGTCACCAACTTTGAAGAATGGCCACTACTCGTCTGCATTGCTGAGAGGCCCTGTAATTACGCCTGCGGGTCGATTGTTGAAAGTTTGAAGCAGCCCGATAAGACGTCCAAATGCGATACATTTTACGGTTATAATAGGGCTGGGCTGTGTCTTGTCTTGTCCTGCCGACGTAGTTTCAATAATCTGAATGCTGGATTTTTAATTTTCATCTATTAACTTTATGTAATGTTACGAATCCTTCCTTAACCATCGAATTCTGTTCAAACTGACTAAAAGTAAATATCAAATTCAAACATTCGCCGTAACTTTGACTAATTTTGGGTAATAAGAGCATAACATTTTTGAAAATCTTGACTGCGTTGATTCAGCAAAAGACGTTTAGTAACGTACATCCCATTCTTAAAATATATGACACACTAGGGGGAGGGGGTCAAAGTTTGCGTCACGGGTTCGTTGCATAAGAAGAAAGACGTTTAGGGCTGCTTCACGTAATGCTCGGAAAGGGCGTTCAGCGCCGATTATTCAAAATTTTAGGATGAAAAATCGCGGGTTGATAATTTTTTATTCAAAATTTATCACAAATTACTATTTTAAGGTCTCTCCTTTTCTTTTCCTTTCTTTTCTTTTTTTTTTAGTAGAAAGCAGACCTGTGTGTGTAATATGCGGTACAAGCGGAAGGGGAAGATAAAAATATGATTTCTAGCGTTACAATTATTTATTTTATAAGCGGTGCCGTAGAGTATTTTTGGTGAGAGGATTGTCATAAATTCTTCTTACCCACCGACGAAGAGAGTATTTTTTTTCTTTTCACCGGCCGCCGTAAAACGACGGTGAAACTACCAAACCACGTATCTCGGTTTGCGACGTCGCAGACTTCCTGTCATACTTTATTTTTTAAATGAAAAACTACCTCACATCCAGTCTTGAAAATTTCTGTGATTTTTCCTCTCTGTGCGGAGAAAATTCCGTGAAAATTTCAAGGAATTATATTGATTTGGTCTACTTCAAAAAAATAAAATGTGAGCGTAGATTTTTAAACACCGCAAACGAGATACGTGGTTTGGTAGTTTCACCGTCGAAAAGCTCTGTAGAAGTTTAAAACCCACAAACCAATTGAAAAGCAACACGACTTTCCCTGCACCGAAAAGCTCAGGTGATAATGCTCGTTTTATATGGTTACTCTGAGGTTGAGATGAGCCAGTCCATCACACTGCGGTTCTTGGTTAAACGTTGAGCTAATTTTCGCCGGAGAAAAGCAGGCAACATTTCTGTCAACAAAGTCAATGGAATTAATTACTCTTGTCTCATATTTTCAAACCAAATATTTACCCGAGGCATTTGTAATTCTTTTCGAAGATTGATTTTACCGGCCGCAATTTCTGTCTCCCAATCGACTCCTCTACTCTCTGACCTCTCCTCTGTCGGTTATGGGTAGAGTATCAGCGTCGATCTTAGTCAAGCTCAAACTAATTTATCAAACAATGAGGACGAGGAAAAAATGAGGGAAAACTCGGCGATAATATCCACTGAAAAAACACGGCGGAAGTGAAAAGGAAATATTTAGATTTGAGATGGACTGCGGTGCCAAATCTCAAGGGGTTTTTTTTCTCGAGAATTTTGACCGGAAGAGTCACTTCGAAATTACGTAACGCTGAGCAGGATTCTGTAGGCATTCCTCACCTGTAGCTGCGCAGAAATCCTCAAAAAATTAACCGTAAAAGAAGTTTAAAGTTTTAAAAATATTCCAAAAGACAAAGTTAAAGTCAAGAAATAGATCAAGATTTCTTTTGAAAGGTGGAGGAACGCTGCTGCTGGGAGAAGGAAAAAGAAACGAAAACAAATTAAAGAGCAATTATTTGCCGCGTAAAACTCCCTTTCAGGAAACCATGTTAGCAGACTGATTTTTGACATTGATAAAAGAATCGATAGACATAGGGAAAATGTAGTGATCCTTTTGGTTATTGTAGACCAAGGGAAAAATAATGGACTAACTATTGGTTTACTCGTGGGTCGCCGTTTGTTATCTATGACTTAACTTCTTTGTCCATTGCAATCTCCCACTTGCACCAGTGGGGTCGCTCCATTTTGCATTTGTCTTTTTTGTCTATTATTTTGTCCATCGATTACAATGATGAGCCCCCTGATCGAGAAAGAGAGCCTCTTCCGCGATTCACTCTTTGGAATAAACTCCTTTTCTTTTGTCTACTCATTCATAAATTTTATCAAACAATTTTTAGAATAGAATTAAATTTAAACTTGTTTTACTTTCGCCTACGATTTTAAACTTTAGGATTGTTTCTCTGAGATTATGACTTTCTGGATGAAAAAAATATTTGTGCTCCCGTTCACTTCGATGATCAGTATGTTTTTCATGCTGTTTACGATAGGTTTTTTTCTCACGTGCAAACAGCATTGTCTATAATGCACAAGATTTATATTTAATTCATAATAATTCAATTAAATTTAAGTTAATTTTTCTCTTTGTTTCAGGTAAGCATCAAGAGCTCTAAATTTCAAAATTCGCATGTCTAAGGTAAGTTTGTGGAAGCACAATTTCAATGCATTTTATGGCAATCTTGAACTGAGGCGAGCCAAAGTCGTTCTTCTTCAAAGCTATTATCTGTTACTCTACTCGTGAAAAACAACAAACTCCATCAGGCCGATTATTCAAAAATATAGACAAAGCTTTGGAGAAAGGGAAAATTGAGTGATTCTATTGGTTGGAATCGATGGTTGTCCTAGACCAAGGGGGAACATTACACTCGTGGGTAACTGTTTGTCAGTCTTCAAACTTGTCCATTCAAACCACCCGCCTCCACCAATAGGATTTCTCCTTTTTCCCTTTGTCTCCTTTGTGTATCACTTTGGCTATCAATTTCAGTAACCAGTCAGCTAATCCTCGTACCATAAATATCCTCAATCATCGACGAATCTAGCAAATTGGCAACATTGCTACTTCTATACATTTAAACCTATGAAAATGTATCGATTCTTGAAGGGGCCAGGTGCTTTAACAAGAATCGATCATTCAACACAGGTTTAAATGGAGAAAAGTCAGTGTTGCCAAATTTCTGGATCCGCTTCTGTCCTCAATTCCCATACGTTCGTATGTCTTAGTGAAAAATTCATCCGCAAATGTCAGGCGATAGCCTCACTCACAGTGAAAACCGGAAAAAGAATAAGAGACCATATGGAACCGGATTTATCATCAGGCTACATAGGCTATATCCTAAGGGCGCAACATTCAAAGGGCGAGAAAATTGTAAATTTTTATTCAAAGGCGTGAGTCCCTGTATATCAAAAATGTGTTTTTCGTGTCGTTTTTCACTTTTTGATTTTCCAAATCCTGTTCTTTTCCGGTGTCAATATTTTCGCAATCAATACCTCAAAACCATTTCAAATCATATTTTTCAGAGACGAATTTGAAGCATTTTTCATGACATATTACCCACCTCGACTTTATCCTTCGTTTTTTTTTTTTGGGGGGGGGGGGGTTCTTATCTCCCCCTCCTTCCTCCGAGGGCGCCGACGAAAGTCTGCCGAGGGCGCTAAAATTGAAAATCCGGCCCTTGTAATAAGAGAGCTAATGAACCTTTAAACCCGGAAAAAGCCTATACGCGTTTCCTGCTGCCTATTTTCTCTCGTGTTTTATTTTTTTAATAGAGAACTGAAATACTTAGTACCTTAGAATTTTCTGCGAACTTGCTTTACCTTGTTTTTCAATGTACTTACAAAATTTCGAGTTTTACTGTTGCTTAGTTTCCTGTGTTAAAATGAATTATGAGAGGCAATTAGGCAACGTTCGATGTAGTTAGGTCTGATTCCGGTTAAACGGAGGAGCGGTGAAAAATCAAGGGAGGAATCAACCGAAGCGGGACCGAACTGCGGGGGTGAATCAGCTGAGCCGCCCGAATCAAAACCAATCTCCTCTGCTTTGCATGAAAAGGCCCACGCAATTTGTTGAACAAACAACCCACTTTGACATTCATCAAAGGTTGTTTTCCTCAGTTGAAGTTGAAAGTCGAAATTCGTACCGGAAGCACTCGTCAGGCTGTCGATGAAAACTGATTATTCTTTTTCACACGCCTCACTGTTTTCCAGTATTGTCAGTTGGGTGTATCGAGCGTCGTGCGTGGTATATCGGCGATAGGTCAACATGTCCAAAAATAAATGTCCGGAGTACAAAAATGTCCAAAGTAAGAAAAGTCTATAAGTACCCTGGTAAAAATTGGCGATAGGAATTGCGTTTCAAAATACCATAGGAGTTCTTATAGCCGACTAAAGAAGCCTATTGAAAATCATATAGCTGGCTGTAGAAAGCGGAGCAAATCATATAGTCGGGCTATACGAAGCTATAAAAAAGTATACAGTCGGGCTATAGTTTCTATAGCCGGGCTTTACACTTTGTCGCCATTGGCTATAAAAGGCTATAATAAATTGTGTAGAAATTCATGTGCTTTGGAAATCATTAAGTTTGATACGGAACTACCTTAATATTTACAAAACACACATTATATTTTCCTTTAAAACATATTTTCTTTTATCAATTAAAATGAGAATAATCCATACAGAGTGTGCAAACATTTCAAAATCATGAGTTAAAAAACGCTGACTCCGCGAGATTAAATATTAGAGCCTAACACAAAGCGGAGCGGCGACGCACGGGCGCCTACAAACCTAACAGGGATACTTCACGCATTGCATTGCGTGAAGTATCCCTGTTAGGTTTGTAGGCGCCAATGCGCGTTTCACGCTCTCTGCCCGCCCGCCGCGCCACAGCGTGCCACGGCGTCTGAAGCAACTATTTCACACCAGAGGTGTTGACCAGTATCATAAGAAATTGAAGGTGCTCCAGCATATTAAGAATGACAGGCATCCTTCAAAAGCACGGAGCTTTCCTCGCAAAATAAATCAAGATACTACCGCACAAAAAGAGAGCGGTAGTCCAAAAACTAACTAAGTCCTTGTATCCGTATTTAATAACGTTTAGCATAAACTTTATCGTCTGGCTGTTGCTTAATCGCCATCGAGTTACTCAAATGCTGCAAATTACTGCAAATTGCATACAAGCCGAAATTAAAGGCGTTTTGGTACCGTGTTAACTTTTCAGTTTCACGTGCTTGGGATTTATCTCGGTGATAATTTTAAGTCTCTTGCTTCTTCTCGCTTCAAAGCTATATTCGAGAAATGCGCGAAATTCGTGTGCAAGCTACGCTGATATAAAAGTGCGTAAGTAACGTTCACGAAGCGTTCTTGTTGGACGTGGAGCTCGGTGACGCGGAGGCGAACGCGACATCGATCACTGGTCGTCACAATCACAACTCCGACGTCTCCGACGTGGAAACAAAAGCGGATCCCGAGACCGAGACAAACCTGGGCGGAAACTTTCACCGTCCTCGGGTTTTTTCTCTCATCCGCGAGTTGTTCGACTCGATTTCCCGCGGAATAAAACAGCTGGAATCAACTTTAGACTTTGATCAAAACGGGCGGAAATTGATTGGAACTTAAAACGTGCCAAGATAACAGTTACGAGTCGGAGCATCCGAGGAAATATCTTCCAACCCCTTCCTCTCACCGGAGCCTCCCTCTCCCGGCCCGTCTCTCGCGCTCTGCCCCGCCTTCTCTCTCCTACATTCTTGTCAAATTGTTCTCAAAAAGCAACCAGATTTTGTTACTCTGTAGAGTTTTTCCCCCCAAAAAATGCCCCCAGTTAAAGCAACGGGCTCCAAATTTTTGGGAAAATAGTAATTTTTCTGAATTTTGGCGACTCGATGGTCACGGGCTAAAATCATAAGAATTGCCACCCCCTAAATTCCAAGAGTCGAAAAGATTTATACACGGCATCAAAAGTTTGGAAATCTTAAGTTAAATCGGAATTTGGGGGGGGGGGGTGAATATGGATATATCGGTAATATTGGAGGTTAGGTCATCTAGCTTTAACTACAAATAAGAGGAGCCTCCCTAGAAACTCAAATTATCCAGAGTGATTTTTTATTACAATCGTTATGGTTTGCCGTTTAGAATATTAGACTTTATTTTTGCATAAATGTATTCGTTTTTGCGAAAGGACGTTCATTTATTGACATTCTTGGCAATTTTGGGTTGATATTGGAATTTGACGAATGTTAGCGGCATTTTTCTAACGTTTTTCGTGTTAGAAGGTTGGCTGCCCTTTTGAGCCCCAAGAGCTCCATATTTCGATACTTCCACACTCTCATGAGTAGGTACTCTACCTCAAATAATCTGTTCATTTAAACCAAAGTAAAATATCCACACTTTATCGTGCAACCTGGCAATCTTGCTCTGCGCGGTCGTGATGATATTAGCTCACGTGCGGCCACGCTGTGTCGCGGATCCTCACGCGTGGCCGTATCTCGCATGATTTTCCTTTCTTCCTTCCCTCGATATTTCACGCGTTGCCAGCGTGACTCTACACTCAATGAACCAACTTGATTTCCCCCTCTTGATTTTATGGCCTCATTGATAGGGACCGTTCAAGTATCTCGAAAGCCACTTGGGGGAGGGGGTCTAAGCTTGCCTACCGAAGTCTTGCGAGGGAGAGGAGGGAGAAAGATCAAGCTCTGTCTTCCATATCCCCTCCCCCACTTTAAATAAATAAAACAAAAATATGTATGTAAACAAAATAATTGTTTGGCTATATTTTTCAGGATTTCTCTGTTATTTTCCTTAAAAGGAGGTGAAGTCAGGCCAATCTTGCGTATTACAAAAAAAAAGATGGTTAGTTGTCTGACGGCTTTCTTACAAGAGGGAGGGAGTGACTGTTCTTCGCAGGGTGCAACTTTAGGACCTATTTTCTTAGGAATTTTTTTCTTTCTTATTTTAACCTTAAGAAAAGCCCCCTGAAATCTCGGTGGTTGAACCTGAGACACCCCGCCCATTCAGAAAAATTCTAGCGATGGTGTCAAAACGGAGTCTTCAAAAAAAGGGTATGACATCGAGTCAAAGGGTTGGAATTCAAATAATTTTCTCTCACTTCAGACTTTAAGATGACAACAAGAAAACCCTTCTTCTGAAAGTAACTTCAATTTAAATGAATAGTACTCACTCGTTGTATCCTACTATGAACCCACGTTAGAAGAATGAATTTGGTTTAAGCATGTAGACAGATGTGGTGGGTGAGAAGGCTAGCCACAATGTGTATGGTAAGACGACCATAGAGATAAGGATGCCTGGACGATCGCCCAAGAGATGGGCACAAAGCTGGCTCCAATCCTCAGAAGATGAGTGAATGTGGTTTAAGTTTAAATTTTGGCTGACTTCCTGTCAGGTTCAACACAAATATTTATGAATTTAATTACTTCAATACGTGCCGTATACGACAATGACTAAAGAAACAGTGCTAATGCCTCAGATTCCAAGGAAGCAAAATATACAGAGAAAAGGTTTAAAATTGCAGCAGCTGAATGCAATGTGTTTTGATAAGTGCCTTTTGATTTGTAATGTACACACGGACAGACTTATGTAAACTTGAAGCATTTAACTTTAAATTCTATGCAAATGTGAAGACGCTCTAGCGAGTTATATCACGGCACAAAATCAAACATTTGAAACATTATTCTAAGTTATCTACGCATTGCATACGCTGAACGTGTGTACATTATCTCATTACCAATACTAATAAGCTCTATGGCCTCCCAACTTTTCATTTTGGTCCCAGTTTGTTTTACCGTTCTAGTAAGCCGATTTTCATGATATTTGCGGCTACTGATTGGAAAAAGTTTTTAGATGAACCACCTCTATTTTGATTAATACGACGAAGTGATCATGGATATTTCCCCATTTGAAACTTTGGGAAAGAATCGATTATTAAGGATTCCGTTGTAAACACACTGTACTCATCGATCTTTTTCCATAGGTTTTAATGGCAGATCAATCGATGTATCGCAAAGCACGCCACGCTGTTAACTAATTCACGGGAACCCGCGACTAGCTCGACGCCCTCTGAATGTTGGGCCGCGTAGCGGACAGGGGCCTACCCCCTGTTCCCTGTTGAGTGTATTTTTACCCCCAGTATATATGCATATTTGGTTTAAGAAGTAACCCATTTTTTCGTTTGATAAATCATTTCTCAATCTCATTGTGCCTGATAAAAAAAAAGGAATACAATTAAAAGAAGTCGCCGAGACTTTGAATTGAATTCAAAATCTCCTCCGCCACGAGGAATAAATGACTTGATGAATGTTTCTTTTCCTTTCTTTAATTTATTTAATTATTCATCGCGACTTTTCCGAGCACGAGTGTTCCGCGTCTACTGATAATAACAATTCGGTACACGGAAATATTGCTCCGCCAAAATTAATTATTCTGAAAAATCTCCTTTTAATTTAATTGCCCTCTCCATCCTCGTCACAGTTAGTCGACCAAATTGATTGGATAATCAACTTAAACTTCATTCCGAAAGCTGCCACATCTCTCGCCGATTTTATGATACCGTCGTAAAACTAAAAACGCTGATAAATAATTCCGCGAATCGTAAAATATTCCATTGATGGAAAATGGTCGACGTTTTTCCTCCCTTTTCCCCGCAAATTTGAATCTAGCTCTTCGCATAAAATGATTGTAAAATATTGCGTCGGATTTATTTAATTTCAAAGACCTCTTTGAGAAACCGTGTTTATGTCGAAGGCAAATAGTGAATCAGGCATTTAGTCAAATGTCTAGGCAAATAGTCAAATATTCTTACGTAGATTGAAATTTTGATATTTTACCCTAATTTTAGATAAAATGATTTGTTGCTCCTGTGAAAAAGAATTCTCTGTAAAAACATGCAGCATACAATAGTATTTTAAACGAATTTATTATCCTGAATGCACATTTATCATGAAATTTTCAGCGCATCATAAAACATAGAATTTTTAAAATTTTAACATTTAACTGTACTTAAGGCATGTAAAAAGGAAGGAACAACGCGAGTTTGTAGATTTGAAGAGTTATTCTCCCCAAAATATTAAAAACCCTTGAACTCCTCGCCATAAAATTTGACTACCGGCTCAGGCATTTGATAAAAGCCTGATTTGACTAATTACCTTCGACATTCACGTGGATTGCAAAGGAAGTAAAATCAAGTTTAACCAGAAACATTCCATGAAATTACTTTTCGAAACAAAGTCGGCTAATTTTTCAGCAAAATTCTCGCAATTTCGATTGGGTTTTTCCTGAGATTATACGGAGGGAATGACCGCTGGAAAGTTAGGACAAGGGGTTTAATAATGAAATGAGGGAAAGTCGACTCCCGGAGGACTGTGAGAGGACAGCGCTGCCGTGATAAAGAAAAACGCCGTTTATGAACCTTCAGGCAATGCCAAATTTTCTTCGATAAAAAACGAATGGACCACTAGACAAGGTACAAATTTCAGCATTCTGATTCATGTTTCTTAACCAAAATTTCACGTAAAACAGGATGCGCACAAAGAAAATTACCGAAATCAACTCCTTACGAAGATATTCAATGATTCTTGGTGCATGAATTCAAACCACCCGCTCATGAAAAGTCAATGCTCTACGTGGTTCACATCGCGCGCTAAACGTTATCACGACACTCTGTGCGATATAAAAATCTGGCAACCTCAATCTTGACCCTTTGGCTCAGCTACAGCAAATTGCTCATAGTTTGAACAACACATGGTAGGAAATGAACAATGCTCGATTGAGAAGCTTGCTGAAACCGTTGTAGTGCGCGATTTGACTCTCGTAGAGCTTTGAGTTTCTTGTGAGCGGGCAGTTCAAATTCCTCGTAACCAATGTGAAATAAAAACGTCAATATCTTCGTTAGAAGTCGGTTTCAGTAATTTTCGTTGTGCGAATCGTGTTCTACGTGAAATTCTGGTTAAGAATCATGTATCAGAATGCTTAAATTCGTACCTTGTCTAGTGGTCCATTCCCTGATAAACCTATGAATATTTTTCTTCCAATTTTTCAGAGAATATTGTTTCTGATCCAAGTTGCTGATCTTGTTGGAAATTTTCTATTCTCGGAGAGTTGATCTCAAATAAAACACTTTGCCTCATATTGAAATTTTGAGAGGAGAACATTTTTTCGTCAGAAATCTGACAACTGCACCAATCCTGATTACGAAACATTTCATATTCGCCGATAAACTCAGCATATTGCATTCATTTTGACTTTAATTAACGATGTAAAGGAATGCGCCGATGCGAAATATTATGAGCAATATATTCGTGTTTCCTCAATGAAAATTTCAAATGCTTCACCACTGTAGTGCACGTATGGCGCGCTTAGTTAAGTTTTTGATTGGAACTAAATTGATGACGAAAAGTTTTTCATCTAGCTATGCAGGGCAACGCGGAGGGGGAAGGGGATGGAGGACGGGATGCGATAAGTTTAATAGAAATTACAGCTTGAGCAGTGCAATTATTTCGGTTCAAGTTTAATACGCACGAGTTTATTACGCTGATCTCGGTTTTTAATCAGTTCCAATTCAGTCGTGCTCAGCTCTCTGTTGCTTTCTCAGAGCGCTTTTGCCATTTTTTCAATTATTTTATCATTATTCTAACGCTCGTGCGGTGTCATGAATCCTTAGCCCACTACACTGGAAAAAAGACGGCTTGGGCGCCTTCACTTTGTCGTGATACTCCACGCTTTGTCAGGAAGTTAATTTAGTTACTTGTCCGTACCAAACTCAACTAATGTTGAAAAATGCTGGGCTGAACAGCGTTAGTTATTAAAAATAATAGAATAATAATTGTAGATTTTTTTCCGATTCAAATTTCATTCTATATCCGCAATGGGCCTATTGCATGCAAGAGATACAGCCGTGCGAATAGACTTTGTAGTGGTTAAATGACACGAAAATCACGATGCTCACATTAAAAAAGTCTGAAATACACTCCTTATTGCGCAATTTGCGTTGTCAGGAACGCGCTTTTTCAAATTTCCCGCGTCTGGGGGCAGTTTTCTAACGGAAACAATTAACGGCAACTCGCGGCTATTTCCGGTCAACTAAAACTGACAACATAACCTAAAAATCGGAGCTCGTGATATCGTGAAATGAAATGTAGAAGGATTGCGTTGGATATTTAAAAGTTGATCGATTTGGTTACTGCATAAAGCGTATATGGACCGCTATAAGAGATCACGTTGGGTTTGTAAACAAACTGAAGGAAAAATAACAACAACAACAACAACGACTCGACATCTTCCGGAAATCACCGAGCCCGTCGTTTGCTCGTTTCCGGTGATTAGAAAACTGCCCCCAGACGCGGGAAATTTGAAAAAGCGCGTTCCTAACAACGCAAATTGCGCAGTAAGGAGTGTATTTCAGACTTTTTTAATGTGACCATTGTAATTTTCGTGTCATTTAACCGCTAAAAAGTCTATTCGCGCGGCTGTATCTCTTGCATGCAACAGGCCCATTCTTATGCGTTTGACTACTGCGCGCATCTAATTGGCAGCAAGCTGACCCTTAATTAACGGTTCCCACCAAGAAAACTTCATGTTGATTCTAAGGAGGCATTTTGCATCATCTGTGGGCTGATTATTAAAATTTATAGAAAAGGATAGACAAATAATACAAAGAGAAAATGGAGCGATCCTATCTGTTCAATAGAGTGGTTCTAATAGACGTAGGGAGAAAATGACGGACTAGCAATAGGGTGTTTCTTTGGTTGCCGTTAGTTAGTCTATTACGTACCTCTTTCATCCATTTCAACCAAGCTTTTCCACCGATGGGATCGCTCTATTTTTGCTTTGCCCGCTTTGTCCATCGTTTTGTCTATCAAATTCAATAATCAGCTCGGAGGCAAGTCGCTACATACAGAGTCTCAAAAACTGTCAAAGACAATTACACGTCCCGTTTATAATGTACGTTTATAATCGTTAAATAAATTGCTCCACCCACCTCTACGTTTAAAGAGCGGGAAGTAAAAATCATATGCCTTCTACGAATAAGTATTAAGATCAGCCTTGAGGCTGACAAGGAGAAAGCCAGCAAAGGAATATATAAAGAGAGAAACTTTACTGTTAAAAATAAAAATAATTACGAATTCCTCAAATTTTTCAGTTTAACCGCTGACAAGAATGCAAACTTACAAGACTCAATATTAGTTTCCGCATCCCTTAGGTATTCGATTGTTTTTTTTCCGTGCTTACGACTTGGTATGTTGAGTACCCAGGATTAACCTGTTGAGCTACGGAGCGTTCGCAATTTTCTTTTCTCTTTTTTTATTTTGTAATATTAAACTCTTAAGGTTTCAGTCCATCGACTTGGCTCAAACAAGAACCCTGCGGAAATGCCGGCATTATAACTTTAAAATTAGAATTACCTCTTGCGGTCATCGAGGAGAAAAATATTCTGTAGTATTAGAAAGGCTGATGAGCTGTTCAAATTACCGCTCAGTTTTTGAGGCATCGGAAATATTATATATCTGAGTACTGAACATTTTCAAAAATAATTATCAAAAGAGCACCCTTTTCTATCGACAGCAGATACTTAAATCGATTGATCGGATTCCATCCTCTAACCTGCTGCATGCCTTCGTTTTGAGAATTGTGTAATCCCTATTTGCACCGATCATAATCACAGTGATGGTGAAAAAGTTGCACGTATGTAAATTGGATTACATTTTGCAATTAGGAACTAATATTTCTGGCTCTCTGTAGAAACAGCATGCATGTCATTGGTTTTCTAATGCAAATAATTTCTTTAATGGATGAGTCAGAAGTAGCAATTTCTAACCGCCAAATGCAGTCCAGTTTAAGCTAGATCAAGACTCACAACCAGTAGCGCTCTTTGCACTACACGCTGAAGGGGTCTTGCTTTCCCGAGGAAATTAAGTAGTAAATTTTATTATTTTATCATTTTTTTTTTATGAACCGTATACTCTACCGTAAGCCCACACGGCGCGTATAGAATTGAATAGGAGAAAAGGCTAGTCTCGAATTTATTAAGATGGACTTTATATTATTCCCTGTAAGATCGGATTTGTAGACTAGGACGAAATACTCAAATAGATAACTATCGAAGAAGGAAGATTTGCTGGCCTTCCTGGAATATCAGAGGCAAAATTTAATATAGGTTAGTGCGAAACATACTTTGCAGTGGCGAGGAGGTAATGATCGATATTCGATATTTTCCCATTTGAAACTGTTGTAAAGAATCGAATATTAAAGTGTTCGTTGCGAACTTGCTATGTATCGATGTTTTTCCATAGGTTTATACGACAGATCAATTGATGTATCGCAAAGCACGCCACGCCATTGATACTTCTCTGTTTCGACTCGGTTCCCCTTATGTTGCTTATTTGAGGACGCCTTTGGCATGACAAATTTTACAACAGTGTCATAAAACTGAGTAATTCTAAATCCCAATTAGATCGCGCACTGTCTTTCATGACGGATTGAAGTTATACTGAGGTACATTTACAGCGCGAAAGAGAAGGGAGAAGACGGGTGAGTCAAAGTTGTTGAAATTAACGTGAGTGAAAACAAAACTAAGACAGGATTCGATTTCGCCATTGGTTTGTCCTTCTCCCACATCAATATGAACAGGTTCAAATTGGACAGAAGAGGAAATTCGTTTTCTTGCCTTCGTCCGTCTGAAGTCGGATTTGAAGGTGGTTTAGTGCGTCGCTGCCGTGATGAGAAAATACATCTTATGGACCCTAAGGCGTTATCAAACTTCATTCAACTAATTACAAAATGTCGGGAATATTCGTATATACCTTCCCTCCGATTTTTCAAGGAATTTTCTTCGTAATTGATCTTAAATGCCCGAAAATTTCGAAGAAAATAAAATCATAACTTTTTTTACTAATGAGTTTTTTAAGAGTGTAAATTTGACAACATTTGATTGTTCATACGCCGTTCCTCATAGCAAGACAGATTTCCTCCTTCTGTGGCCCACCGAAAAATACAAGTCAATAGACTACGTTGCCGTTCACCGGATATTGCAGAACTATCCTTGCGGGGTGATTATTGAATCGATAAGAAAGTCGATTTATCAAATAGCATTGCGAAGGTAGGGATATATCGATCTAGGCCCTTCGATTATATCGCCAAGACCTAGTGTCGTTAAAATATGACGTCGCGCGCTCGCTGCAGTAGCAGTTCAGCAGGCCTTTGGAACAAATTAAACACTAATTTTGCAAGAACAGAAGCATTATCACCTGGGGTCAACTGAATCAAATCAACATTTCCCTCTGCACTGTGTGCTTAATACACTAAAACTTACAAGTAGGGGCAATTGCAAATGTTTAGAATCACGGCTGAAGGCAACCTTTTTATCCACGAAAAGGCCAAGAATATTTCCGCGGTGGAGGGATCGCGTAATGGACACTTTAAACGAATTTCGAGTAAAACTCAACAGTATAGCTCTTCAAATATACCCTTGCAAGGGATTTACTTAATCACTTGCTTCTTTAAAATATTGAAAACATACTTAAAAATAAAAATTCCTATTATTACACAATTTAACAGAATGACTGGTTAGGTTCTAACCTAGCAACGAAACTAACTTCGGAACAGCGCATGAAGGATCATGCGTAATTGAAGGCGCGTCACAGTGGAATCGCATTGCTATTTCCAGCTTTCGTTAATTTACATCGTGAAAATCATGCAAAATCATCAAAAAGTCATTGTAAAAATCTTTGTGATTCCTGACGGCTCCATTTTCAGAGTTATACAATTATTTTACTCGAGGTTTGCAAAAATTAACCCTTTTTTGGTGCCATTTCAAGGATCTTTTTGAACCTCCCTTATTTTACATCGTAAACCCTATGGAGCCGCGTAAGGAAAGGAGCTGTCTCAGGAACGACCATGAATACGGCCTATATTATTCCTCTTTAATCAGACGCTCCTTAAACCTCCCTTAATTCACATCGTTAACCATACGGGGCCTCCTAAAAGATGGAGCTGTCTCAGGAACGACTGCCCATTTTAATTGGACGGTGTTTTCCTTACTTCCCTGCGTGTCAGCTTCGGAAGCTGCAACGTTTGAAAGTCCACGTTCCGAGGAGTCTGGACAGTTGATTAAACAGTCCTTTCATCGCGGCGCAGCAAGGAGCGACGAGCGAGGAACGTTCATTTCAAAGAATCCGACGGCAAATGAACGCGCCCGTCCCGGAAAAATGGAGGAGACAGGCTGCGAAAGGGCCGCGAGGGGATGAAGGAGAGAGCGATGAGGGACGACAAGGTGGAGGACACAGAGTGTCACAACAAAGGTGCGGGGGCGGCGCGGGGTGGAACTACAAACAGACTGACACACAAGGAAGTCACCGGCCGGCGTCCCGGGTTCCGAGCGTGGAGAGGAGATCGTCTCCTGAAAGTTTACGCGTTATTTCGATGCAAATGGAAGGAAAGAGTGTAGAAGTTTCCCGGCTGAAATTTGAAGATAGACGATGACTCCTCTGCGGCCGCGCCGCGATGCGAAAATTCCCGGCATTCGGGCTCGTTTCAGTTGGAAATTCTGCTGCGCTCAGGACGAACGCCCCTCGAGCGTTCTCATGTTGTCGAATTTTCCCGTTTTTTTTATTTTTTTTATTTATTTATTCAGTACCATGTACAATTTAAATACATAATACAATATGGTATACCATATGGAATTTATGGTGCGCCATAAATTCTGCTGCGCTCAGGACGAACGCCCCTCGAGCGTTCTGATGTTGTCGAATTTTCCCGTTTTTTTTTTTTTTTTTTTTTTTTTATTTATTTATTCAGTACTATGTACAATTTAAGTACATAATACAATATGGTGTTTAGACCTGAAAGGTCTTTTTACACTTTTGTTTGATTGTAACATAAGATATTTATAAGTTAATTAGAGTGGCACTTTTTAGAGAGAATTTTCCCGGTAAAATATTCATTTCCGACACTTACTTGTAAAGACTTTCGCTTTTCCACAATACAAGTTCTTTTATGGAATGATTTCTCATGACGGTTCCAATTAAATTTCGTGCTTGCCCAAGGCTTCTCGGAAAATTAGATCCTCTAAAGAACTCAGAGATTAGAAAGAGTAAATTTCCAATTAAATTGAAATAGATTTGGTCGAGTGCAACTCGAGTAAAACTACAAATTATGATGTTTATTTCGTCACATTTTAAATCTTTAAGAGTACCTGGAGAAGAAAATTTCGCGAGGAAACCAATGGAACCACTTTAAAAACCTCAAAGTTTTGTATAATCGGAATTATAAGCGTTTAAAGTTTCCAAATTTTGTCCGACCTCTCCTATTGACTCGATCCATTGTGCGGGGGTCCAAAAGCTGCCGGATTTTGTTATCCGCGGGTCTTGTGATCGGTGCGGAAATTTTTGGGAAAAAGAGGAAATTTTAGTCCAAAATGACACCGAATATAATTTTCGGCAGAAATCACGGCGATGTCTTCGACTTATTAGGAGAGGATTTAAGCAAATTTTCAAAAAAGAAGAAAGAACATGAAAAAAAAACCGTAACTTTTACAAAGTTGGGAAAATCAGGACATTTTCCGGAGTTGAGTGAGGAATGATTCCGGATCGCGTAAAAACTTTCGGCTGATTGGCACTTTTTCACCCGTGAATTTGACAACGTGGCAATTTTCTGTAGTCTTTTTTCCTAAGGATGACAGGATTGTGGTTTATCGGGGGCGATCTGGCGGCGGCGCGGGGAGCCGCGGGTGATTTATCAAAAGTGAGCGGCCTATCAATGGCAGCCTGGGCTTAAACTCCGTTGTGAGAGTGCATGCCTACACCTGTGTGCGTAAGGCTGTTCCGGAATGTGTTTGATTTGCGGAGAAAATGGACCGAATGTTGCCAGGTGGTACCTCAGTGAGTCAATTTCAAAAACCTCCAATTCGAAGAAGNGGGGGGGGGGGGGGGGGGGGGGGGTTCACCTGACGCGCGCTTCGCGCTCGTTTTTCACTAAACGTAAATATGCTCAAATGAACTGTGTGCATAGGGTTTACGGGAAATATAATTTCTTTTAGCATAATTACGTCCAATTTGAATGTGCGTCCTGGTGGCAACACGCAACAACTATTAAAAACAGTTTAAAGAAATTCGTTAATCATGAAAAGACAACTCTTCAAAAAACTGTCAAAATATTCGTTTAGGAAATCTCCTCGGGGTTTTATGTAAAATTTAAGAGCGGTACAGTTTTAGTGAAATTTAAGTAAAAAGTTTTCCAAAAAACTCTCAAAATATCAACTTAAGTTTTTCAAGACCAAAAGTGCTAGGTAAAATTAATATAAAAAAAAACTCTCAAGGAAGTAATCATTTTTTTCAAAGATATTTCTCCGTTAATTTTGCAAAGAGTTAATGTCTACTTTTAATATGAAGCCGTAAACGGTATCAATAACAATTGTTTTAACAGTTATTTTAAGAATGATACAAAAATTGCTTTTTTAAATGTTGAACTGTTTCGATGGGCACCCTTTTATCCATCGTGGGAATAATGCATTTTCCGAGAAAAAAGTATCAATTCGGTCATGGTTTAAGCTAGGTTCACCTAAAAGTCAACAGTTTTGAAATTAAATCAAGCTTTAACAACAGTTCGCCCAAGCAGTATCTTCCTGTGATCTATTGTGTGACGAAAGACAGTTCAAAAACTTACTTCAATTGGACTACAGTTTGTAATTGGGAACTACAAATTCTAGCCTGGTTTAAAAACAACGTATGTACCATTAGTTTCCCTATGCACATACGTTTTTTCCAGAAGGGCCAGAATTTAAAGTTCCAAATTGCAGAATGTAGTCCAATTGACTCTCTGTTCAAGAGGGTGCATATCTAGAATGGCATTGCCTCTGATGAGTCACCCTCTCGCCTCACCAAGTGGCCCTTATGCCACGCAACCCCCCCCCCCCCCCATCTTTCCTGATATTAGCGATTCAGGCATCTCGTCTACACCAAAACGCAATACAGGGAGAATACGGGCATGTCATTAACTTTGAGATTACAGGTCATAGAGCTTTTAAGGCTCAAAAGGGCAAACAACTTACGAATTCAACTTATCCAAAGTGCTTTATCATTACGATTGAATCGTTGGGTGCAGGAAATGCATTTTTCGGTCGCGGTGTCTTAGAATCTCCACCAACGCTTCATCCATTAAATTATAGGAAATCAACGGTATTTGTTGAAACTTTTATTGAATTTTCTTCTTGATTTCGCTATGCTGAAAACGACAAATTTCCGAAAATTCTTCGAATAGATTCCTGTCTAAAACCTAAATTAGCAATCACGATTTTAAGACACCGCAGCCAAGAAATGCCTTTTCTGCACGCAACGCCTCAATGGAGAATTTGCATGCAATTTTTTTATTGCTTCATCTGCAAGTGCTTGAAGAGCCAATTTCACTGTATTTTTTTATATTTTTTTTCTGTTATGGAAAATAGTATAAGAATAGATTTAAAAGTGAGGAAATGCACCGCCTAGTGACGTCATCTGGCGGAATTTCCCAATTAAACACCTGTATCTTAGCAGATTAAATTATTTTGTTATATCTTCTACAATAATTGTTCAATTATTGAACCAAGGGTGCCCTCGTGTTCAGTTCGCTCATTAATTTCTACTTAAACTCGAAATTCGTCAAATTTCAGACACCAGCAAATTCTCCGTTCTTAAGACCTGTCGTTTGTAAAGCACGTACTCGACTTAGTCTTTGCATAAATTCGCCTATTTTTCCGGAAGATCGCTCGGTTGAGTACATTCTTACCCGTCTTGGTTTGATTTTAGAATTAGAGGAGTGGCAATGGCCATTTTGTGTGAGAAGGTTGGCTGCCCTTTTGGGCCCTTTTTCGACGTGTAAGTACTCTCCGTAAATAGGGTACTCCAGATTTCACCGGCCTTTTTACGCCCTGTCAGCGAGGGGGTTATCAGTAAGAGGGGCCTCTCCCGGGTTCCCCAGTCTGGTAACAGTGTAATCTCCGTTGTGCGGCGCGGCGAAAGGGAAGCCCGGCTTAGCCATCGACGAAAAACGACTTTATCTCCTCCCGATCGAATCACTTCAAAATACATGTTGGCAGCCCCCCCCCCCCCCCCCCCCCCNGTCCCCGCCCCTCCCCCCGACACCATCACATCTCTCACCCAATCCCATTCCATTCAACAATCCTTGCCTAACAATATTGGTCTCCGCATGCACTCTACTCGTTTGACACCGCTGACATACTTATACCCACTTACTTACCCTCACTTACACATACTTATCCCCCGCACCTATTCACGGGCGAGTCGCGAGTCTGGGAGAGTGAGACGGGGGCGCGTTGGAAATTGAGATTTATTACAACTGTCGGGCGAACGCAGAAAGTTCCCATCTCTCTCAATTCTCCTTTAACCTCGCATGCTAAAAGAGAACAAAGTAAGGGGCTCCCGAGTCACGCCGGCTCCCCTCCGCATCCCGTTGCCTTCTCTCTGTCTCTCTCTGCCGCGTGCGTTGCATAGGCCGGAGAGAGGGAGCGCCGCCAGACGAGGAGACGACGAAATCCAGGATTCCCAAAGACAAGTAATCTCTCGAGAATTTATGCTCATCATTATATGCAAAGTTGTCGGGTGAATTGCGTTCTCGACTTGACTCGCACGAGAATTCGCGGAGATCTTGAAACGTCCTCTCTCTCTCCCTCTGCGTGTTTTCTATTCTTCCTCCGATTGGCCCATTCCTCGAAGTGCACTCTCAGGCGGTGCATTCGGAGAATGGGCTGCACCTTTAATCAGTCTTACAAGTGAAGAGGCGATAAATAACGAGAAGGGACTCAACTTTGCCACAGCACCTCTCTTTATCTCTAACAATCAATATGCATTTGAAAGGAAGGTGGGTTGTAAGAAGAAAGATAGGGAGGAGATTAGATTCACCGTCGAACGCAATTTTTCGCGGTTTCGGTGACTGGTAATCGGGAGCATAGGTACGTGTAAAACGTGGAGAGAATATGTTAAAAGAACGGACTCTTTGATTTGTAAAGAGGTCATCGAATAAAGTTAGCCGTCTTTAACAGTGGCGAGGTGTAAATGATCTATTATCGATATTTCTGTATTTGAGGTCATGGTAAAGAATGGATTATTAAGGTATTCGTTACGAACATCCTGTTCATCGATCATTTCCGGCTTAGTCTGCTATTTTGGACTTTCAAATTTTGATAATGCACTGGAAAAAAAAACCCATTGGATCTAGAGTCCAGACTCTTGAAAACATTGACAAGAAAGAGGACTCTTGACTCAATCAGATTTAAGCTTAAATCAAAGTGAAATCCGCTCAAATTAAGAGGCTTGGTTCTTGATTTAAGCTTAAATCTGATTGAATCAAGAGAATTTTTTCTTGTCGGTGTTTTTAAGAGTCTGGACTCTAGATCCAATGTGTTTTTTTCCAGTGTGTGTATAAAAATTTGAGTTTCTCGTCTACAAATACTTCCTGATTTGAAGTTTCACAAAAATCGATTGGAAAGGAGCGGAGATAGACTTTACCTACGAAACCCACAAAGTGGCAAGTATTATTTGAGAACTTCGAGAAAAACACTTTAATGAGTTTCCTTGTAAAAATAATACATATAAAGCGATTCCGAAATGTTTAGACAAATGTTTTCGTCTTTGCTGCAATGGAATAAGCCCAAGTTGTATGATTCTAATCGGTCACACAGCTCGAAAACCGATCATAACTGCGTCAGGTTGGGTTAAGTTAGGTCACGCAACTAAACTAACTTGACGGCAATGCTGGAAGTATCACTCTAATTGAAGGCGCTCCAATCCTGAATTTGTGCACACTGTTTCTATGTGTATTCTACAACTTTTATGCATCGTACTTTCTAGGCTCTGTATCTCTTTCAATATATCACAGGCAGCCATGCTGCAAACAAACAGCTTATGGATAATTTAATGTTGCCAAATTTCTTATGCTAAAATACAGATTTTTCGAGAAAAATGTCTAATTTTAAGAAAGATTCATTCTCAGTTATTGACCGCACACTTATACAATTTGTTTTTCACATTTGTGGGAAAATATTGATGCTATTTTAAGATTCTACTTATGCCTCCCTTATTTACAGTGTAAACAGTACCAACGGCTAAAATCCCAAACCACGTCTCTCGTTTGCGGTGTTTAAAAATCTCCGTTCCTGTTTTATTCTTGTTATTGTAGAATAAATCAGTATCATTCCTTGAAGTTCTCTCAGAATTTGTTTTGCATAGAGAAGGAAAATTACGGAAGTTTTTAAGAATTGAAGATGGGTATTTAATCCTTTTATCAGGCACTTTATCCATTAAAATTTAAGATAAATCAATTTCAAAATCGCATTATGCTATTCTTATTTAACTATCAATAATAGCTTAAAGTTTCGGCTTTTTCAACTAATCACAAATACATTGGTTCATTAAAGTTTATTTTTGGTGTTTGATGAGGGCTGAATAGTTATTTATGTAGAATGCTTATCCGATCTGAGCTCATAAAAAAATCTGAGCATTTAAAAAAATAAATGTGACGGTAAGTCTGCAACGTTGCCAAAGCCAAGGTACGTGGTTTGGAAGTTTCCCGGGCAATATGGATCCTCTAAAGGAAAGGAGTTTTTTTAGAAACGACCAGTGGTGAGGCGTGAATGATCGATTATCGATATTTTCCCATTTAAAGTCATGATGAAGAATCAATTATTGAGGTGTTCGTTACGAACATCCTGTTCATCGATCCTTTTCCATAAGTTTAAATGGCGAATCAATCGATTTATCGCGAAAGAAGCCACACCACTAGTCTTTAAGCAATAGTAAACAATCGCCATTGCAAATGCAACATGATATCGTTTTTTAAGTACAAGGAGATATGCAAGAAAAGTTGTGATAAAGGTGGCATTTAAATAAAAACAGTAACATCTAGACTGCGTACGCTGCTGTATTTCGTACTAGTATTATAGTAGTACTAATAATCTGTTCAAATATCGATGGCGTAACAGCGAGATTACGTATCTTCGTTTGCGACGTTGCAGACTTCCTGTCTTACATTATTTGAAAAACTAGTCAACGTAATTTCTTGAAAACTGCCTTAATTTTTCTTTTATATTTGTTTCTCTATTCTGTATGGATTTCAAGCGATAAGGTTGGCTTATTTTTCTTCAAAAAACTAAATTAGGACTGGTAATTTTGAAACACCACAATAGAGATACGTGGTTTCTCACTTTGGCCGTCGATACGTCATTCAGAGTGACGGGAGCCCATCCATAATTTATTCGTGAAATTAGGGGCTGAGATCATGTTATAGCCTCGGCTCTTTCAGACTTTACAATGCGTAACGAGGGATGAAGTTAACCGTGAATTCTCTTGATTTATACCTTCGAAATTTTCGTGGAGATAAAGCAGTGGTCCACAAAACTTCCTTCCGGAAATATAAATGCAGTCTGACTGGAAAAGTCCATTCATCTTCAAAACGGACTTTTTCACGAACAATACGCAGGGTGACAAGGATATTTACTGTGCGGGTGAGACGCGAAAGTTTTTCGATAGTTTCAAGTTCAGAAACACGAGAGATTTCTTTTTGATAAAAGTCAAACTCCCAAGAGAGACGAGTTTTCTGCATCATGTTCCTGCACTCTCCTTTCATCCGGAGCAGACCAAAAAAATTAGAGCTCTCGAATGGTATGTTCCCTTTCACCCATTAAGGTTTGCGGCAAGGTTGAGCAAGCGAGTCCAAGAACGAGAACTGTTGGAGTTAACCAGGAGTCAACGTTGGCAGTTGCCACTTTGTTTCGGAGTACAACTTCCTAAAGCTTACTGGTTTTCATTCTCTCTCTCTCTCTCTTTTTTTTTAACGAGTGGCAATATGTAAATGTAATATCTTTTTAGAGCCTGCCAAAATAGATGCTTGATTGGGTTCCTCCTGGGAGGAGACGTAGGGGACGCCCAGTGAGAGGTTGGCGACAGGGGGTGTTGAGTGAGATGAGGGAGTGTCAACTCCCTGGTGACCTGTGGGAAGACCAAGCTTTGTGGCGATTGGGCGTCGTAGAGCGCCAAAGAGCGCTGTAAAAGCGACTCATATGTATGTAATATCTTTTTACACAAGGCCATTGTGTACAGCTTTGAACACAGGAATCTCCGGAGCGGTGAATCTGTAAAATAAATGTCATAGTTTACAGATTGCCGGAAAAAGCACAACTGGAAACTATAAAAAAGTTACTAGGTACAACACCTTAACTGCTTTTCGTGCATGTACTTAGTCTCATCATTTGGCACAAATCCTTAACTCAAAGTAGATAAGTTGCGCTTGTCACATAATCGTGTTTTGGCGCTTGATTTTTGAAGATTAGCTAAAAATAAGTAGATCCGTCCCAACTGCAACTTTCTCAAACCACCCCAAGAATTTTTGAGCCAGACCGACACTGACCCACCACCTCCTCTTTCTCTTCTATGCACCCAACCTTTAGAGCGTTACATAATTTGATGAACTTTAAAGAAAATAAAAAAACTTTGTATCGAAAAACGGGTCCCTTTCTGGCATACTGGGGATCATTAGAAAAAGAGCTCACTCACGATGGCTGAGAAATTTGGCAACTTCGCTGTCAGATCAAAAAAAGAAAAAAAACCAGTTTCAAAAGTGTCCGAAGTTTCTAATTCATGTGTCCGCTCGGAAGCGGCGACTATCTGGGCTCTGACGGTAGGTAAACTCCGCGTAGGGTTCGGGAGGCGGAAGGGGGGGGGGGGGTGACGGTCGGGAGAGAGGCGAGACAAAGAGAAGTCGGGAAGCAGATCAAACGCCAAGTTTTATGGGGGCCGAAATAATACGACAGCGGAAGTTGGCACAAGTTGCTGTCCGATTCACGAGCTCTGCTCCCGATAGCTCGCGTCGTAGCTGATCACCCCTCAACCCCTCCCCCCTCCCCAGAGAGGGAGTGTCCCGACCCCGCACCCTCCTCACCTCGTTTTCAACGGAGAAGACATCCCGGATCCCAACCTATGAGTCGACCGTCGAATCAATATCGAATTGTTCGATACAGCCCTATCGTAGCATTATTGTCTATCGATGGAAGTCGTTCGATAGGTATCGATGCAATAATCTCGGTGCGGAGGGCATCGATGGCCGTCACCGCAAATCGGTCTCACTGGGTTTTGTACATTCCAGTGCGTGTCGGAGTGTCGAGTTGAGGAGAGTATGGACTTGTCGCTCATAGAGGCCTCAGGGTCTGAGCTTAACTTCCCGTAAGAAATATCGACGGCCGCCTGGTGAAGCCTTGAGTCGCTTTATACTGAGAGTAGAGACAACACCCCCTTATGGAGTCACAAACGGGAATAAAGATTACAGAAATTGAACGTTTTTTGTAATCTTTGATCGGCCCATTCTCAAATTCCCTTCTCCGTTCCCTCTCTCATTCCGTTTGTTCCTTGCCGAACCCGCAATTTCCCGGTCCATTCCAGATTATAATCTTTGCAATCAGTGAAAATGTAATCTTTATTCCCGTTTGTGACACTGTGGAGGCCTAAAATTTGGGAACCAATCAGAAATGGATTCACATTGTCTTGACTCTCAGTATAAAGGGACTCTAGTGAAGCCCTGTAACTCCATTTGAGACGTTGCTGATCCCCGGCGTCTTACTTCATTTTTTTTCTTTGGAAAAATAGCAGAAGTAGATTCTTTTCTATTCTCTGTTATCAGAATGTTCTGCATTGATTTCAAGCTATAACGCTAGCTTGTTGAAATTCCAAAAAATGGAACAAGCAGTTACAATACATTGCGCCCACATCAATGTCTATATTGGCTGTATACAATATATTCGCAACAACAATTGCTGCAGAGGCAGCTGAAGGCGAATTTCTTGCGCACATAAAATGCCCTCCGAGAGTCAAGTATAAATTTTTCTCGAAATTTGCCAACACTCAAGATTAAAATGTGAATTGAACTCCGTGAACAAATCGCAGAGAAAAGTGCAGTAAATCTCCAGCAAATGTGTTAATTCATCAGCAGGAATATAGCGATATCCGCATGTGCACACGGCGCCCCTATAGAGTCCCTTGATACTGAGAGTCAAGACAATGTGAATCCATTTCTGATTGGTTCCCGTATTTTAGGCCTTCACAGTGTCACAAACAGGAATAAAGATTACATTTTTGCCGATTGCAAAGATTATAATCTGGAATGGACCAGGGAATTGTGGGTTCGGCAAGGAACAAACGGTATGAGAGAAGGAACGGAGAGAGGAATTTGAGAATGAGCCGATCAAAGATAACAAAAAACGTTCAATTTCTGTAATCTTCATTCCCGTTTGTGACTCCCTNGGGGGGGGGGGGGGTGTTGTCTTGACTCTCAGTACAAAGGGACCCTAAGCGCCCCCCTTTTTTTCTCTCTTTCGCGGCAGCGCAGATTCCAGGTACGCACTGTACTCGAATTTCACGAGGACACTTACGGGTGGCTTGTCTGCGTATTTTTCCGCTCGCCAAGGTCGTAAATCGACCCCGAAGCTCCCCATCCCCTCCGCTCCCGATTTATTTTCGCCATATTAAGTGCTCATGCATTTAATCGAAACGCTGATGGGAACCGCGATAGAGAACAACTTGTTGCGTTCGCGAGTGGTCGCAGTGCACCGCGCTGTCAACCGCCCTGTTGCATAAGCTGAATTAGCCGGCTTAAAGCGTGTCGCGGCCAAGTCGCAAAACCGCAGTCCAAAACCGCCACCGAGCAACTTCGCTCAAGATGCATTTAGAGATGACGTATTCATAGCCGCGCCTCCGATCGCCGTGTCATCTCCGTTTTCTCCACACTTGGACCGCGTTAAGCAGAGAGGAACCGAGCCACGTCAGTTATTGCCAAATTTAATTGGACAATTTAATCTTTTACACGAAAACGGTTGTGCGGATTATAGTTCGAATTTCAGTAAGCTTTTTGCTCAGTACGAAGGAAATTTCTGTTAGAATTCATAGGAATCTGCACAAACGTTCTCTAGTAAAAAAAATTAAATTGCCTAGATTTTGGCAATAGCTGATGTGGCTTGATTCTTTTCTGCGAAACGCAGTTGAATTTGTTTCCACCTCTGTTTCTACGCTAATATCATCATTACTTTGAGCTGAACTTAATTAAATTCAAAGAAATACATCCATTCTAATATCAGCCCTGAGATCCATAAATATAAATCTATGACAAGGCATTAAGTCACAATGGATATAGTTCCTTTTGAGTTACATGCGTCCAGCTCTTCCCCAGACCTCTCCCGCGTAGTCTAGGTATGTAAGAAATAAGTGTTAATAAATATGTGTGGAACCTCGTCACCACCTACACGCGTGGAAAATATAGCCCTTATTTCCCACCTCATAATGAGCTGAAGCGCGTATTGGAAAAACGATTAGTTGCAGCGTTATGCTTTTTCAAGGTTGCCGCTGCAGGGTCCAAAAATAGGCCTCGGGTAAGATAGAATGTGCTATTATTCAATGAATGTAGAAAACCTTTTCCTCTCCGGTTTTTTTCCATTCTATTAGGTCCTTTTAGGATGCAAGCTAAGTATGAATTTCCTCGGTTGACCCTAGGGCTTTTCTTGAAAATGAATGCCTTATCGTGGGAAAGGCAACATCCAATGTTTATGTAGTGTTCTTCTTCAGCGCAGCAGTTATATAATCTACCTAGTCAAATAACTAAAAAACACACAAAAATAGGTAACTAAAGCCAAAAAACAACAAAACACAAAGCCTGGGACGTCTTGGGGTGGTTTCAATCCCCTCCTTGACCAGAAAAAAAAAATATAAGAAATTATGATAATCAAAACACGTAGACCCCAATTTCGTGATAGCAAAAAGTGAGGTGGTGAGTCTATACAGTCTGTATAGTCTGTAAGTAGTAGAAGAAAGGGAAAAGGATGGCGAGGTGACCAACCCGAAAGGAAATCCCGAGCGGCGCAGCGTGGCGTGGTGCTTCGTGTCGACGCCTCTTGGTGGCAATGAGGAAGGGGGTCCTTCCACCCCTTCCCCCCTCGCCCTACGCGCCACGACTCAAATATTTGCATTTCATTCGCTGTTTGTTTTTCATTAAAACACTCTGCCTTCTCACGTTTTGATTATAACTTATGAATCAAGGACTAATCATCTGTGCTTTGTTGCCACCGCACGGTGGATCGAGTCAATCAGAGAAGTTGGACATGAAATCTTTAACTAAAACTGCAAATTTCGATGTTGAATTTGTCAAATTTTTAATTTTAAGGGGTGCTTTTAAAAAAAAAATTCACGAGGAAACCAATAGAACCACTTTTAAAACCTCAAAGTTATGTATGAACGGAGTCACAAGCTTTCAAAGTTTCCAAATTTTGTCCGACCTCTCACATTGACTTGGTCCACTGTGCGCTGCTAGAAAACTGATCAACCCTTTGGACGGATCTAAACATAATCAGCCTAGATACGTTTTCCGCTGTTTCGTTTTTACTCGTGATTTATCTTTTCGCTGAAAAAAGTTGACAAAATGGTTGAATTCATAGTCAAAAAACTTCTTTCATTAGGCCCATTAAGTTTGCATCGAAATTAAGGGAGGTTTAAGAGGACCTTTAACGTAGTATCATTAAAAGGAAACAAAATTTCACAAGACTTGAGTAAAGTTAACAGTTTGATTTGAGGAATAGGTTCTCAGAAGGGATCGCGCTAATTTGCTACAACAAAAAATGTATAATACGAAAGCATATGGAATGCAGATTTTGGAAATGTTAAAGTAGGCCATAAGGGCCAACTTTAAAATTGGTCCAAATTATGAAATCCTTTAATCTCTCATGCTTTCCTTTTTTGCAGTGGCAAATCCTTTGACACGATTTCTTCCAAAGTCGAATTGATCAAATCTACCAAATTCCGTATATAATGCCCTTTTTAATGAATACACACACACCCTCACACACACACACACACCCTCACACACACTACGTTAAAAGTCACCGTAAACCTCCAATAATCATAAATATAATTATCTCTTAGGAAAAAAGCTAGTTAAGGAGGGACCGTCAGTATCACCCATAATGCTTTGAAACCTTCGGTGAATCATCGAATCATCACTATCGAGTGACAAATCATAATTTCAATTATTACTCTGAAAAGGAATGACTGGCTAGGTTCTAACCTAACTGAGCAACTAAACTAACTCTGGAGCAGCGCATGAAGTGTCTTGCGTAATTGAAGGCGCGTCACCGTGGACTCGCGTTGCAATAAAGACTCCTGTCAGCATACGATTCTTGCCAATTTCCGTCTGATCACCTATGAAAGATATTCACGATAAATTTTAAGCAATTATCTTGTGAAAAGGTTTTGCATTAATAATTATTATAAGTAATATTTCTATTTACTCCTCTTTACAGGCTGTTACGTGTAACATGATGATACTGCCGATTTTTTTCCATTTCAGCGTGAACCATAAACATGCTATGACTCTTGTTTTCGCTAATGATACCTTAATTGCCGGTTTTTGTTTCGAAATCGTCTATTTACATCAAACGTTGCCAAATTGTCTCTCGTGTTTTATTTTTTG
>NW_017547114.1:922668-1001913 GCF_001854935.1 Bemisia tabaci
TTCAAGCGGATTTTGCATTGAAACAAGAGTCCAGACTCTTAAATCCGGCGACAAGAAACTGCACTCTTGAACCAAGAGGTTTTTTTTACCAGGTACGCACTGTACTCGGAATTTAACGAGGACACTTACGGGTGGCTTGTCTGCGTATTTTTCCGCTCGCCAAGGTCGTAAATCGACCCCGAAGCTCCCCCTCCCCTCCTGTCCCGATTTATTTTCGCCATATTAAGTGCTCATGCATTTAATCGAAACGCTGATGGGAACCGCGATAGAGAACAACTTGTTGCGTTCGCGAGTGGTCGCACTGCACCGCGCTGTCAACCGCCCTGTTGCATAAGCTGAATTAGCCGGCTTAGAGCGTGTCGCGGCCAAGTCGCAAAACCGCAGTCCAAAACCGCCACCGAGCAACTTCGCTCAAGATGCATTTAGAGATGACGTATTCATAGCCGCGCGCCTCCAATCGCCGTGTCATCTCCGTTCTCTCCAGTCTCCACACTTGGACCGCGTTAAGCAGAAAGGAACCAAGCCATGTCAGTTATTGCCAAATTTAATTGAAAAATTTATTTTTTACATGAGACGGTTGTGCGGATTATTGTTCGAATTTCAGTAAATTTTTTTCATAGTACGAAGCATTTCTTTAGCTTTTCACAGGAATCCGCCCAAACGTCCTTTTGTAAAAAATTAAATTGCTTGGATGGCAATGGCTGATGTGGCTTGAATCTTTTCTGCTAAACGCGGTCCAATTTTCTTCCACCTCCGTTTCTACACTAATATCATCATTACTGTAAGCTATGGACTTATTTAAATTCAGAGAAACATATCCATTCTCATATTAGCCCTGAGATCTATGTTAATATATACATGCATGACAAAGCTTACGTCACAGTAGTTATAGTTTCTTTTGATTTAAATGCGTCCAGCTCTTCTCCAGACTTCTCCCGCGTAGTCTGGATATGTAGTAAATATGTATTATTAAATATTTGTGGAACCTTGTTACCACATACATGCGTGGAATATATTCTCTTCTTCATAATAAGCTGAAGCGCGTATTGGGAAAACGAGTAGTTGCGGCGTGATGCTTTTTCAAGGTTGCCGCAGCAGGGTCCAAAAATAGGCCTTGTGTAAGATAGAATGTGCTATTATTCAGTGAATTTCAAAAACCTTTCCTCTCCGGTTTTTGCCCCATTCTATTAGGTCCTTTTAGAATGCAACCTGAGTATGAATTCCCTCGGTTGACCCTAGGACTTTTCTTGAAAATAAATGTCTTATCGTGGGAAAAGCAACATCCAATGTTTATGTGGTGTTCGTGTTCTTCTTCAGCGCAGCAGTTATATAATCTACATAGCCAAATAACTAAAAAACACAAGAAAATAGGTAACCAAGGCCAAAAAACAACAAAACACAAAGCCTGGAACGTTTTGGGGTGGTTTCAATCCCCTCCTTGACCAGAAAAAAAAATATAAGAAATTATGATAATCAAAACACCTAGACCCCAATTTCGTGATAGCAAAAAGTGAGATGGTGAGTCTATACAGTCTGTATAGTCTATAAGTAGTAGGAGAAAGGGAAAAGGATGGCCAGGTGACCAACCCGAAAGGAAATCCCGAGCGGCGCAGCGTGGCGTGGTGCTTCGTGTCGACGCCTCTTGGTGGCAATGGGAAAGGGGGTCCTTCCACCCCTTCCCCCTCGCCCTACGCGCCACGACTCAAATATTTGCATTTCATTCGCTGTTTGTTTTTCATTAAAACACTCTGCCTTCTCACGTTTTGATTATAACTTATGAGTCAAGGACTTATCATCTGTGCTTTGTTGCCACCGCACGGTGGATCGAGTCAATCAGAGAAGTCGGACATGAAATCTTTAACCAAAACTGCAAATTTTGATGTTTGATTTGTCAAATTTTTAATTTTAAGGGGAGCATTTTAAAAAAAAAAATTCACGAGGAAACCAATGGAACCACTTTTAAAACCTCAAAGTTATGTATGAACGGAGCCACAAGCTTTCAAAGTTTCCAAATTTTGTCCGACCTCTCACATTGACTTGATCCACTTTGCGCCGCTAGAAAACTGATCGCCGATCAACCCTGTGGACGGATCTAAACTTAATCAGCCTAGATACGTCTTCCGCTGTTTCGTTTTTACTCGTGATTTGTCTTTTCGCTGAAAAAAGTTGACAAAATGATTGAATTCATAGTCGAACAACTTCCTTCCTTAGGCCTATAAAGTTTGCATCGAAATTAAAGGGAGGTTTAAGAGGACTTTTAACGTAGCATCATTAAAAGGAAACACAATTTCACAGAACTTGAGTAAAGTTAACAGTTTGATTTGAGGAATAGGTTCTCAGAAGGGATCGCGCTAATTTGCTACAACAAAAAATGTATAATACGAAAGCATATGGAATGCAGATTATGGAAATGTTAAAGTAGGCCACAAGGGCCTACTTTAAAATTGGTCCAAATTATGAAATCCTTTCTCTCATGCTTTCCTTTTTTTGCAGTGGCAAATTCTTTGACACGATTTCTTCCAAAGTTGAATTGATCAAATCTACCAATTTCCGTATGTATTGCCCTTTTTTTAATGAATACATACTACGTTAAAAGCCACCGTAAACCTCCAATAATCATAAATATCTCTCTATCTCTTAGGAACAAAGCTAGTTAAGGAGGGGCCGTCAGTATCACCCATAATGATTTGAAACTTTCGGTGAATCATCACTATCGAGTGACAATCATAGTTACAATTATTACTCTGAAAAGAAATGACTGGCTAGGTTCTAACCCAACTGAGCAATTAAACTAACTCTGGAGCAGCGCATGAAGTGTCTTGCGTAATTGAAGGCGCCTCACCGTGGACTCGCGTTGCAATGAAGAATCCTGTCAGCATACGATTCTTGCCAATTTCCGTCTGATCACCTATGAAAGATATTCACGATAAATTTTAAGTAATTATCTTGTGAAAAGGTTTTAAATTAATTATAATAAACGTTTTCAATTCGATAATATTTCTATTTACTGCTCTTTACAAGCTGTTACGTGATTTTTTTTCTATTTCAGCATGAACCATAAACATGCTATGACTCTTGTTTTCGCTAATGATACCTTAATTGCCAGTTTTTGTTTCGACAACTAATCAGATGTAATCTGAAATCGTCTTATTTACATCAAACGTTGCCAAACTGTCTCTCGTGTTTTATTTTTTGTAAAAAAAAAAAAAAAAAAAAAAAAAAAANAAAAAAAAAAAAAAAAAAAAAAAAAAAACCATATTCTGGCTGGATATTTTTGGAAAGTATTTTTCAGAATCTTGGGCAATCTTTCATAAAATCTCAAGGCATTATTTTTTTTGACTTTTTGTTGAAAAGAATGAAACAAAATAGGAAATCGGGCTGCTTTGATGAGATTTTAGCCTCGATCTTATAGTTAAAAGAGTACTTTTTCCCCCGAAAAAAAGCTCGATAAATTTAGGCACAATATGAAAGAAGACCTCAACTCATTCCAGTAACCACATTAATCCTATTTATCTAATAACTTTATCGTAAACGTAGTGCCATAGGAAAAACGAAAAAATCGAAATTAAGAGATGAATTTTACAGCACAAAGTAGTACTCAACGAAAATTTTGAGACAAAAAAAAAGTCCAAGCACAATTAAATCAAATCGGAGTAGACTGATGCAGCTTTGAAGCACGCAGTTATAATCAATATCAGTTCAATAATCAATCCGCAGTTTTTTTTTTCTTATTTTTTTCCTCGTCCCCCGGAGTATGATTCAAATACTTAAGCAAAGAACTGAAATCCGGCAAGCGGGAGCAAGCGTGGTGCTAATGTTTCAAACGTCAAGTGTGGGTGTTAAAATAAGCGGGAACTCGAGTGCCGGCGCACAGTGGATCGAGTCAATAAAAGAGGTCGGACGAGATTTGTGTACACTTTAAACGCTTATAACTCCGTTTATACAAAACTTTGAGGCTCTACAAGTGGTTTCATTGCTTTTCTCGTAAAATTTTCTTCTCATAGTACCCCTTGTAATGTAAAATGTAACGAAATAACCATCAAAATTGGTAGTTTTTGTAAAAAATTTCTTGTCCGACCTCTCTGATTGACTCGATCCACCGTGCGGCGTGTTGGTGTGTGCCCGCTCGCGGGGCTGTGGGGAGCGAGACAAACGGAATAAGAATCGAATTATGTCGCTTTTACACTCTCGACACAAGTGGATTCAAATCAGATCAACAACTCGCCAGCCCCTCTTTTTCTCTCGACCCGATCCGTTTTTCCATTATTGCTACCATCGTCAATGTGTACAACGTGTAAGCAGTGCGCTTCGCGAAATCCTGTTTTACTTACGAATGGATAAGCTGAGCGCGTCATGAAGTACGGCTTTGATTTTGTATGAGGAGGAGGTGGAGCTGCGGGCTGATTATTAAACTTAATAGACAAAGCTGTGTACAAAGCAGCGGGCCGATTGTTGAAACTGATAGACAAAGCTATAGACAAAGACGACAAAAGGGATTTGGAGGGATCCTATTGGTGGGAGCGGGTGGTGGCAATGGACATAGGAGGTAGCTAATGGACTAACTAACGGCAACCTACGAGAAACCTGACAATTAGTCCATCATTTTCTTCCTTAGTCTGTAAGAACCAATCATGTCAACCAATAGGATCGCTCTATATTCCCTATGTCTTCTTTGTCTATCGCTTTGTATATCAGTTTTAATACTCGGCTGGCTGTACACAAGAAACCATGGAGCGATTCTAATGGTTGAAACGGGCGGTTGTTAAAGACCAAAGGAGAAAATTATGGACTCACTCTGTGGTCTCTTGTGAGTTGCCAATGGCTAGTCTATTGCATACTTCCTTTGTTTACTGCAACCGCACCCACTTCCACCAGTAGGATCGCTCATTTTTCCCGTTTCTTTGTCTGTCGCTTTGTCTATCAATCCCAATAATCAGCTCCCGGCCCCACAGTTTACCATGAGTCCGTGGCAGCTCTGGCGAGTCGATATCTCGCGGCTTTTGTGAAGTCTTCGATTGAAAAAAAATAATTATAGCTGATCGAAATAGTATCATCCATTACCTATCTATTTATTATTATGTTTTAACATCGAGTGATGCTGATGATACTGTGCGTCAGAAAATAAAAGGAGGTCAACTGAAGCTGTTTTTTTTTTCAAGTTAGGAACTTCTAAATATCGGTATTTTTCTATGGTAAACAATTTAAGGGAGGACATGGCGCATAAGTGCAAGTTCTAAAAAAATCGAGGCGTCAACGATTTTAAGTAACACTAGTCTGAATGCATATTTTGCGAAAAATTTGCTCCCAAATTTCAATTTTTAAGCATCGAAAAGTCAGCTTGAACTTGCTTTCCGCCGTAAGGATCCATGCAATTTCGGAACTTTAAACACGTTTACTCGAATTAGCAAAAAACTGCACTTACGCGCCTTGTCTTCCAAGCCTTGCATTTAATCTTTCCAACGCTGTATGGTCAAAACGAGCTTCGAACTCAAGAGCCCTGTGTCCTCTCGTCAAAACGGGGTCAAAATGGAAGCTCAAAATGAATCTATAAATACGATCTGTTCGCGATTCTTGATCAAAAAAGAGTCGCGCCGCTCTATTTTGAGTTGCAACACTCATCAATCGCATCTAGTCCCGACTTCGAGCCACTTATCGTTTAAATCGATTCACTTTGAGCTTCCATTTGACGCCATTTTGACGAGTGGAGACAGCGCTAAGCTAAAACTTTCAATGAATGGACTGATACTTTAACATTTTGGTGCTTTTCTCGTGTGTTTCAGATATATAGCCGTGACTCAACCTATTAAATACGCGAAGCACAAAAACAACCGGCGTGTGTGGTTGACGATAGTTCTGGTGTGGGTGATCAGCGGGGCCATCGCGAGTCCTATCGTCCTCGGCCTCAACAACACCCCCGACCGGATACCCGATCTCTGCATGTTCTACAACTCCAATTTCATCATCGGCTCCTCGCTCACTTCTTTTTTTATTCCCTGTTGCATTATGGTCTTCCTTTATTATAATATTTTTAAGGTAAGTCCCATCATCAGCCTCTTTTTAACTCTTATTTGAAATTAATATGTGTCATTAAATCTTGTGGGTTTTTTTTTTTTTTTTTTAAATTTGACGGTGAAACTATAAAAATCCGAGATTGCATTATGGTCTTCCTTTATTATAATATTTTTAAGGTAAGTCCCATTATCAGCGTCATTTTAACTCTTATTTGAAATTAACATGTGTCATTAAATCTTGTGGGTTTTTTTTTTTTTTTTTTTTTTTTTTTTTTTTTTTTTTTTTTAAATTTGACGGTGAAACTACAAAAATCCGAGAGTACATCAGTTCCTTTATGCAGATAAGTGTTTTTACCTATGAGCCAGAAACTAAAGTTTGTTATTACAAAATACAGCCCAGTTGATCCTGGATGGCGGAGGGTCGATAGGTCAGTACTCCTCTCTCGAGGCTAATTGAATCGACCCATGCGAAAACGTCCGTTGTCCAATACAGGGTTTCACAATTGCAGTGGTTTCTCTTGCCTCACGACACTGATGAATAAGATTGATCTCTTTTGTAAATGTTCATTTATAAAGGGTCTATTTATATAATTGTTCTACATTCCTAATGTCTGAAACCATCTTGCGTCTTTAAGTTAAAACGAAATCGTCCACTCAAATTCTGAAACACTGTATTGGACGTCGGACGTTTTTGCATGTACGCCGATTCAATTGGACGCTGAACGCTCTTAAAGCAAAATCAAATCCATCGTGGTTTGAGCTCCTCCATTAATGTTTTTAAATGGATCTCTGGGCTCAAGTCAGAATGGGCGTAGTTCCTTTTGATTTAAATTCGTCCTGTTTGACTTCATCTTGCAATGAAAAACCACCATTTACAGCTCATTCAAAAGAGCGCTTACCTGCATAGAGACGAGACCCTAAAGACCCATATGGACGTATTTCTGCCAAACGGAACTATGTGCATAAAGACATGAGCCCTGAGAACCGTAAGAATATATGCATGACAGGGCTCACGTCATTATGCACATAGTTCCGTTTGGCAGAAATACGACCATACGTTGTTTCGGTAATGAGCCAGAGTAAGTAGTTCCAATTGCGATCGGTGCCCGTGATCGGTGATCGGTGATCGGTGATTGGTGCTGGAACTCGTTACCAATGCTCACGCTCCAATAGTTATCCGAGTGTTGGAATCTCGAGAAACGATCCGAGCGTAAGGTGAATTTTTATTCTCCCCGTTGGAATCGGAGTCGCCACCATCATGCACCGGTGAGCCGCGCGGGAACAAAAGGGAGAAGCACAAAGTATAAAAGGAAAAGTTCCGTCAATCCAACAAAGCATCGGGCATTAAGTATCAAGTCGATCGGCAAAAGTTGGGCCAATTAAATCCTTCCCGGAGTTGTACGTTGTTGTTCGGCGGGGCCCTCAAGTTGTTTAAAGTTCCGCCGGCGAGGGGGCGGGGGTGGGGGGATGGGGGCGCTCGGCCGAAGAGGCGAGAGCGCGGGTAATTGGAGTAAACAGGGAAACAGATCAAACCAGGAGCGCTCTTTTTTCTTTTTTTCCTCGGTTTGTAAATTTAATCACTCGATTCCTCTGCGTGTTTTTAATTGTTTAATTGGCGTGCTCGAGCGTAACCAGCCGGGGCTCGAAGGGGGAGGGGGAGGGGCTCTTGGCTTCGAGGCATTTTTAATGTTCCGTAAACATTTCGAGCCTCATCGTTTCGGAGTCGTCGCCACTTTTAGCCGAAAATCATCCGTTTTTTTTTCTTCGCGCAAAGAAAACTTGGCGTTCTCATATTTGTACGGTTAGGAGCCGAATAAACGTAACCCACAATTTTAGAAAAATTGAGTCATTTGTATTCTCGACATACTCAGCGAGGAATTTATATATTGCCCGGAAAAATGTGTTCTGATATCAACACCAGGGGCGTGATAATTTAAATACATAGACAAAGCGGTAGACAGAGAGGATGAAGAAAAACTGTCTTTGGTGGTGGCAAATCATTGTAATCCTTGCAAGATTCTATTTCCAACGTTTCACTGCTGAATTTTACCTGAAGTTGAGAGAAAATGTTCTTTTACTGATGCTATTTTGAGGGCTACTTTAAACCTCCCTTTTTTAAGGCGTGAATCAGATTGGGCCTCCTAAAGAAAGGAACAGTTTAAGGAACGACTATAAATACGATCATAAATCTATAATAATCTCCCGTTTCAACGAATAGGATCGCTTCATTATTTTCCCTTGGTTTTCTTTGTCTATCGCATTTCTCCATCAATTTCAACAACTAGTCCGCTGGCATCATGACAGAATCCTGATTTTGAGTTTTATGGTCCTCAGCTATAGGTCTTTCCCCCTGTGGACGTTTGTCTATAACTTTAAGTGTCAAGAATCAGCCCGCTAGCATCATAGCCAAATCTCAATTTTGAATTTTACGGCGTCCAGATCCTTGTGGACTTGTGCCTATTGCTTTTGTGCATCAATTTCAATAATCAGCCAGCTGGCTCATGGCAGTATCCCTATTTTGAGTTTCACGGCCTCAGGTCCTTCCCATTGTGAAGGTTTGTCTATCGCTTTCATCCATCAATTTCAATATTAAGACAGCTAGCATGATGGCAAAATCTCAATTTTGAGTTTTACGGTGCCCAGGTCCTTCTCCCAGTGGGCGTTTGTCCATCGCTTTTTTCCATACACACATGTAGGTCGCTCTATAGCACCTTGCGCTCTACGACTCCCAACTTCCGCTACTCCCTGTCGAACCACAAACCTGGGGGTATTGAGCACCTTAACATTCCAATTTTCCATCCCACGTTCCACATTCCTTACATTCCATCCCAATTTCAAGTTTTACGGTCTCAAGTCCTTCCCATTGTGTAGGTTTGTCGATCGCTTTTGTCCATCAATCTCAATAATCAGCCTGCTGGTTCTTCCCCCTGTGGACGTTTGTCATAGCTTTTGTCCATTAATTTCAATAATCAGCTCGCTAGCACTACGGCGAAATCTCGATTTCGAGTTTTACGATACTCAGATCCTTCCCGTTGAAGTTTTATTCCCTATTTTCCGGCTAATTTGGGAGCGTGGGAGCTCTTTGTCCCGACAATAAGTTAACGCTCATCTGGTTGCCCCTTGAGTTGATCCGTCGCGTCGTTACGCGCGTTTCAATTACCGACGGTGTCATCGGATCGCTCCCCGCCTTCTCTCACTACTCCATCTTCGCGCTTCGGATAAATTCGATCAACGGAAACATAATGAGAAAAACAGCGATGACACACTAAGTTATTTCCAGACGCCAACACTTTTACGGTCCCCGGAAAGACCCGGTTCCAGTCGTTGCCACCGAGTAAACGGAAAGCAGAGCAGGCCATGTTTACTGCAGTCGCAAGGAAATAACAGTTCTGTTAACGCGCTTTACGCCTCTGTAAGTTGACGAAACAGCCAGCAAATTGCCATCGCTTACTCTACGTGTTGCCCCACGGTGAAACAAGGATGAAGACTACTCCTGTGGTAATTAGCGGGCTGATTATTGAAATTAATAGACAAAGTAATAGACAAAGCAACAGACAAAGCAATAGACAAAGCAACAAACAAAGAAGATGAAGAGAAAATGAAGCGACCCTATAGATGGGAGCGAGTGGTTGCAATCGTCAAAGGAGAAGAGCACTGCCGCGCTAAGGAGGAACGCCGTATAAACATTCGAAAGTTGCCAAATTTTCTCTGATAAAATGTTTATTTTTGTGGAAAATTATTAATATTTTCACGTGGAATTTTCAGACTTTTTCGATCAAATTACATGCAAAATGACCTAAGAAAGTGGAAAAAAATATTCACAAATTTTCTTGAAAATTATTGATGTGTCGAAATAAATTTGGCAACGCCTAAGGGCTCATTAGACGTTTTTCCTTAGCACGACAGTGTAATATCTTTTGTCTTCTTTGTCTATTAATTTTAAAAATCTGTATCGATCGATCAAAAATTATAAATTTATCATCAGAATGATACATATGTTTTTTTGTTCTTACAAAGCGAAGAAAAAATAACAAATTTCTCAAAAGATTCAAAAGAATTTATCGAAGACAGGGAGATGACTTAAATCGATTGAACAGTGGCTAAGAGAGCATTTTCGGCTAAGTCTGCTATTTTGGACTTACAAATTTTGATAATGTCTTTAAAAATTTGAGTTTCCCGTCTAAAAACACTCTTCGAAGTTTCACAAAAATCGATTGGACAGGAGCCGAGATAGGATTCTCTTACAAAACCTACAAAGCGACAAATATTCCTGGAGAACTTCAAGAAAAACAGTTTCATCATTTTCCTTGCAAAAAACAATACATAAAAGGCAATTTCGGAACATTTTGTCAAATTTCGTCTTTGCTGTAATTGAATGTCCCCGGGTTTTACTATTCTAATCGGTCACACAACTCGAAAACCGATCACAACTGAGTCAGGTTGGGTTAAATTAGGTCACGCAACTAAACTAACTTGACGGCAATGCTGGAAGTATCACTTCAATTGAAGGCGCTCCAATCCTGAATTTGTGCACACTGTTTCTATATGTATTCTACAACTTTTATGAATCGCACTTTCTAGGCTCTGTATCTCTTTCAATATATCACAGGCAGCCATGCTACAAAATAACAGCTTATGGATAATTTAACGTTGCCAAATTTCTTATGATGAAATACAGATTTTCTGAGAAAAATGTGTAATTTTAAAAAAGGCTTATTCTCAATTATTGACCGTACACCTATACAATTTGTGGGGAAATATTGATACTATTTTAAGATTCTACTGAAACCTCCCTTGTTTACAATGTAAACCATACTGACGGCTAAACTTCTAAACCACGTATCTCGTTTGCGGTGTTTAAAAATTTCCGTGCCTGTTTTATTCTTTTTATTGTAGAATAAATCAATATCATTCCTTGAAGTAGTTTTCTCAGAATTGGTTTTGCATAGAAAAGGAAAATTGCTGAAGTTTTTAAGAATTGAAGATGAGTATTTAATCCTTTTAGCTGGCATTTTATCTATTAAAATTTAAAAGAAATTAATTTCAAAATGGGAATATGCTATTCTTGTAAGAGTTTTGGCTTTTTCAAGTAATCACAAAAAAATTGGTATATTATATTTGGTTTTTGGTGTTTGATGAGGGCTGATTGGATCTTTATATAGAATGCTTATCCGATCTGAGCTTATAAATGAGCATTTATAAAATTAAATGCGACGGTAAGTCTGCAACGTTGCAAAAGCCGAGATACGTGGTTTGGGTGTTTCACGGGCAATTTGGAGCCTCTAAAAGAAGAAGTTTTAGAAACGACCAACGGCGAGGCGTGAATGATTGATTCCCGATATTTCCCATGTAAAGCTATTATAAAGAGTCGATTATCAAGGTGTTCACTGCGAACACCCTGTTTATCGATCCTTGTCTATAGTTTCAAATGGCAGATCAATCGATATATTGTAAAGCACGCCACGCGACTGGAAACGACCATGAATACGGCCGTAAACCTCGTATAATATTTCGTCGTGTTCATAGTGCTCCAAGTGAACTTTTAGAGAGAACATACATCTACCGCGCTTCAATAATTGGCCCTTTACCAAATCATCAATGATAATATACTCTCGTATCAATTTGTATTCCTTCGAAGTTTCGTGAAGTCGACACCGATGCCAATACGCTCATTTTCATAGAAAGCTGTAAACCCTCATTTTTTATTATTTTCACTCGGAGAACTAAATCTAAGGCTCGTTGCTCGGCAAATAACAGGATCATTAATCCTCTTATAAAAAAATAGCTTCCCCCTTTAATAAGAGAGCCCTCAAGAAGACGTCGAAAAATTGGCAGTGGAACAGAAGTTTACGACGGGGGCTCGACCCAGCCGGTGTTGCCAACTCTTGAACAGATCTCGACCTCGAACTTCCATTTTAGCGCGCTGAGCGACGAATAGGACAGTTGCTGTGGTCACGGAATCTTGTTTTGATAATTTTAAAATGTAGATCAGCCAAGATTATAAGATCTATGCCCGAACACCTAGTTTTCACGTCCAATATTAACTAAATGTCTCTCTGTAAAAACACGGCGTATGATGTCATCCACAGCAGTGGTACATGTTACGTTTTCTTTCACCTTGGTTTCACAGTGCTTCTACTTCTATCAAATTTTTCAAACTTACTTTTTTGAACCAAACGATGCATCGAACTAACCGCTGTCAAATGCGATCCATATGAGTAGCCACAGGGTAGTTGGCAAGCTCTTCGGCAGTAGAGTCCCTTAATAGAGAGAGTTGAGACAACGTGGCTTCGATGTCACAAACGGGAAAAAAGATTACACAAATCGGACGTAATTTTGTAATCTTTGATCAACCCATTCCCGCATTCCTATCTCCGTTCCCTCTCTCATTCCATCTGGAATACATTTTGCAATAAGGAGCCACTATTTCTGGCTCATTTTAGAAACAACATATATGCCATTGATTTCCCTATGCAGATACGTCCTTTTATGGAAGAGCCAGAGATAGTGGTTCCTTATTGCAAAATGCAGTCCATTTGTTCCTTGCTGTATCCCCAATACCCCGGTCCATTCCAGTTTATAATCTTTGCAATTGGTGAAAATGTAATCTTTGTTCTCGTGTGTGGCACTGTGAAGGCTTATACTTTATCAAAATAATACGAAGGAATAGAAGCCACAAAACTAAAAAAAAAAAAGGCTTATACTACGGGAACCAATCAGAAATGTATTCACATTGTCTTTACTCTCAGTATGTAGGGACTTTATTCGGCAATATCGGTGATGAGCGTGAGCGACGTAAGCCTTGCATTCAGCAGTTTGGCAGCAGCTTTAGAGAGAAAGTCGATTCAGGCGTGAATTATGACTCATAATAAAGTTCACGCTCTAGAGTCTCCACTGTGGGGAATCATTGATTTTTATCATTTTCGAACTATGTGTCAAAGTTTTGCCACCCCTCCGCGCACCAATACTGCATGTGTCCCGCACCGCTCAGGCACGAGGTCCGAGAACTAATAAAAAAAAAGCCATGTATCAACTTTTCCTCCTCTCTTTTTTTCCCGCGAAAAAAATCTCGTGGTGACAATCCCTAGAACAAAGTTGCCGGAATGGCCGATACTTCTCCCGACAGCAACAGAGAGCACTTGAATGTACCTAAAAGTAAGGAAAAGGGAAAATGATAACAATGATAATAGGTTTTGATTGTATGCTCATCATCTAGTAGATCGTATGTTCAAGACAATCAGCGGACTGATTATTGAAATTGATGAACAAAGAAGACAAAGAGAAAACGGAACGATCCTATTGGTGGAAGCGAAATACCAGATAATAATTCCTTTAAACGGTTGGATTTATAACACTGCTGCAAAATTAAAGGTCACTTTTGTCTAGAAGGACTTCAATAAATACGTTTTTCGGCCGAATAAATACAAATTGCTCTTTCGAAACCCCTTTTTATAAACCAGTGGCTATCATTCTTACTGGTTTTAGCGTAAAAAGTGGAGATATTGCAATGAACAATGAATGTTTTAATACTAACTAACAGCATTTATCCTATAGTTAGCCTACCGTTATCCTTTTTAGTCTAAAACAGCCATCAGCGTCAATTAATCAGAACCCTCCATTTTTTCATTTTTTCATTTTTTCCTTTTTCTATCGCTTTTTGTATCAATTTCAATAATCAGCCCGCAAGAATCAAGCACCTATACTACTAGATATCCTGAAGAGCATACATACATATATCAAGACGGTCCAATGCTCACTGTCATTTTTTTCCATCCATTCATGTGATGCCTAAAATATTGCAACAAATAACGCGCTGCCGTTTCCAGACGGAACGAAACGGACGAACGCAATGTGATTCTTTAAGATGTTGTTTTTCAAAGGAAAATTTTTTAACACGAGAAAATCGGTCATTTTTCCTGCTTTATAACGTCTGTATAGTAATGCCGTAGTTCAGCTGGATCGAGCTAACCAAACACGCACAAAACGAGATTTGAAGTTGTGTTCCTCCAAAAGATTTATAGTTAAGGACAAAGTTCCATAACTATTAGCACGTTCAAAATTCACGATTTTGAATTATTATAAGAGAAAATTTACGACCCGGTGAATAATTCAAAACTACCGTCAACTCATTCCCCGTTGGGAGCCCGATTGCCAAAATGAGACTTAGTGCGTCTCTGTTAGAATATTGAGCTGCTTAATGCAACTTAACGCAAGGTCAAACTCGGTTCGTTTGTGCTCAAGTCGAAACTACCAGAAGATAAAAGCTTTTTGACGAAGACATGGTTATTCCGACATTACTTTAACAGCCATATTTAGCTGAGTCTAGAACCCTTATTTTCTTCTTAACGTTTCCGAAATTCTTAGCGGCAACTATGCGGGTTGCAATGTTCCTTAATCGACTATTTTTAAATGGGTCAGAACTTCACAACGGCCATGACTCTCAGTTAAAGTGAGCAATAAGTGTCAATAGATCGAAGCACGAAGTCATCACTTTTATTTTACGAGCTTTATTTGACGTCCCGGCGACTCGGGGTGGTATAAATAAGCAGTGTTTCATTAAGTGCACCTTGCCATTCAGTCTCTGCCCCGGAGCCTGGAGCAGTACTTATCGGTGTTTTTTGTTCATTAAACATTGTCAAGAGCGTCTCTTTCAGTTTTTTGTCGGAGAAAAATAATATGGAAGGCGTTAAAATGTACCGTGCGTACGGAATCGCTTATAACAGAAGGCTCTCGTGTTCCGAAGTAGCAGTGCTCCCATTCCATGGCCGTCAGAAGTTTTGGGATTTGGAACTTTTTTGTTTCAATTTCTACCGCTTCATGACTGTCAAAAGCTCCGGGATCCCTTTTGGATGTTTTCAAAAGTTCCATGAAAGTTCCGGACAATCCAAAATATCCGGAACATTTCGGGGATTTCAAAAGTTTCTGGAAAAATTCAGGAAAATCTCAAAAATTCTAGAATTTGGGACTTATGGGAAATGGGAGCACTGGGAGTAGCGTGTCGCTGATTGAGACCTTCACATTCACACACAAAAAAAAAAAAAAAAAAAAAAAAAAAAAAAAAAAAAAAAGAAGCAGAAAGTCCAAAATTCAATTTCAACTTTGAATAATAACAGACTCGGGGGAAGTGTGTAGCTACTAATTGTTCAAACTGTTGCATCTTAATAGTTATTGGATTTACTATACAAAATTTCTCCTATATAAATCAAACACATTTCGTTAATATTGTCCTGCAAGTCTGTATACAATTCAACAAAAGATACCAAACCATGAAACAAGATTCTGTGACGAGCGCGCAGTAAATTTTAACAATAATTGAATTAGGAGGAAAATATTGCTTTATCAAGGAGAAAGCTATCCAATCAAAACTTTGAAAGCGGGGCTAAGCATTTTCCCGCAACCACGTAAGTAAATTAAATAACTGAATGGATTTCATCAGGATCAGCCTATTTAGATTAGACTATGCCTAATTTCCTCTCATATATTATTTGTTGACCCCAATCAACAAGAGCGCCCTTGTGGGTCCATTGAACCCGCATTTAGTTCATATTGGTTTCGCATTAAACTACCTTTTTTTTGTGCTCTGGTGTCAACAGAAAAACACACTACACCTACACTGTCTAAAACGTTACATCTCCTAAAAAGCATCGCTTTAAATGACCCAATAATGTATTAAGTGCACGGTTACACTTTGAGTATACCGTGCATTAGTAAAGATCCTCGCTGAAAGGGGTTTTTCATTAAATCTGTAGATCCCTCGACGAAAAAACAAAGCCCCGTCTTGATCGAGCAGCCAATACTGTCGCGCCAAGGAAAAACGCCCAATAAACCATTGGACGTTGTCAAATTTCCCGCGATGAATTATGAATTTTCTAGGAATTCACCCTACGGCCCTAGCAACGAGAATTCTCGTCTTGGAACTGCGAAAAGCTTCATTCTTGGTGTAATTTATCTGAAAAATAAAATTGGATTCTGTTCATTCATTTTTGGCGGCTGACTTTCACTCCTACACTGGAAAAAAAACACATTGGATCTGGAGTCCAGACTCTTAAAAACATCGACAAGAAAATGGACTCTTGATTCAATCAGATTTAAGCTTAAATCAAGAACCAAGCCTCTTAATTTGAGCGGATTTCCTTTCGATTTAAGCTTAAATCTGATTGAATCAAGAGTCCATTTTCTTGTCAATGTTTTCAAGAGTCTGGACTCTAGATCCAATGTGTTTTTTTTTCTAGTGTACTTACTTTTGGATAAACCACACAAAAGTTCACGCTTTTTGTTGGAGAAATAAGTAAATAAAGTCGAGAAAAGTACAAGCAGTCATTTTTGCAAGAAACATAGGTTGGGGACTCAGGGGAGCACGCCATCAAAATATAATTCAGGAGTCATAGGGTCAATGTGCTCGGCACCAGATGGTCTGATGAACAGGGCTATACCCTAGTAGTTAGCGGGAGGATTAAGATAATTTATTTGGATCACATTTTTTAAACATTTAGGCTTATTTTTGAAACAGCACATGTTCTATTGCCGTTACTCTATGCAGATGGATAATTTTATGGATGAGCCGGAAACGGTAACTCCTCCTCGCAAAATTGAATCTATTTGGCAACGTTTGAATATCGATACGGGGTTTTTCCTCAGCGCGGAGGAAGGAGGCGTGGGCGGGCGGGAAGCCGTTGATAAATCTGTTGTGTGAGGCAAACTGCCTGAAAATGAGCGGAAATGCCTCAGGATAGATTACTCGCCGAGGTGGCTCCGGAGAATGCATCCAGCAAGACTGTCCACGTCAAGAATGATTGATTTCCCCTACATTTGCTTATAAGACAGGAAACGGGATGCTCGAAAAAAACCCAGTCATCCCCCACCGCGGGAGGGGGGGGAGTGAGGGGGGCGGTCCGTTTTAGCTCTTTGAGCCGCTCGCCAACCGGACCCTTTTTTCTCGGTGAAAAATCCCCGCCGCCTTTTCATCCGGAGCATCTTTCCGAATGTACTCGAGTGCCGGTGCCGCTGAATGTTGATCAGATACAAATAAGATTCACCTAACTTTTTCCATTCCGTCGGTTTCTCGGCCGAAGTTGCGTGCTCGATCGCACTCCGGATGAAATTGGACGGAATGAACTCGAATCGGGCCTCGCAGTCCTGCGGGCCGATTATTGAAATTTAAACCAGCCCGATAAGACATCGAATTGCGATATATTGCATGGTTAAGATAGGGCTATGTCTTGTCGTGTCGGGCTGACATAGTTTCAATAATCGGACCGCTGCCGATCTAAGGAATAGGAGAGCTTGTTCAAAATCTGTTCGTCGCGTGCAGGAAATGAGTCAGTTGCGCTGGTCACAAAATCGTGTTTTGACGCTTGATTATTGTAGATTAGCTAAAAATAATAAGATATGTCAAAATAGCAACTTTCTACGTTCAATATTAATCGAGATATCGCCCTTCGAAAAGTCGAGTTTTTGACGTTGGTCTCTTCCACCTTGCGTTCATCCGAATTTCTCGTTGAGTAATCAGTGCAAATGTGCGTCACACTAACTGATGAAAGCAAGGTGGAAGAAACCAAGGGTGTCACTACCGCGGTGGATGACGTCAAAAACCTGACTTTTCAAAGGGTATTTCGGTTAATGTTGAACTAAGAAAATTGCTGCTTGCACGGATCTGATCATTTTTAGCTTCTCTACAAGAACCAATCATCAAGGCATGAATAATTATAGTTCCTATTTGCAAAATGACGTCCAATGGGTCATTTGCGCTGGTCGCAGAATCATGTTTTGATGTTTGATTCTTGTAGATTAGCTACAGTGGCGTGGCGTGCTTTGCGATACATCGATTGATCTGCCATTTAAATCTATGGAAAAGGATCGATAAACAGGGTGTTCACAGCAAGCACTTTAATAATCGATTCTTTACCATAGCTTTAATAGGGAAATATCGATAATCGATCACTCACGCCTCGCCACTGATTAGCTATACTCTCGGCGATTCGAGCAGTTCATAGAGAAAAAAAAGGAGGTGTTTGCATTTCGGGCATCTTGGAAATTTTTGATGACTTGATGAGTAGGTGGGTACAGCGACGTCCCCTTCAAGCTAAACGTCGCTGTACCCACCTACGCCATCAAGTCATCAAAAAATTCCAAGATGCCCGAAATGCAAACACCTCCTTTTTTTTCTCTATGTGAGCAGTAATATCGTCGCTCCTTTGACGTACGGGTGTATCTCGATTTCCACATGAGCCCTGCAGGCTGATTATTTTCTGCGTCGATATTGAAATCGTTACGTTAACGCCGTCGTTAGCGGCAGAAGTATCACCGAGCGATTATTGTACTGCGCGCCGATCGTTAAACCGCGGCGGGAAATTTGAATCCGTCGATAAGTTATAGGTTGCTCTACGGCAACCTCTAAGCTAACGATTCGCGGCAAGCTAACCTAACCTAAAAACATACCCGCGTGACGTCAAGAAAAGAGATGTGTTGTTTTCAACTTACGCCGCCGCGCAGTTGGAGCGCTGCTTGTATCATAAACGCTCTCTGATTGGTCGATTATTATCTCTCACGTCGGCAACGTCGCTGATCCAGATCGCTAACTTAACGACGGTAAATTAACGAACGATGAGTAACGATCAGCGGAATTCGATGTAAATAATCACTCGGGTAAAGGACGTCGTTAGAATTCAATCGTTATCCGTGAGTCGCTAACTTATCGACTCGGATATCGACATGGAAAATAATCAGCCTGCAGTTCTTGTGTAATCCTATGCTCTCCGGGGCGCATGTGGAATTAGAGATACGCCCTTACGTCAGTGGAGCGACGATATTCGACGATCTTTCCGCACACGATAGTCATCGAGGTTCCTTCCTCGCTATTTTCTGCGCACGGGCTAAGAAAATAATAAAAGAAAAAAGCGACCAGCGATGCCCACCTGAGGAGAAGAGATTGGCTTGATGACGGTCGAGCAAGAATCTTAATAATGGCTCAACCGTTTGAAAAAAGTTGGGAACGTAGTTTTCAGATTTCTTCGATTTTTTTTAAAGCGCTCACAAACAGACACGTAACTCTTCGTTTCCGTGAATTTCCTGGCAACGGCGGTCAGAGTTTTCATTCCGAGTCGATTGACACGCTTATTGGGAGTGAAGATGGAGATTTCCACCCCCTTCTTCGGTGCTTTTAATAAACAGTTGAGTGAATTCCGCCGTTCATGTGCCGGTTTCCTCTCTAAGTTCCTGGCATCAGATTTTTCGCGAGGGGATGTGAAAACTCAGAGCATATGTATCTCTGAAGTTGAGGCATTTCAGTGGCCTATTGAAACAAACCGGAAAGATTACGAAGAACGCAGTAATCTTTACGTCGTATCTTGTTCTTCCATTCCTGTATTGCTATTCTCATTTTGTCTCACATTACGTGTGTTCCCTCTCATTACTCCGTTATTCTCTCGCTACATTCTACTTGCGTAATCTTTTCAGCTAGAGCACATTTAAAGGGACCCTTAGCCGTTTAAATTGTAATATGTGAAATGATTTGTGACATGATGGAAACCTGTAAATTGGAGCTATCGAATTGCAAACTTATTCCGTTCATCCTAACTTCCAGTATGAAGGAATTTCAGTGATGTGGGTTAGATAGATCAGTGTAGGAAGACCATTTAATATTCGAAAAAAATATTTTCAAATCTTATCTTTTTTTAAAATAAATTGCTCAAAACTTTGTAAACTTTGTGGTAGTTAACTTTTTGTAGCGAAGAACTCAAAAAGTTCTCACGCAGATCATGACGTCAAACTTGACCAAGTTGTTCATCACGATTTTTGAGTCATTTTTTCATGAGAAACAAGTTTTATTTTTGCTTTCACTAAAGTTTCATTTGATTCGTCGTGTGTCGCAGGCAGTCAGCAATCACCAGCGATTTGTAAGTGGCATAAGTGTCAACCCGTAAAATTTCAATTATTCGTATCGCCAGAGTAAATTCATCGACAAAAAACTTTTACAGCACCAACTCAGCCTGGAGCCCCTTCAAGGCTCGACGATACTCTCCGCTTTGCCTAAGAGTTAGTTTAGTTGCGTGACCTGACCAAACCCAAGTGAGCTCAGTGATATCATGCGCACTTACGAGTAGCTGGTACCCCTGCGTTCAATGAAAAATAACGACTGTTTGTACACATATACCAATCACAACGTTCAGTACTCTCCATATCGTTTCTTTACCTCTGAATTTTTACAGTTTTTATTTACCTCGAACATATTGCATTTTTCCGGTGATTGATAATGAATTGTTCGCGACGGATCCGTGCAGGTAAATCGTGAGTTTTTATCTTTTCAATGTAAAATTTACCAATGCTAAGGTACCTTCTTTAAGTTCTATAGGATATATTTTTAAAAAATCTTTTATTTTGATTCCTTAGATTTTTGTCTGGCTCTAGACGGAGTTTTACAAATTAAAAATATTGAAGTTTTCTTGAGTTTTGAAAAAAGAATTAAAAAATTTCAACTGAAGGATCCTTCAGACTGATTTTTTTCTTGAATAGAAATTAGAAAAAATGATCTTGTCTGTAGTTAGAGATAAAGGTTAAGAGAAGAATATTTTTTTTTATCCATCCAGTAGATTCTGAGAAAAGTGTACCCTAAGGTCAGAAAACGATGTTTCGAGAAAAGTCTATTTAAATTTTGGATACACATCAGAATCACGTTATCAGTGTGCCGGATCGCATTACTCTATTTGTGATAGAACGTTGCATAACTGCTGAAACAATGATCAGATTTTAAAAAGAACTTGATCTTGAATTACAGCTGAAGATCGTAATGTAAAAATTAGTCAAAAAACTAGTAAAATTGACCGAAAATGACTCGTAACTCCCCTTAAAAATTTAGAACCCCCGAATGAACTTTATCGGTAATTTTTATAAGAATCAAAGTAACAGCTTAAGCTTTCACTATCGAGTTCTCGAAACTTGAAAAACAAAATCCGAGTTACCCTAGTTCGTGAAATACTGACTCTGCTCATAGAACTCGTTCTAACTTCCATACACGTTTCGGCTGGATCGATCAATCACTGCGGTGAGGTAGAAGTATAAACTTTTAAACACGCTTAGAATTCGCGAAGGGTGAGTATGAAAATACTCGTGTATTTCCCCCGGGGACCTTATTAAAAATAAGGCAATAAACGCGACCACCCATCTTCACTATTTTTGTTACCGGGTCATTTTTCTTGATTGCACCGTCAAACGCGAGTAAATGAAGAGAAATCGAGAGCTCCTCGGTTAGCATGAAAGAGGACGTTGCCACATCGACATGGACATTTTTTTAGGAAAGAAAGGAACGTATGGAAAAGAGAGCTGGGTCACAATTAATTAAAGGGAACCAATTTAATACTTGCACATTTTTGTCTTTTCCTAGGAAAATAATGTGTAAAATAAGAAATTGTTTTTGTCTTTCTCCCAAAAAAGTGTGAATTTCAAAGGAAAACGCACTCGCCAATCTTACTCTGTACTTAAATTTAGTTTTATTTAAAGCTAAGAAGAAAGTGCACGATTTTGAAAACACTGTAATCATGCAACCTCTACTGAATACGATCCAACTAGAATTTAGATCATGATGCCTTTTTTATTTTTACCGTTTAAGTTAGGTTTCTTGTAAGCCTTCTTTAGCTACGGTTTAAATTACATGGAGCCGCTCTAAAAAGAGGGGCTATCAATAGGGCCATTCATAAAATACGTAACGCTCTATGTGGGGTATGAGCTTGCGTCACGGGTTAGTTATGAAGGAAGGGTGGGGATGGGGACCAGATCTAGGGTCGCATTACGCAACGTTCAACGTTGTATTTGAATTACGCTTACAACTGCTTTATCGAAGATTTATTTTCATTTTTTGCTTTTTCAATTCGTTTTCATATTATTATTTTTTATTATGTCACTCTCTTGTTTTCTTTTAATTTTATTATTCAAAATGTTCATACCACTTATATTGCTTGTATTTCCCCGTATTTTTTCCTTCATCAATTTTTCTCACAAATTAAAGAAAATGAGGGGAAAACAATGATTTCAGGATTTAGGATACAGCGTTATTTACTTCTTGTTTTGAATTGGGGGAATGTATGTTCTCTTACGGGTGCGTCACGAGGGGAGAGTGAGGTGGTAGAAAGTCCGATTTTTAATGTTGCGTGTTTTACAAGCGGCGGTGAACACAAATTTAAGAAAATGAGGGGGAAAAATGATTTTAGGATTTAGCGTTATTTCCTTTTTTTTCTTCTTTTGAATTGAAAGGAATGTACAATCTCTTACGGGTGCGTCACGAGGAAGAGGGAGGCGGTAGAAAAGCTGATTTTTAGTGTTACGTATTTTACAAGCGGTGGTGAGCACGACCCCCTGGTATTGAATGGAGGTGAGCCGACAACAATGCGACATTAGGTTCCCACACGATGAAAGGATAGCGCTTGGCGCAAATTAAGCCCTTATGGAAGGCAAACGACTCGAAATATTTCAAGTGGCCGGCGAGAAATCGGGAGGGTGGACAGAGCGCGGCCGGCCGGAGTCCCGCCTCCCCCCGCCCCCCGCCCCGCAGAATAAATCCTTTTTTCGCGTCATAAATATTTTTATTCCGCCCGCCGACGACAAATGGCGAATGCGCCGAGAGGCTCAGTTTTTATTCGAGCCCCGAAGCTCCTATGAAATAAAACCGATTTCGAGCGTTTTATGGTGCCGTGTCGAGGTCTGTTCCCCGAGCTCGGCTCCGCGGGAGAGTCGGTAAAATTAAGTTTGACGACTGTGCTTTACTTTAAGGCTTTACAGTTGTAATTGTAGTGGCGTTAAAGTTAAATATCGAGCAGTAAAGCTTTTACACCCCCGTTGTCTTCTTACACGGAAGACGAAGGAAGGCACCGTTCGTTGTCATAATTTGGTCTGAACTCGGATTGAGTATCGGATTTAAAATTCGCCTTCAATTTGCTGATCAGGCAATTTCAGCTGGTTGGGAGCAGGAATAGTTGCTGTCAGTAGTTTGGCGGGATCGTTCCGCTTTACTTCAATCTGATACACTCACAGACAAGAGAACACATGATGTACCTGCTTGTTATCATGAATGGGAACCTCAGATGACGCCAGGAACGGCTGTTATCAGTATATGTTATCAGTGATTGTTAACAACTGCTATCTGTTATATTTAGCCGTGATCCGTTGTTTTACAAATCAACCCCCCCCCCCCCNCCGGCAGAAGTAGAGAGACGTAGCCCGAAGTAAAACAAATTGCAGCTTCAACTTACATGGTCAGAGGTACACAAACAAAACTCCAGCAGGTTGTAAAAATTAAAATTTTGAAACGAACGCTTGTTTCCATTAGAAATAGGGTAGAGAATCTTCAATCCCCCCCCCCTCTTTCAGAGTAGAGAAAGACGTAGTCCCACTTAAAAACAAAATTGAACATTTAACTTTCATGGTCAGAGATTCACAAACAATGCACCAACCGGTTGTGAAAATTAAAATTTTAAAACGAAGTCTTCTCTCCACGAGAAATTAGAGGAGATACTAATCAACAAGCAGACGTATTGTCCTTAAAGTAAGTTACTTTCTTTCGCGCTAAACTTAATCCGTCTTATCTTCGGTAGGTCGTTATTACGTTATCGCTATGAATGTTTTTACGATGAAACGGAGGATAATGTCACTGCTGGGCGGATATTAGCGCACCGCGATTATTATATTATGCACGTCGTGTCACTCCATTAATCAGTCGGTCCCGAGGGCGGGATATTAATCAAAACCAATAAAATTAATAACTTGAAACAACGGGCCGCCTTGGCGCCTCGGGTGTTTTGCGTTCAGTTTACGTCGTTGACTGTTAGCTCCGAAGGCGCGCTCCTTTGGGCCCGGAGGCGACACGATAACAAACTTGAATCGATGAATGCTAAAAGGGCGTAAGTCCAAAAACTCATGAGCCCTAACTTCCTTCGTAATCAACGAAAGCCAGGGTCTATGAGTTTTAGGACTTACGCTCCTTTAGAATGCATCGATTCACTTGAGAGTTACGCTGTCAAGTTAAGGGAGAATGCCGTATGAGTATTTTACTGTAGCCAAATTTCTTTTTATAAAGCATGACTTTTTTAAGGAAGCTTTACTTCGGAGGACGGATACACTTTACAGGACGTATTTTTTATTTCTAAGCCTTTGGAGAATTGTATCGTTAACCTTGACCACGGCTAATTGACTTGGGTCTTTAAGACGCATGTTTGCTAAAATTGGACTTCATTTTGCAATTAGGAAATTCAATTTCTGGCTCAATCGTAAAAACACATACATCTACAGGAAAACTAATGGTCATACGTTGTTTCTAAATTAAACCAGGAATTGAAGTTTCGAATTGTACAATGTAGACCAATTAGGAGAACCAAGAACCAATCATAAAGAGCCAAGCATCAAAACACGATTCTGTGATTAGCGTTACTGACCCATTTCATGGTAAAGTATTCACCAATCGAGGCATTTTCGGTATAAGGGCGTACATTTCATGGTAAAGTATTCACCAATCGAGGCATTTTCGGTATAAGGGCGTATGAGGCTTGCAATGCGGCTAAGATTGTGCAATTTTGTATACCGTTGGCGGCAGATAAAATTCATCCACAGTCGCCTTACTTTCTTACTATAGCGAAGAAAAACTCGGAGCAGATTTAGGCATAAATTCATAGCTGAACTGTCGAATGAGTTACTTACAACTAGAGAACTACGTTGCACAATTTTAGCAGCGTTGAAAGTCTCATACGGCCTATTTCCGAAAGATGCCTCAATTTCTTCAATGGAGATGTTGCATGTGTGAGGAATTTGCGATTTGACTATTGATTCTTGGGTAAAAGTTCGCGAGAAACACGATGGTGCCACTGGTTTTCTCTGAAATCAACTCCCAAGCTCAAAAAAAGTTCTCAAGTTGACGCCAAAACGGAGGAGATATCCCACGCTGTCCTGAAACCCACTCAACATCACATACATTGACAGGGCTGTCACTTTATTTGGGGACTCTAAAACTGAAAACACGGCAACCCTGCTAATGTATTTGCTCCCTACCTTTGCATGGAGAGTTTGTTTTGATGTAGACGTGGACTCTTAGAATAGCGTGGGATATCCCCTCAGTTTTGGCCTCAACTTGAGAGCTTTTTTTGAGCTTGGGAGTTAATTTCAGAGAAAACCAGTGGCACCGTCGTGTTTTTCGCGAAATTTTACACAAGAATTTATAGTCAAATCGCAAATTTCTCACACATGCAACATCTCCATAGGAAATATCTTAGCGGGGGATTTGGCAACGTCCGAAGGTCGATACGGCGTTTCTCCCGAACTCAAGCGCAGAAACGCTAGTATTTAGCGAGGCCTCATTGTGCGCGATCACTGACTCACGATATCGCGGGACGGCGAGACGGTCCCTCGCATTCATCAGCCCCTGCTCGCCACCCCCGTTCTTATTCAAACGCAAATAGAACGGAAGAACTTTTATTATCTGTTACGAAAATAAAATAATGATCTCGAGTGGCTCTTTTGTTCCGGCCGCGGCGCCTCCCCCCGCCTCAACCTTCCGTGCTCGTTGGAATTCCTCCTGCTCCTCGTCCAGGCAGCCTCCGTTTTTCCCTTGAGTTTTTCGATTAGCGATTAATTAAACGATTAATCGAATAATTTAATGGTTTTTTTTATCTTGGATTATTTTCGGAAAATCGGCACTACGAGCCCATCCTCACTGGAAAAAAAAACACATTAGATCTAGAGTCCAGACCCTTAAAAACATCGACCAGAAAAAATACTCTTGATTCAATCGGATTTTTGCGTAAATCAAGAACCAAGCCTCTTAATTCGAGCGGATTTTCTTTTGATTTAAGCTGAAATCTGATTGAATCAAGAGTATTTTTTCTTGTCAATGTTTTCAAAAGTTTCTCTAGATACAATGTGTGTTTTTTTTTCCAGTGTAGCGTTACGTAACGCAGTAATGAACGCCTCCCTCCCGTTGTAACACATCCTCAAACTCCTCCCATCCCAGGGACACAGTCTGTGAAAACCGGAAAAATCGGGACATGTCAGAAAATTCGATATTACCAGGAAAATATCAGGAATGAGGTCTTGTATAAGGAAATTCTGAGTGCTTCAAATAGGTTTCAAACATTTGTTCGATTCATTCCATAAGTTGATGTTTTAAATCAAACGGATGCTAATTTATTCACAAAAAAATTAGGAAATCTCGTCTACAATATCAGGAAAATCCAAAATTAAACTTTAGTGAACACCCTGCCCCCTTCCGTTCTAGAGTATTCTGCATCGTATTAACGGCGGCCCTTAACTTAAATATTTTTAAGATTTATTCTAAACGTTTGTCTAAAGTATGTGTTTTTTATCTTCTGTTCCAGGTACGTACCATTAGCAGAACCAAATCTGCCTCTCCTGATGATCCGCGTAAGTTCTGCCCGTTTGGAAGTAAATATAAGTGTTAAAAGGGTTATACCTAAAAAAATATTCGCTAGCTCCGCGTGGTTTAAGAAAAGTGTGCCGCAATTTGTTAAACTATCATCAAAAATGTTCAGCACACATTATTTGTGGTTCTCATATTCAGCACGATTGCTGATTCGCTCCTATTGAACACCTGCCTGGGAACCCTCGCGGGCATCCCAGGGTAAAGGTTGTTGTTTTGAAAATGTCCCGCTTCAAAATATTTGCACATCAATCGATTAAACAATCGACTAATCGATTCGTTTTGATTCGGTTCGGTTATTTATCAACTAATGAATTTTCGATAATACTAAAATTCGATTGATCGATTAATCGACTAATCGAAAAGCTCTATTCTCCCTTTCGTTCGTCTCGTGGTCTCCTTTCTCCCTGCCATTCGAACTTTGAGGATGATCGAGTATTTTCGCGACTTGCCGCCCTCAGCACCCCGGAAGGTCGCGCCCGCAAATTAATCAATCCCCCCCCCCTTGTGGGTAGGGAAGTAGGGTCTCGCGTATTTTTCAACGCATCGAAATTTTCAAGATTTGCTTTTAGATGCATCATCTACTTGCTGGGTATTAATTAAAACCCTTTTAATAATTATTCACCTTTTTTCATTTCCTAGACGAAGGGAGTACCAGAGTACCTGTATTCGAAGGTTGCATTTTTGACTCAAACAATTCAATTTTTTACACGAAGGTGACTGTTATCGTCCAAAATATTAATGATTTTAGCATGTAATTTAAATAAAAATCTATAAAAGTCTTATGTAATATCCAATGGTTTCTAAGTAAAAAATCGATTTTATGAGTGGACAACACTAAGATGCAGTTACGTTTTTTCTCCTGTGAAATGATGATTTCAAGCCATGCTATATCAGACGTCACTCGTTCAGTTTTATAGTTTCCCTGTGCTAACGGCTTATACCTGCATTTACTCCTGCAGTTATTATTGTAAATCTTGTAGCATAAATGGGGGAAAACACAAATTCAGAGGGTGACAAGTTCTTAAAAAGTTAAAAAGGCCTGGAAAAGTCGGTGAATTTTACTCAACTGGAAAAAGTTAAGGAAAATGTAGGAAATTCTCCTATCAATTCTTGAATTGTTTGTCCAGTCAGCTAAGTGTCTCCAATCATAAAATCCACACCCTTCATCAGTTGGGTTCAATTTTCGCACTAAATAATGCTGTCAAAGAGAATTATCACTCTCAGAATCCTCGATAATTTAGAGTCAAGTCTTGAAATGTTTGGTTCGAGAACTTTGAAAAGTCAGAAAGTTTCAAAGGAGTTGATTTCAATAATTTTCGTTTTGCAAATCGTGTTTTGCGTGAAACGTTGGTTAAGATTCTTGGATAAGATTTTTTAAATTCATACCTTGTCTACTGGTCCATTCTAACGCAATTTCCGCTTGTCGATCACTTACATCGGCTAATCGTCACCTTCCGGCCGAAGTATCACAAACGCCATGTGACGTTTCAAAATTTTCGCTACCATTTTATTTTTTTACAAAGAAATTGTTGGTTGAATCTGTTTGAAAATTTCACTGAATTTCATCGGCAGCACAAGGAAAATTCAGTGACATTTTCGGACAGGTTCGTTGTACAATTTCTCTGTAAAAAAATAAAATGGCGGTGGAAATTTTGAAACGTCCCATATGGCGCTTGTGATACTTTGGCCGGAAGGTGACGTAATTTTTTAGGCTTTAAACGGAAGATCGATAGAAAATACGTTGATGGGTGCAACCTGTAGGTGTTGGTTGCTGCATCTCGCCCGAGGCATCGCCGACGAGAGCTTTCTCTCGAGAAAATGGTAATGAACGTTCAACAGATTTCTTGATGGAGATCCTCCCGACCTCAACTCCACCGGCGTTTCTCCGCTCGTTCCCTCGTCCTGTCGTCTCGCCTCTTTTTTTTCACGGCCTCTTTCAATATTTTTTTCTTCTCTCCAATCTTTTTCCTCTCCGACGCGTAATACTAATTAAAAGCTTTCATCCACCGATCCTCCTTCGACGCCCGTATTTTGTGTTCTCTTAATTATCAACTCTGCGCGTCTACCTACCTGGTAACGCAGCGTGTCAAGTGTGAATCGAAGTGGACTGTTCTGTCTAGGATCGATTATTCCTAGCTGAATCCTCCCAGGAAGTAAACAAACATCGATATCGAACTAATTTTGCTAAAATACGAGTTTTGCTTTTCACTATTTGCAAGAAAAGAGCTGAAAAATTGTCGGAGCTTACTTCAGCAGTCTATTGGTGAAAACTCTCTTCCGAAAACCCTAGATTAAAGCCAAATGGGAATAAACGCGGAATATCGCATTAGATTAGTCAAATCCAACTGGAATCTCCGCGCTAAGCCTCATCTGGTTTTAATTTAGGGTTTTTGGGAAGAGATGTTTCACCAATAGACTGCTGAAGTGTGACTCTATACTGTTTCAGCTCCTTTTTTGTAAAGAGTGAAAAGCAAAACTCGTTTTTTGGCCAAATTTGGCTTTGATTCAGGGTTTTTGGATTTTGGAAGAGATTCCACTCCAAAAGACTGCTAAATTATGGTTCCATAGTTTTTCAGCCCCTTTTTTGCAAAGATTAAAAAGCAAAACTCGCATTTAAACAAAATGTGCTCGATATATCGATGTTTGTTTACTGCCTGGGAGAAATCTCCTTAGTGAACTTAAATTTATGAAATAAAAAAGTGGGACAATCGCTAGGAAGCGTATCTTATACAAAATTCAACTTACTTTTTGGAAAAAAAAGAAGAAGAAAAAAACATTCCAGTTCTGTAGGAGAGCCACTTCAATAACACGCGGCTTCACCCTCAATCGGTGGTCAAACTTTTCCCGAAAGGTTTTGCAAACTTAAAAGCAAAAAATAAGCACGGACTGAAGTTTACGTTCAGTCAAGTGAGAAACGCTCAACCGCGTGCATTTCATCTCTAAGTGCTTATTACGGACGCATTCGTCCATTGAACGTATTTCTGCCCAACACAACTATGTGCCTTATGACGTGAGCCTTGTTATGCATATATTCTTATGGGTCTCAGGGCTCCTGTCTTAATGCACATAGTTCCGTTTGGCATAAATACGCCCATTTATTAAGGGGTTTCCTTTTGTTTTGGCCGTACTTTTCGTTTCACCATCCTTCATACCTCAATTTCATTTTCCCCATTGGTCTACCGCAAGTTACCACGAGGCGCTGAAAGACCAAATAGTCCACCAAAAAGGGATCTTGTTGCTAGGACGAGGAATTCAGTGAAAAGAAGAAGGAGAAGAAAAAGTTTTCAGTCATCTACAAAGCTACATCATTACTTTTTCACAAAGCAGCGTTTAATAAGCTATTATTTATACCTCCCATGTCAAAGTGAAACTGTCCTAACTTACCGTGAAACTACCAGTAGATACCTACGACGAATTTTTATTTTAAATGGATGCATTTAAATCAAAAGGAATCATATCCATGCCGGCATGAGTCCTATCATGTATTTATTCTTATGGCTATCAGGGCTCATGTTAGAATGGATGCAGTCCTTTTTTATTGAAACACATCCAAATATGCACTTGTTTACCCCTGAGCTCCTAATTCCCCTGCAAAAGGAGTTTCCAGTTTGCTTCACTCAAGCTCTCTCATAAGGCGATTCAGAAGTTTTTGAAGCCATTTGATTCAACATCGTCTCTCCAAACCTTTGAACTTTTTTTTCCGATCTTACATCGGAGATGCGATGCGGAAAATAAATAAAAATGATTCTTTTCAATACGAAAAGACTAAGACTCAGCGTGGAGATTATCAAAATCAACGACATTTCCCTTTCTCCGAGTCCGTCAAACGCTGATGTTACTTAAAGACTTACTCTTTCAAAAGATTTCCAAGAAAATTTCAATAAACGAGGGTAGAATTTATATTGGAAGAAACTGCTCCACTTTTTTGTGTACGTACCAGAAATTTCGCAGAAATGAAGACAGAAAGTATGCATCTTTCAAGTTTGAATTTTCGTTAAAGTTTTATTTTTTTATGAATTATCAATCAATAACCGAAATTGAAATTTTGTGAATATTTGTTCTTTATGATTCAGGGAAATTGTTTATGACCAATCAAGGTGATATTTGGTTTATTTTTTATTAGTAAAATAGAACATGAAAAGAAATTAGACAACCTGAAATTCAGTTAAATTGATTCATGATAGGATTTAGTTGATAGGACTGAAATCCGTCTTAATAGACACTATTAATGTTACGTCACAAAAAACCGATGTGTATCAATTCATTCTCTTCGTTAGTATTGAACGAGAATATATGATTATTAATGTCAAATAAATATCGATGAATCGCATAAGCGCGCATCGGGGTGATAGAGGTAGACTAACAATAGAATTTATCGTATTCTGGTATAACAAGAGGTATTGATGAGGGTTTTTTTGGGCCCATCCTTGCTATCCCTAACTCTACGATTTTTTTCCTATTGAAGGTAAATGTTCTACGGAATACATCATGATTTGGTCATCTCCGGTCTCTTTTTGGGTCAATACTAGCTCAGACATGGGTGCGAATAGTGATTTTAGCGAAAAATGCAGATTTTTTGGCAGTCGACTTCGAATCCGCAAAACTCGCATTTTTCGGCAAAATCGGCCGTATTCAACTCTACGAATTTTTTTCACATTGAAAAACTCTATTTTACGGAATACATCATGATTAGGTCATTTTTGGTCCATTTTTGTTTAATACTGGTCTAAACGTGAGTCTGTAGGCCAATTTCAGCGGAAAATGCGGATTTTTTGTCATTCGAACTTAAACACTCTAAACTCTCATCAAAATTGGCCTTCAAGATCCATTTTTAGGCCAGTATCAGACTGAAAATGTCCTAATCATGATAAAATCGAGACCTTTAATGAGCAAAAGAGCCTGGATTTGAAGAAATTCAAAATGGGTCCAAAAAACGGGCCTTATCGATACCCCACCTTTGCCCCCCTTTTTTTCGTGAAAATCTCAACGATTTTTCTGTAACGTGGCATCGCGGTCCCTAAATACGGAACCACGTCATAAATATTGCATTAAATGTAGTGGCAATGTCTTCTGAGAATGTTGCTCAAGCAGCTTTCGATTGCCTTCATAACGACCCCGCGGCGGTAATTTAGAGGTTCCGAATGGAAATCCGCCTCGGCCGCTGGCCATTCTCTCACCTCCCGCTCTCTCCCGCCTTTGCCCACCTCCATCTTTGACCGTTGACCGATCGGCGACCCGGAAGCTCGCCCGGAAAACGACCCCCGTATTTTATATTTTATTTAATTTTTATTCAAGCCCTTGTCCAGCTCTCAGCGAGTTGCAGCGACTCGCTGCCAAGTCCAACGTCACCACTCACCGTTCGCGAGTCATATTTGTTGGGCGAATGATGCTGAACATGTAGTTATCGACCAGAGGCAATATATCGACGGTGAAACTACCAAAGAACGTGTCTCGGTCGGCGACGTTGCAAACTCCCTGTCATATTCTTTAAATGAAAAACCATTCAGCATCAATTTTATTGAGGAGCTTGGTCAAGTAAAACTAGTCTAAAATGCATATTCTGTGAAAATTTCACCCCTAAATTCCAATTTTTAAGTATCAAAAGTCACTTCGACCTTTCTCTCCGCCATAAGGATCCATATGTAATTACGAAACTTCAAACACGTTTTTCTCGAACTAGCAAGAACTGCACATATACAATTCGTCCTTCAAGCCAAGATTGAAAAATTCATTCAGACAATTCGATTTTTCACAAAAATGTACCTGCGCATTTTTTGTTGAAAATTTGTCTGATTTTCTCATGGGGTCATAAGAAAAATCGGTGAAATTTTCAATGAGAAATTCCAAAAATTCTCTTTGTTAAAATGCAATTTGCACAGGAAAATGCGGCAACATTAAAATAGAGTTTTCCCTCGTGAGAGCAACGACGAATTGCGTTCTAATGATAACTTAGTCACCAAAGAGTCGCCTAGTAAAGTGCTCTCTTCTACATTCATCAGTCGTCATTAGGCGAATTTCACTTTATTTTTTTCTCTTCGAGTTGTCACCTACACGAGACTGCGCCTTCAGCTATTTGTCTGGGCAATTTCAAGACTTACTTTGGTGTGCGAATAGTTGCTGAAACGTAACGAACCAATGAAATGCATATTTTTGATGGTCGAACTTCGAAACTGGTCGGTTGAATGATCTTTCATGATGGCAACGCTAAAAATAGCAGATGAAGTATGTTATGTTTTCAGCTGCGTTTCTCGAGAGAATGCAGTATGATTTTCTGGTTGCGAGACATCTGACTGCAATTGATGTGAAGCTCCCTGAATAAATGATTTCAAATTGTTCACTGGATTCAATAAGCTAAGTTCTCGTCTGATAAGTGAAGAAGCCTAGTTGCCATATTGCAAACTCAATTTCCTGATCTTATTCTTTTGTAACGTAAATCGGCCAATCCATTAATTGGACTACATTTTGCAATCAGGAGCTACGATTTCTAGCTCGGCTTCGAAAAAAAGTATATATCATAATTTTTTCTATGCACATAAGTGTTTTTACGGATGAGCCAGAAATCTTAGTTCCTAATCTTTAAAATATCTGTTTCGCCCCTTAAACCAGTGCTCCTTGCAACCATTTTAAAATTTTAGAGGCGGATTGAAAGCCGAAAAAGTCAGTTCCTTTTCGGCTATGCAATTCACACTATTGTGATGATTGGTTTCCAGCCACATATGAAGGATAATTGTATTATATTGTGTTGAAATTGTAGTGCCCAATTATTAGGAACTCCAATTTCTGGTTTAGTTTAGATACAAAGTATGTCCCATCAGTTTCCCTATGAACGTAAGTGTTTTTATACAGATTAGCCAGAATTGCAGTTCCGAATTTCAACATGCCCAATTTGCAGTGAGCTAATCTGTGGTGCTAAGGAAGAACGCCGTACGAGCCTTCAGACGTTACCAAATCTTCCTCGACAAATCAAGAATTTTCGGGAAAATTTGTGAAAAAAGGACATCCGATTTTTTAGAGAATACTGATCATAATTTGATTCAGAGTGTCTATAAATTTTACACTCACATAAAATACTCTATTCCAATGCACTTTGGCGTTCTGCGACACCCAAACGCCACGTATGCCTATCCTCGTCAACGCCCTGCCGCCATCCCTCACGGGACATCTTTAAATTTTAAGGAAAAATATTCATAACGTTCCTCAAAAATTAATATTTTTTGAGAGGGAGTTTTGCAAAATTCGAATGCTTGTACGGCGTTTTTCCTGGGCGTGGGAGTATTTCACGTAAATGCACCGTGGTCAAAAATCCACGTTTATACCAAATTATTCCGACAACTGCGGACTTGAAAGAAGGTGCGAGCGGAGGAGCGTAAGACAATTTATCCGTAATGCGTATTCACGAAAAAATGCCCCACCTCCGAGACTTCAAGTCTTCCTCCGCGCTCATTCTCTTAACCCGAAAGTAGTCGGGATGAATGCGAACAGGAAACGTTGCCGTTTTGATTTTATACATCTGGACCCGCACATTTTAGTTGAGGTGAACGCCGGTAGAGTGCACCACATTGTAGCGCCGCACCTCCTCTTCGGTTACAAAATTATTCCCAGTCAAACTTTGCACTCTTTTTTCGGACAAAATAGGAAACTCTAATACAAATGGTCGGACTGCTTACGCCAGACGGTAAGAAACTTGGGGCTGAATTTATTGCCCCCGTAAACCTCCCCCACCTTTTTCAACTACATCCGCGCTTCGTTTTAGTTGATAGACGCTCGAGACGCTGCAGATAGAGTGGCTCCTTTTTTTACACCCTTTTGAAAAAATTCAGAATGGAGAAAGCGTTTCTAACATTGACACGAGAAGAGGTTCAAAATTGAAGATACGTTGATTTGCATTCTTGGATCCCAAATATCGACCTCTTGAAAGTGCGGAGTAGGCCTGTTAACGAAGATTTTCAATGACTAAAGTTGACTGAGCCCAATTTGACCTCATATCACTTTCGGGAAAGGTTATGACTAACCCAGGAAATGCCAAAAGTAAGATCTTAAAGACAGCATTGATGGTGGAATTTCCAAACCACGTATCTTGATTTGCGACTTTTCAGACTTCCTGTAATTCTTTATTTTTTAAGTAGAAAACTACTAAACAGCAATTCTGAAATCTGCCGTGATTGTTGGTCTCTGTACGAAGAAACCTCTGTGGAAACTTCAAGGAATGATGCTAATGTGTTCTGCTGAAAAAAAATAAAATAAAAATAAAATAAAAAAAAATAAATCGGAGCTGAGATTTTCAAACATTGCAAACGAGATACGGTGTTTCACCAGCAATATACGCAGACACCCCGCACAACAGTCTAACAATGAGTGCAATACAGTTAGATGAACAAAAGTGAAACTCGGAATTCAATGTTATTTTTCACTTGAAATGATGATGATGAAATTTTTTAAAGATGACTGATGAAAGTCGAGGTGAGCACTTTTTCCGGCAAGTTTTGCAAATTTGGTTAGGTTTGCTGAACCAATTGCTCTTTGGTTAACAGTCATTAAAAGTCAAATCTGAGCGTTGACTTCTGAAAGTAGCTTTTACACCATTGAGGAGATAGCAGTGCGAGGTCTATAACGGACATTGTCTCTCTTAGGTCCGTATATTTTTTTTTCGTAACGTTCGAAGAATTTAAATCAAAAATCGTGGTACATTTACACATCGTGGTTAAGTCAATCCTTCCGTTTCAGGAACCAAGCGATATTTTTCAATATTCATAAAAATTAAATCACTCCTCACTTAACCCACAAATTTGGCAAAGCAGGCTCATGTCGTAAACGGAAAGTTATGGGCTTACCAGACGCTCGCCTAAACATCCTATTTTATTGGATAGCTTAATTATAGTGCTCAATAAAAAGTTGAAACATTCGAGCAGCATCACACGAGGCTTATACACTGACAGCGTTGTCAATTCGTTCAGCAATAAAGCGCTGACATTCAATTCCGAGGGTCAACGTTGAGACGAGCTTGCAACCCTCTATCGATGTTACTCTGGTTGGCGAATTTTACGGCCCACTCTCACACGGCTAAACTGCTGGATATTATTATCTGCCTCGCAAATTTGCAAAATAGCTCATATCGGAAATTTTCGGGGGATGAAAATGTCCGGCGTTTCAACACTTTGGCCGGTGTATGATTGATAGTGGCGATTCCCGCTAGCAATATCTTTTTCCTCCGTTTAAATTCATTATAAACAATCGACTTTATATGAAGTTGCTTACTTTGATGTACATCGATTGTTTTACATATGTTCAAATTGGCGCTTTTTTGGCCATCTTGCAGATAAGCAAATAGTACTGCCGTGTTACCAAAGAAAGCAGTAACCAAAATTATTAAATGTTATTCATTTTCACACACAGACTCGGATCCAGCAATTTGGCAACACCGAATTTCCTCCATTTAAACCTATGCTAAACAATCGATTCTTGTCGGAGCACCTGGTCCCTCCAAGAATCGATACATTTCCATTTGTTTAAATGGAGGAACTCCGTTGATGCCAAATTGATGGATCCGCCAGTGTTCACATAGTTAGTTCCTTTGGAAATAAATACGTCCAAATAACAACCGTATACGTACCGTCTGGAGCAAGAAATTACAACTGGGTCATAATTTGCGATATGGAGCTACAATTTGTGCCTCTTTTTAGAAACGAAACATGTTTTTTTTTTTTTTTTAATTTCCACATGCAGTTAGGTGCTTTTACGAATGAGCCTCACATGGTAATACCTTCTTGCAAAATGGAGACATATTACCAAATACCTCAAGAGTAGTGTGTATGCGCAGTCTTGTATTGTATTGTGTTGTGTTAATTTCGACCCGCGAATATTCTGTGGAAGGAATTTTGATTGTGCATATGTCAATGCGGATGCAATAATTAATTTGTAAAGTTTGTAAATGTTCATGGAGAATTCGATGGCACGGTTTAAGCCACCCATCATTTTTCCTGTTCAGTTTTACGTCGGTATATTATACCACTTGGTGTTATCCAGCCTCGCGAATGAAATAAATCCGTGAGCAATCATTCTTACCCTGCGGGAAATTAAATTAGGGGCATAACCGTACAGGTGTTACGGTTCAATTGCCGCCACTTTGAAAGTCTAAAATTGCAGCGAAATAGAAATGAATTAGAGTCGCGGAAAACTGAATGCGAAACAAAACGGGTTGGATCTCGGATCTCGCGTCAACGTTTTTCAGTTCACAAGCAAACAACTGTGCAGACAAATAAATAAAAGATCCTTTTTTAACCCGCATCCACGCCATCTGCTGCATGTAATACATACACGCATTTGACATTGATGTATGATACGGGGAAAATAGATAAAAACTCCCTGGCCCTGGTGCCGAGTCGGACCTTTAGTGTCAAATTCACACACCTGCATTAAGATACACGGAATTTTTGTTCCTTTTGCGCTTGTATGAGACGCACGAGATTTTGGAGGAAACTCCCAGATTCGTAGATAACATTTTGCCAATAACAAAACTGCATAAGAAAATATTTTGGAAGAATTATGGAGGGAATAAGTGAATGAGATATATTTTGTGATATTTTGTCGGCCTGCCGCAAACGGTGTCTATTGGTCCGGAAATAGTAATGCTTTTTTTAAGGCGGCCAGGTAGCATTGAAAAGGTAAGAAAATTCCGCAAGAGGATCCGGAATTTTTTATGTCAAAGTTCATGCCACGAGTGTCTTTCAGGACAGCCTAGTTAAAATGCAATCCCTCAGTGACACTTGTTGCAGTTTCGACCCGTTATATCGATGATGAAACTTCAAAAATGGGTGTCTCGGTTTGTGTCGTTACATACTTCCTATACTGTATTTCCTACATGGAAAACTACCAATTGTCATTTTTTGATAACTTTGGTGACTTTTACTCTTTGTGTGATGTATATTCTGTGAAAATTTCAAGTCATAAGTTGGTTGGGTCTTCTTTTAAAAAATAAAGTATGATGGGGTATTTTGAAATGCTGCAACCTACAAAGTACGCATTTTTCTGTTTTACTTTCGATATAATTTGTTTATGCAGCCGATTGATCCTCAGGCCACCTATATGTTGCGAATTTTGTGGTAACGTAATTTTTGTCGCGATTAGTGCGTAAATTTTGAAATGTACTGGAATTTGTAACATGACGGTTCCAATAAAGCACTGAATTTTCTCTGTCGAGGCACTCCATTTGTCAGCCAGTTTTAGTAGACACTCTGGCGAAAAACATGATAGGAGGTGGTTTCAGGACATTCTGTCAACGATTTTTTGTCCGCGCACATATTTTGTCCAGTAGTTTACGTCCACGCGGAAAATAAAAGTTGTGTTGAAAAAAACTATACAAAAATGAATAAAAATGGGAGAAGAACCAAAAAGCACGTATTCATTAGTTTTAACCCGTATGACAATGTACATCGATCTTTTAGAGTCAAATACGTCCGATTTCGAGCGTTTGGTTGCGCGGACACCGCGCTGAAGCACAGTAAAAGCACAAAATATAAAAAAAAAAAAAATATTAAAGTGCTTTGGGAATCATTGAATTTGACACAGAATCACCGTAATGCTTACAAAACACATTTTATATTTTCCGCAAATACAATTTTTTTTTCATCAATTTAAATGAGGAAAATCCATGCAGAGTGTGCAAAAATTTCAAAATCATGAACTGAAAAACACCGAATCCGCGATTTTAAATATTACGAGCCATAACACAGAGCGGAGCGGCGTGCTACCGGCGCGAAACGCGCAATGGCGCCTACAAACCTAAGGGGATACTTTACGCATTGCGCAATGCTTGAAGTATCCCCTTAGGTTTGTAGGCGCCATTGCGCGTTGGGAGATGGCCCGCCGTGCCGCGCCGCCGCAGCGTGCCACGGCGCCTCAGGCAACTATTTCAGATCAGAGGTGTTGCACAGTATCAAACGAAATTGAAGGCGCTCCAACTTTTTTAGAAAGATAGGCATCCTTTAAGAGTACGAAGCTTTCCTCGAAAAATAAATTGAGGTATTACGGCACGAACTCCCCTGCCGAAAAAACGCGTGGACATAAACTACTAAAAGAACCAGGTGTGCGGACAAAAAATCGTTGTTGAAAGGTCCTTCAACCTAGTATGTAGTACCCGCTTGGCACAAAATCAGACATTTTATCAGACTTCTATCTCTATTTCCATTCTTATAATTGGTGTAACCCTTAGATGCCTGGGACTTGTTTTTATACGCAAAATCCCGAGTAGGATGGGACCCGTATCAAAATATATCGATTTTGAAGGTTTTGAAGTATTATCATGTTGTTCCTTTATTTTTGAAGGTAAGACATTTTTTTAAAAAAATATTGTCATCTGTTTGGTAATATACTGGTGCTTTCTCACCCCTTTTCCATATCCGCCGCGCCGTATGTAAATTCCTTAGAATAGATAGACGGACCAGTTTGACCTGATTTGGGATTTCTAGGCGTGTTCGTTAAGAAAATTCCCTGAAACGACAGAATTTTAGCCAAAATACCAATTTCTAGACGTGCGTTTTAGGACGCGCATTTATGACGGCGCAGAGATACAACTATTTGTGCTTGAAGGACGTCACCGTTGCATCTGCAAAATTGAAGGCGCGATGACGCCAGGCGTGAACTCGCAATGCTCCACTCTTTGCTGCGATTGAGATGTCGCTCAGATTCGGGAAAAGTAAAAAACGAGGCCCGAATACGTCTCTCCTAACTTTGGCTGTGCTGACACTCGATTTTTTCTTTCTTTTTTCAATTTGATATTTGATTTTTTTTTTTTTTTTTTTTTTTTTTTTTTTTTTTTTTTTTACGATATATTTGTAGACCTATTTCTTAAGCTCGCACGTACAAGCTTTATTCGACTCGCGAAACTCTTGTTTTTAGAAAGTATTTATTGGGTTTATTTGAGCCGGCTTGAGCATTTACGAGTTCAATTTTCACTACTAAATGGTTAATAAGAAGCACACCGACGATAATTGATTTTTCTTTCAAGTTTCCCTGTTTGGAAAGAGAGAGAGATAAGGTTAATTTACGATCCAAAAGTACGGGACACAGGTGATGACTGATGCGCGAAAATTCATCTTCATTTTTGCCATTTAAACTTTGTGACTAGAATGAGTCTACGAAGATAACTTCATTCTCGACTCAAGAGTGATGTACGGGTTCATTTCCTGCTAGCGCGAAGCGTTGCAAGAGTTTGATGCATTTATTAGCGCTTTCTAACTTGAGGTGTTTGTTTCGAGATGATATTGCATTCGGATAATTTGCTACAATTGCCCTGAGTCCTTCTTGTGAACTAGTACTAAAACAGATCAATCTCTGATTATGAGATCGGCTCCTTCTCATGGTTGTTTGATGCCAAACTTGGAAAATTACCTACGGCATTCGAGGTTAGTTATACGTATCCGCGTATTCGCTAGTATACACGTATTAATTGGCATGCTTGCACTCACCGCACAACGACGTAATTTCATCCTCAATTCTGACCATTCACGAGAAAAATAACTACCTTAGAGCCAAATCCTTCGAAAGAAGGATTTCTCTCATGTTGGGGTAGAAAAATTGGAATTCGAGTTTTCGGTGGAGACCATTCACAATCATTCCAAAGAGTAAATTGTGAGTTATCTAACTCATTTTCGTGCGAATGTAGGACGAGTGAAATTCTCTGAAAAAATTGGATGAAAACTATTCCCAAGTTCTCCAAAAAATTCTCATTTCACCACAAGAATTTCAGCAAGTCTTAGGCTTATACGGCTTTCTTCCTTTGCACGACATTAGAAATTCCCGACAGATCGCTCTAAAAAAAGGCGTAAGGAGTAGAGGGGATCGGTCATGGGGGAGGGAAGAAGGAATGGTCAATAAACCGGGAAAAGCGCCTGAGATCATTGATTGCAGAATAATGCAAAAACTAAGTGAAATACGTGCTTTACAGGCGACGGGTCGTAACAATAAATAATTATAGTGATAAATAATTCTGGATTATTTGATTTCACATTTTGGATACCCGTTTGGTCCTTAATACTGCCGCGCTAAGGAAGATCGCCGTATGAACATTCGAGAGTTGCCAAATTTCCTACGATAAAATGTTTATTTTTGAGGAAAATTGAGAATATTTTTTCTTGAAATTTTCAGACTATTTAGACAAAATTACAAGAAAAATTATCCTAGAAATTGGCAGAAAAATATTTAAATAATTTCCTGAAAATTAGTGAATTGCCAGAGGAAATTTGGCAACGCCTGAAGGTTCATAAGGCGTTTTTCCTTAGCCTGGCAGAATAGCTTCATGACCCACACTGAAAAAAAACACATTGGATCTAAAGTCCAGACTCTTGAAAACATTGACAAGAAAAAATACTCTTGATTCAATCAGATTTTTGCTTAAATCAAAAGAAAATCCGCTCAGATCAAGAGGCTTGGTTCTTGATTTAAGCTTAAATCTGTTTGAATCAAGAGTATTTTTTCTTGTCGATGTTTTTAAGAGTCTGGATTCTAGATCCAATATGTTTTTCTTTCCAGCGCAACCCCTAAATTACCGTCATATCCGTACTCTCTCTCAAAGATACTCCAGTTTCTGAGCGGTCTGTAAAAAACTCACGTTAGAACGGACATTCCCAAACTTAGCAATACACGTTCCTGGCGTGTTATTGTATTTACATATCCCGTGTTCAAGCGAGGCACGGACCTCGGGAACTCGAGAGCACCACCGAGTAAATGGTTCGACTCCCACGCGGTAGCGGCCTTGGTGCGCCGAGAACTTGGCGCGTGTCTTACGCGGAAGTTAACTTGTATTTTAAGCTCTCTCATAGCGAACTTAGCTCAAAGTTGCGAACTTACCCGAGCCCCCGCCGCGCCGGCCTCCGCGGGACCAAGGTGAAAGGGCTTCGACTGACTCACACATCGCAATATATCTCGACGAATCCCTGTTCGTCGCCGGCCCGACTTGAAGTGTTCCGAGGGATCGTCCGATCTCCTTCAATAGAGGAGGATCGCCTTTCAGGAAGCAGCAGGGGGAGGGAGGGAGGGGAGGAGGGAGGGAGGCGGGGAGTTCGCGTTAACATGCTGCTTCCCAACTTTCGTTCGGGGAATCTTCCCGGTTTACAAGATCTTTGACTCGGATTAGCGCTCTTAAATCGGGCTCAGGAAACTCTGCACCGATCGAGGCTTGTTTTTTAAGCTTTTTCCCTCCTTGGAGTTAACGACTAACGAGAGAGTCTGCTCCTGGCCGCCGCGCGGTCCTTAAGGTCGACTGTCTTATATCGATGACTGAAGTTGAAAACCACGTAGAGCGGTGTTTCGAAATCTCTGTTCCCATTTTATTTTTTTGAAGAGGAACATGTCAACCAGTGTTCGAAACTCACAGGCGCCAACGCGCCAAATGCGCCTAAAACATGAAGGCTCTGCGCCAACGTGGCCCCTAAAAATTGCCCCCTAAAATCTGAATTTTCATATTAGGTGATTGTTCGAAATTTTCAGCACCACAAGTGAAAGCTTTTTCTATTCTTTGCGATTTCATCATTTGTGCTTTTGTCTTCCCAAGTTACAGCTCCTTACTAGTTCTGTTACGAAAACAGCTTGCGTCTAACTTTTCACTAAATCCGCAGTAATATATAGGCAACAAGTCAAACGGCCCCTAAAAAATCTACAATGGCGCCTAAAAATCGGGCTTGATGCGCCACATGGCTCCTAAAACTCAAAGGTGAGCTTCGAACACTGATGTCAACTGGACAGCTTGATATTTCTACGGAATATTCTGCTGATAGAGAAGAAACAGCAAGGAAGGTTCTAAGAAACTAAGTTGACTATAGTTTACTGAAGGAAAAGTAAAGTATGACCGGATTTCTGTAACGTCGCAAATGCAGATTCGTGGTTTCGCACTTTAGCCATCAACAGGTTGTAGTAAATAGCAACCCCATGACAAAATTATTGAAATTCTTTCGGATTGTTGTCAGATGATAGGTTGCCTGAGAAGCTTCTGGAATGGGTCCCCCCTGGCAGGAAACGTGAAGGACGCCCTGCCAAATCGTGGATTAATGGAATAGGACAGGAAATGAGGAGATGCGATTTGCCGGAGGAGCTCTGGCAGGATTGCTATCAGTAGCAGTTGGGTGTCGCAGAGCGCACTGAAGCGTTGTAAGAGCGACATGTAAGCTAGTTGGTTAAGTTTGCACCTTTTCCAATGAAAAAATAAAGTATGACCAGACGTCTTTAAAGTCGCGAACGGAGACATGTGTTTTCGCACTCGGGCTATCGATATTTTCTCCCGACAAAACTTCCGAATCGAAAAAAAAACATCTCGAGTGTGAAATTAGGAGGTAAACTTTACACTTAGCATTGAGTTAATTTAAAGTGGCTGGATTTCGTTCTGTACGATTCCGTTCGAATTTCACGTGTTGTTCCCCGATTTTTTCGCTGAGCGTCCAGAGTGCCAGGCGGTACACAGTGAATCGAGTGAATCAGAGAGGTCGGGCATATAATTTTTGACTAAAACTGCAAATTCTTTTGTTTATTTTGTCAGATTTTAAATTTCAAAGGGTGTTTCTGAAAGAAAATTTCACGTGAAAACCAATGGGACCGCTTTTAGAACCTCAAAGATTTCTATAAACGGAGTTATAAGCGTTCAAAGTTTTCAAATGTTGTTCGGCCTCTCCTATTGACTCGATCCACCCTGGACCTGGATAGTCAAGGAATTTAAGGCGACTTCCGTGTGCTATACAAAAGTCTGTCTTGATGTCAATCTTCGCGTCAGTTTATTCTGATTTTTCGATGAAATTTGCTAACGTAGGCTTCCGATTTAGGTGCGATGGCGCGTCTCTCTCCTTGTTTTTCTCTTTAATTAAAAATGATCACCTTGAGATACAAGTGTTTTTCCTGGCAACGACTTGCAGGCTCATTCTCCGCGACAAGGAGTCCTCGGCCCGACGCGTCGGGTTTTTCTTCCGTTCAAGTCTTTCGATGTTGACGTTGGATAATTAAGAGGAGAAGAAAAGTAGCAGAACTGTCCAAGTTATTAAACTCCTTCGGCTCTGTTAAGCACCTGCTTTTCCCCCCGTTCTTCCTCTTCTCCATCGCTTTTGCCTCCTTCGTTCCCGTATTTTTTATAAGAAGGGCCCTGAAAAATTGCAGCTCGTTTTGAATCGAACTCTTTTGAGTGACACCACTGCACGGGATACGCACTGGAAAACACGTTGGATCTAGAGTCCAGACTCTTGAAAACATCGACAAGAAAAAGTACTCTTGATTGAATCAGAATCTAGCTTAAAACAAGAACGAAGCGTCTTAATTTAAGCGGATTTCGTTTTGATTCACGCAAAAATCCAATTGAATCAAGAGTATTTTTTCTTGTCAATGTTTTCAAGAGTCTGGACTGTAGATCCAATGTGTTTTTTTTTTTTTCCGGTGCGAATATAGCATTCTGATGATGCACGTCATTTCTTCACAAACTCACGTAAAAACGATTCGCGCAACGAAAATCACTAAGCTACATTTTTAAGTAAGATATAAACGTTACAAACTATCTTTGGTCACGAAAAATGTGCGTCCCCGCTCTTAAGAAAAATCAGAGTTTTCACGAATCAAAACCGCACACTGCAACAGTTTTAGCACGCTCCTAAATAATTTTTTATGTCAAAATCTTGTCTGGTGAGACGGAAATGATAACCTAGTTAACCTCAGAGTTCATTTAACATCCTCGGAATGTAAAATCAATCGTGCAATGAGTGGAAACAGCATTTATAGTTCACCACATGTAATTGTGAAATTCAAAATTATATGGCAGCTGGCCCGAGTCGAGTCGATTTTACTTGGGTTCGGTTAGGTCAAGCAACTAAACTAACTCCAAGGCAATGCGTGGAGTATCACTGAAATTGAAGGCGCTTTCGATTGAAAATGATTGTGCTATAATAGTTTCTCGCGCCGCAGCGCTCTGGTGGAAAATTATCTTGCGTTTTTTGTTTTTTTTTTTTTTTATTTTATTTTATCTAAATCTTGAAATAGTGTCAACAGTTGACTCCTAATTACCTTAATCCTGATATTCACTCCTAATTAAGATATTAACGTTTTATCTAGCATTGGTTACGAACCATGTGAACTCCTTGCTCACACGAAGAACTAGAGTCCACTCTAGAGAATCAAATCTCGTTTTTCATACGACTTTGGCAGGCTTCTAAATAAGCATTGATGATCCTTCCCCACTCTGTGTCTTTTGAAGTGTAAACATTGTGTATTACCTTATATGTTTATACCGCAAATACCGTCGTGGTATAACGATTAATGTGCTATTTAATTTGAGTAGATCATGGGTTTTCTTATCAAGAAGTCTGTGAATTGATTCATTAAAAAACATGAATATCTTTTTTCGGATTTCCTCTCAGTATTGTCCGTTGTTCGAAGTTTTGATATGAAAGGACCTAAGAAAATGCTTAAATTTGCACCGTGCTCAGTGGTTACTTCTTTTGAATCATGGATATCGTGATTTCTTAGACAAAAGAACAAAACCAAATTTCAACGCTGCTGAATATCCGCCCGCAAATTAAATTTTTACCAGGAAACCATCTAGCGTTTCCAGCTCAACTTTCTGCCGATTTTTTCTATAACTACACTTAAAAATCAGCGAAATGTTGGGAAAAAATTAATCAATTTTGCAACCTGAGAATGGAGTGACGTTACTTCGTTTTGGTAACAACGGTTTCAGCCCTTCGATTTCATTTACGAGCATTGCATGGAGTAAAAACCAAAATGTACAGTTATATTTGTATGAAGCCAAGAAAACTTCAGGTACTTAGGTTGAGAGTTTTGAAGAAAACGCCTGTGTGAACATGCATTCAACCGTTGCCAAATCTTTCCTATTAAAACAGAAATTTCTAGGATAAGCCATGCGTATTTTCCTTTAAAGTTTTCCGAATAGCCACATCAAATTGCGTATGTATTTTTTTCAAAAGCCAGGTGAACAAAAATCACAAGTTTTCCAGAAAATTATAACTTTATTAGAGGAGATTTGGCAGCATCCGAATGCTCATACGGTGTTTTTCCTCAGCATGGCAAACCAGGCTCGCTCATTCGGTAGACTGCCGTGCTAAGGAAGAACGCCGCATGAACATTCGAGAGTTGCCAAAGTTCCTTCGATAAAATGTTAATTTTCGAGGAAAGTTTCGAATATTCTTCCTTCAAATTTTCAGAATCTTTTGGTGGAATTGCGAACCAAATTATATTAAAAATGGGAAGAAAAATATTCCTATGTTTACCAGGAAATTCGTGTTTTATCAAAGGATATTTGGCAACGCCTGAAGGTTCATACGGCGTTTTTCCTTAGCAGGGCAGTAGAGCTCGAGACTCGAATCGGGACTTTTCACGCCTCATTAAAACTAATCGTCTTGCAAGAGCCAAACTTCGCCCCGTAAACTACTAATTGAAGACCCCGTTCTCTTGGACCTCCGGTGCCGTGCTTAGGAAAAGCGCCGCATGAGCTGAGTATTGCCGAAGTGCCAAGTGGACTTCATTTGGATCGCAGTTACGTTGTTTTTGAAATGAGCTAAAAATACTGTCGCCCTAGGAAACAATACCGGATGAACATTCGAACGACGCCAAATTCACCTTGAGGCTATACCTAGTTTTGAAGAGGGTCATGAACATTTGGACTGCATTTTGCAATTTGGAACTATGAATGGATTGCATTTTGCAATAAGGGACCACTATTTCTGGCCAATTTTAGAATCAACGTATATGCCATTGGTTTCCCTATGAAGATAAGTGCTTTAATGAGAGAGCCAAAGATGGTGGTTCCTTTTTGCAAAATGTAATTCAAATTCTGGCTTTTCTGGAAAAACACGTATGTGCATAGGGAAACTAATGGCACATACGTTGGTTTTGAACCAGGCTAGAATTTATAGTTCCCAATTGTAAAATGCAGTCCATTTTGCCTTGATAATAATTATGACTACATTTTGCAATTCGGAACCACAATTTCTGGTACGGTTTAGAAACGTCATATGTATTATTGGTTTCCATGTTATATTATTATTAGTGTACATTGGTGTTTTTACGGATGAGCTAGAATTTGAAGTTCCTAGTTGCAAAATGAAGTCCATTTCAGTCACTGAAGATGAAATAAAGAATTTGCAGGTGTCTGAAATTTTGTAAATCCCATGCCTAAAATGAATCTGCTGAGAAAACTGAGCACGAGGATATTCTTGGTTTCTAAATTGAACAATTAACCGAGGAAATATGACAGAATAACGTAATTTGCTAAAATACATGTATTTAAATGAAAAATGCCGCCAGATGACGTCACAAGGCGGCACATTTTGTCAGGTTAAAATCTACTTTTCTCCGACTTCCCATGTCAGAAAAAAATTATGAAAAACACTGCGAATGCATTACTAAGCACTCTCAGATAAAGGAATAACATTCTTGTGCGCAAATTCTCCATTGTGAATGTCATTGGAGGGAAAATATCCATAAGCGTCTCAGATAATTCGTATTTTTTCAAAACTGAATAGTAGTTCCTTATTGCAAAATGAAGTTTACTGCATGTACTTATGTACACAGGGAAACTATTGATATCTGTGATGTTTCTAACCGAGCCAAGAATGGTAGTTTCGAATTGCAAAATGTTGTCATAATCATTATCAAGGCAAAAAATATTCATCCCTCTCCTCAAACATAGAAACTCTTGGTGAATTTGGTATCGTTTGAATGTTCATTCAGCGTTTTTTCTGAGAGCAACAGGATTTTTAGTTCATTTCATAAAGAACGTAGCACCTAATTGCTATTAGTTTCCCTATTCAGATTTGACAGTCGTCTTTATTGCTATTAGACAAAATTAGTAGTTCTTCATTGCAAAATCTAGTAGAACTGTCTGTTTAGGGACACTTGAGTGCAAAAATTAATAAAAGAAGAATGAAGATGAAGAAGACGAAGAAGAGGTGAAGAAGAAGAAGAAGATTATGATGATATTTACCAACGTTTTGATTTTCAAACGGCGTTTTTCCTGGGCGGAGGCACAATGCGCTTGGGCAGGGATGTGGTCCCTACGCTCAATCGATTTCTTTCTTTCATCTTAGCCCTTCAACTTTTCTTCTCACCTTCGCCTAGCCACTGAAATTCTTCAAAGGCTCCCCATTATTTTAACAAACTCAATTAAAAGTAGTGAGGCACTGTCGAGCAATCGGGTGAAGTCGGAGGAATCAACGTATTTCGTGGTAACGTAATTAACGTATTTAGGTCACGGACGAACAGCAAGATCAGGCATGCTGCAAAATGCTCGGGTAAATAGAATCTTTTCATGGAAGCTCTCAAAGTTTAGGATTTGCTAGGAAAATGATCGTTTCGGGCAAGTAATGGATAATTGCGGGAAAGTGATGGGATGGAACATGCAGTTAGGGTTTACGGAAAACTTCCCATTTTGAAGGGAGAGTGTGTGAGAAACAGGCTTTTTAAAAGTCGCTGTCGCTAGAAATAATAAAATAATGACAGGAAGAATATGTTTCTTTAATAACCGTTTATTTCCAAGATTTAGAATTTATTTTTACTAAAACTTTCCTGGGGCTTTTAGAACGATATGTTTGCGTTACATATCAGTAAGTATATCTCTAGCAATAAGAAACCTTTAATGTATCATAAAAAACACGAAAATGTGAGTTCATAATATTCAACACATACAAATAAGCCGCTTTCGCAGCACTCTTTGGCACTCTATGACACCCAGCCGCCAAAGCCCTTCAGGGAGTTGGCGCTCCCTCATTTCCACTAAAACCCTTTCACTGGGCGTCTCCCTCGTCTCCTCCTAGGAGAAACCCAATCAAGCATCTTCTTCCGCAGAATTTCTTCCGTCATCCTGTTAACATGACCATACCAGATAAGCTGTTTGGTCATGACGTCGAATACAACGTCAAAATATTCATTACTAGAAATGAAGCTCTGGTCTCTATAGATCTATCTGTAACCCGTTAATTATTTTTATTTTTGTTTAAAAAATCAATTATTGAGTAAAAATCATTCGAGATATATGTGGACCACATTTTGCAATTAGGAACTATAATTTACAGCAAATTACACATATAGCGTATGTGTCATTAGTTTCCCTATGCAAATAGTTGCCTTTACGTATGAGCCACGTATTGTAATTCTTTATTGCAGAATGCAGTCCAATATTGCAGAGCTTTTGGAGCAAAAAATATCGAGAAGAAGAGAGAGACAAACAACGGCACGTGATTTGAACAAGCAACGGGATCAAAACAGTGGCGTGGCATGAATTGCGATGTATCGATTGTTATGCCATATAAACCTGTGGAAAAGGATCGATAAACAGGGTGTTCGCAGCGAACACCTTAATAATCGATTCTTTATCATAGGTTTAAATGGCATAACAATCGATACATCGCAATTCACGCCACGGCACTAGACCAAAATAACGAGTTTGGCGGATTAGGGCTGAAGTTGGAGCGTGAAAATTATTTCTGGTCCGAAGGTCAATTTAATTAACCAGTTATTCCGTCGCTCCAAACCATAAAAAAAGCGCAGAAAGACAGAGGACGAGAAACGGTCTCCCGCCAACAGCCCGAATCGTCCGGAAAACAAAGGTACGATGGAATGGTCGACCTCAAAGGCCGTCAAAGGAGGGAGTGTAAGTTGCCACTTCGAGGGAAAATTCGACTCATGTCTCTATCTTCCTCTCCCTCTGTGACTGTCTCTCTGCAGCAGAAGTTCTATCGTGGTTGGCGCGAGAGCAATTTAAAACCCAAGTTCTTTTCGTAGTATTTCCAGCTTGGAGGACGCCGGTCACGTTATTAAAAGTGTCCGTGCGATCATCACGATCGCATTTATACCCAACTCACTTTTGAAAAATTAGAGGCTTTCTCTAGTATTAGTGAACTTTAAAAAGCAATTTTTAAAAACTTTTGAAAAATTGTTGAAATTTTCAATATACGATAAAAATAGCTAGTGCAAAAATGCGTCCATGTGAAATCTGAAGTATAGTTTCTGCGACTTCTCCACTCTTTCGGCTTCTCAAGCCCGACCTCTATAGTTAAAAATAACGCAAGTATCACAAACAACGCATCAGCATATGTCGCAATCATTTTTGAGCCTTTAATTCTTTGAAACTTGGATCATGGAAAAATTGAAAAAAACTCATTTTTTTCTTTTCCAATAAATCAATATTTCTTTGTAAAAATTTTGCAATTTTTTTGAAAAAATTTTTTGAGTGGTGAAAATCCAAATACATTTAAACTTGGGAACTGATGAAAAGGCATGCCTTAAACTTACCCTAGAAATATCGAGAGCTTTCTCGAAAACTTGGCGGTGGTACGAATCGTTGTTTCCCGGACGATGGAACGTAACTCCATTTCAAGGTTCCAAAATTTACTCGAACAATCCAATTATTTGCATTCATGTACTTGTGCAAATTTCGTCAAAATTTTTTTTGAGTTCAAAAGAAAAATCAGAGAAATTTTCAGTTTGAAATGCCTCGGATTCTCCTTGTAAAAGTGCAATTTTCGAGGGAAATTTTGCAACATCGAATTGTAGTTACGTTCTTTCGCGAGGGAAACATGTGCGCCGCTGGGCTGCAAAGAGTTTTCGGTTCCCTGACCAAATTTGGCAACCGGAAGGAGGCTGCGGCTGAATTTTTCATACACGGCTTGACACGTCGCTTGACCGCCGGTAAACGAGCAGCGTTAAGCCCTTGTTTCACGCAATTACTCCGATTGCACTCGCCTTCTCCTCCCCTCCCTCCCTCTCCACTCCGACCACCACCCCCTTGCCCTTTCCTCCTGGACCGTTCTCCTCTGCGGTAGGTGCAATGTTGATTCGGCTCTCTCTCCGCTTGTTCAGCCGCTTTTTTTCCACGGCTTTCCTCGAGTATCAACATTCTCGACAAGCCTTCTCGTTTTTGGACCGTGCCGAACCATCCGTCTACGTTCAAAAGTGATGAGCCAGGCCCCTTGTTTGGTAGCCTTATTATCCTGCCGAATCTATTTCAACTAGTTTGCCTTCAAAAACTTGCGTAGGCAATTTGAGCCACCAGAGGCCCACAGCTTTCCCCCAAGTATCAACACTCTTAACAGGCCTTCTCGTTTTTGTACGATGCTGAACCATTCGTCTACGTTCTAAAGTGATGATCCAGGTAGCATTATTATCCTGCCGTATCCATTCCAACCAGTTTGCCTTTAAAAACTTGCGTAGGCAATGGAGATGTTGCATGTGTGAGGAATTTGCGATTTGATTATTGATTCTTATGTAAAAGTTCGCGAAAAATACGATGGTCTAGTGCTTTTATCTGAAATCAACTCCCAAGCTCAAAAAAAGCTCAAGTCGAAACCAAAATGGAGGGGATATCCCACGCTACCCTGAGAGTCCACCTCTACATCAAAACAAACTCTCCATGCAAAGATAGGGAGCAAATACATTAGCAGGGATGCCGTGTTTTCAGTTTAGGAGTCCTCAAATAAAGTGGCATCCCTGTCAATGTATTTGCTCCCTGTCTTTGCATGGAGAGTTTGTCCTGATGCAGAGGTGTACTCTCAGGATAGCGTGGGATATCCCCTCCATTTTGGCCTCAACTTGAGAGCTTTTTTTTAAAGCTTGGGAGCTGATTTCAGGGAGAACAAACCAGTGGCACCATCGTGTTTCTCGCAAACTTTTACATACGAATCAATGGTCAAATCGCAAATCCCTCACACATGCAACTTCTCCATTATGCTCCAGTGTGAGCGAGAGAGACGAGTTACCTTTGTTCGGAACCGAAAGTGGCACGCTGGTAGGATGTAGGAAGCGATGCTGTCATGACGTCATGACTAACCGAGTCCGTTACGATCGCGTAGCTCTCCACGGCGGATGAGTGGGGAGAGAGAGGGGGAGGGGGCGGCCTGATCCGGGCAAAAATCGAGAACAAACGCGGACGGATCAGGAGGCGGACAAACACCAACAGCCGAAGCCGAGCGGGTCGGATTAATGCGATGAGGGATGACTGTTAATCACCGACGTCCCTAATTTCCGCGACTAAACACCAACTTACGATCGCGCGATAAATCATTCGCCGTACATGCCCCGGCCCCGGGCCCCGACGGAGGGACAGTTATGTAACTGTCCCCGAAAAAGGGTCAAACTCCCCATGAAGCGTCACGAGTGCATGTTTGCAAAATTTGATTCGAATACGCCACCGGCGCACAGTGGATCGAGTCAATGGAAGAGGTCGGAACAAAATTTGGAAACTTTAAACGCTTATATTAACTCAGTTTATACAAATGTTTGAGGTTCTAAAAGTGGTTCCATTAATTTCCTCGTAAAATTTTTCGCTATTAGCCCCCTTGAAATTCAAAATTTGACGAAAAAAAGCTCAAATTCGCAGTTTTAGTCAAGCCCGACCTCTCTAATTGACTCGATCCACTGTGCGGCACGGCGCGGCGGCGCCACTCAAAGGAACGAACCACTATGGAAGGGGTCGGACACGGAATTTTTGGCTAAAATTTCAAATTTTCATGTTTATTCCGTCGCAAATTCAATTTCAAGGGGTGTTTTTGAAAGAAAATTTCAAGGGAAAACCAATTGAACCAATCTTGAATTTTCTTGCAGTTTCCAAAAAAAAAAAAAAAAAAAAAAAAAAAAAAAAAAAAAAAAGTAAATATGGCATGAAGTCTGCAAAGATACTAACGGAATTACGTGGTTTCGCTCTTTGGCCATTTACATGCGATGCTCCTAAAATGCCATCGTCCGGCGTCTCCAGTGAAAGTCCTACTTAAGCTCAAAGTTCGTTTTGTCAGTGCAGCGTTGCAGAGTATAAAATTTGTAATTATTGAGAAATGTCAATATTTCGAAGTCCCTCGGTCGACAAAACAATTTCAGTTGTGCCTTTTTTATTTTCTGAGGCACAGTGACATCAACTGAAGATGTGCCTCAAAACATAAAACGGAATAAACTTAAGTTGATTTTTTTGATATGTGATTGTGGACTTACGCCGTCGATATACACTTTGCATAGGTGTATTCCCAAAAGGAGCTTTGGACTTAATATAAACTTTAATCGGAGGATTGTCTTATCATAAAGTTTCATGTAAGCCACATTCGAACAAAATCCTCCAGTTCCCATAAAAAGGGACATAAAAAGGCCCTTTACTTGGGAGGCCCTTTTTCTAGTCGGTATATCTGACATTTTTATTGGAATATTTTCAAAATGTTTCGCATAAATAAATCTTTACAGTAGGGAAATTTTCAAATGTTTGACTCCTTACACGGCGTTTATCTATCCTAAGCATGGAAAAAAAACCCTGCGAGTTCTTTGCGTGACTCGGCAAGTTTGCACGCGTGGGGCACGGACGAAACAATGAGAGTTGAAAACAATGAAACAGGCACACTGCGACGATAAATGAAAACTGAAAGGTTGCGCGTTATCGGATTGTAGCGGTTCGGGCATCGGAACAAAACGAAGCTGCCAATCAATATGACGTCACAGTGTTTTGATACGACATCAGATGACGGATGGAGGGACGCAGAATGCACCAACAATAGTCACTCAGCCGCACGGGCTGGGAGGGCACATTAATGGCATCCGCTTTCGGGGAAAATAAAATAATAAGTTTTAAGGTTAAGTGCAGCAGTGGCGGATACAAAGAGAGATTTACTGCCGTGCTAGGAAGAAACAACGTATATACATTAAGACGTTGCCAAATTTCCATGGAACATGGGACCTCCTGTCTATAGAGCCAGTGCTACAACCACTACACCATAGGAGGCCAACTGCTCTATATACACTAAATAAAATAAAATAAATAAATGAAAAGGATATGGTTCTTTCATCTTCAGTTAAAGGATTTACGAATTTTTATGAATGAAAAATTCATTCCGGGGTGCAAAATCTCCTCAATCCTTCGACCCTCCGATTGCTGGCTCACGGAACAGAAATGGCGTAAAACGGGGTAGATCCGACTTAAAGAAATTACGAATTCTCATCTATTAAAAGAGCGTTTCGTGGTGTACGCGCAATGCGTGAAGTATTCTCGCAGTCTTGTAGGCGCTGATATGCATTTTGCGCCGATCGCGATTGCACTGTGTATGGCGCAACTACTCAAACTCGTGAAGTCAGCGTTTTTCAACTTGTTACTGTCGTACAGTTTTGCACAGCATGTATGGACTGTTGTCATTTACCATTACTAAAAATAATTGGAAAATAAAAATAAAAATGAAAAAATAAAATCCAACCAATTTTCTTCTCTTTACTTACATATTTATGAATAGTTGAGCGGCATAAGTTCTTTGGCAACGAACATTTCAGTGATTATTCTTCTGTACCTTAAGAATATTCGGTGAAAATTTCAAGCTATGATGTTGGTTTGGTCTTCTTTTAAAAAATGAAATAGAATCGTAGATTTCGAAATTCCTCAACCGAGAAACGCATTTTTGCAGTTTTACCGTCGAAATACCTCGTTTGGAAGACGATTTAAAAAACACTGTGAAAATCGGATGATTCGCAAAGAAGTGATGGAGAAACAAAAATACGGTTTTCGGATTTAAATTTTGTTTTTCCCACCAGATCTGGTTTTTCTAGGTATTTGTGTTTATTATTTCCCCCCTTGCGATATTACCTCTCAAAAATCTGTTCATTTATTCGTGTCTTTCGTGTTTGACAAACCCACCCAATGCTATAATCTGTTTTTTTATTTCTACTCTGAAAAAACGAAATTGCAGATTTAACAATTCTGCGATTTAAAAAAGTGTCCAGCGTGTTTCAATGTAGATTTTACAATAAAAAAATGCTAATTTAACCACCCCCATGGTTTAATTAGCTTTCCGCTATTGTAAAATGTACGTTTGAAACATGTCGAACATATTTTTTAACATTTTTTAATCGTTAAATTACAATCCATGTTTTTCTATGTATTACGTGTAAGTCAAAGAATGTAGATAGATGCAGAGAAACCGTATTTTGAATCTGATATCGGTTGATGCTCTGAGGTTTTCAAGCATGGCCCAAAACCCTAATGCATCGATCAAGGCCATCCCTAATGCAACTCGTAACCATCTTAGCCTAAGCCTCAGCATCAGATGGAAGTACTCAAATTAAAAGGTAATATCTCCATTGTGGCCTGAGCCGTGAGACCCATGAGAATACATGCATAGTAGAGTTCAAATCCCAATGGAATCGGTGCTTTTTGATCTGAATACGTCCAGGTGTTTGAACAATGAGAAGTTCAACGATCCGAACGGCAAGAGATTACGTTGTGGTAAACAAACGCAGAAACGCGGCAGTCGGTCCTCGGAATCAACTCAAAGTTGATAACCGATTGCGGAATCGACTCATTCCACCCACCGAAAATTCATTATTGACCGCCAACTTCAATTAACAGGGATTTGGTCACCCCATCCATTTTGCTAAAGATAATTAACAACAACCCCGCGGCCTCCAGTTTGCTCGGCCCTCATTTCGGGAACTTCTTTCAAACATTCAAGTTGATTTCTTGGTTGAGTGGACCCTCAGATAGCAAATGAATGCCTATTTAGATTTGCAATTAATACCTAAGCAGATTAGTTTATCTCGACCCAAAAGACTGCCAAATGCTCACAATCTACACGGACACGGAAAAAAATGAAATTGCTGATTTAACAATTAAATTGTTCGAAAATATGTTAGACGCGTTTCAAATGTACATTTCACAATAGTGGAAAGCTAATTTAGCCACGGGGGTGGCTAAATTAGCATTTTTTACTATAAAATTTACATTGAAACATATCGGGCACCGTTTTTAACTACATAATTGTTGAATCAGCATTTCATTTTTTCCCGTGTATTTCTCGCTATGTCGATCTTTTAAATCGGTAATAGATAGTGTCTTGCGACTTGCTTCAAAACTTCTCTTTTCTTTATTACCTTTTAAATTATGTATCACAAATGGAGGGGGGGGGGTCGCCATTTGAAGTATCCGAAGTACGATAGTAGAGTGGGGCCCAGGGCCCTATTCCAAACACATAATATGCAGAAAAGATTTCTTCATTCTTTCAAAAGATATTCAAGGTGGATACTTTTTTTTGAAGCACCACGTATACAAGTAGTAGAGCTTTTTTGGCAAAATGCACTCAAGCTGTTCTTTTTTCTTACTTCTGTCCATTGGTCATATTAAATTCATGAATTTATTTTCAGAGGTAACGTTTTTGTTTGAACCAGAATTTAATTTTTGTTTTATTTTCTGATTGTTTCAGGCTCTTCGAAAGCGAGCGAAAAAAGCAAGAGCGGTTCGGAAACCGCATTTAGACATGAAACCAGGCGTAGTGATAGAAAATGTTACACAAACTAGGCAATTAGCAGAAACAACATTAGGTACATCAGTCCTCCTTCCTAGTTCCTCCGTCCTTGAGGAGGGTCCAACGAATACCGGAAGCGGAAGTCAGGTAAGACGCGAATTTTTGTGTGTGCTTTTTTCTCGAGTGTGAAACAAATCATTTGATTTACATATTACTTACTTGAAAGACAACCGAAAGGCAAATGTAACTTCTTTATTTGCATGTGAATCATTGAAAAAGGTTATGTCATTGTCATCGTTTGAATCAAATTCGATACTACGCACTGAAAAAAAAATCTCGGTGTACTAACCAAGAAAAGGGTAAAATTACCGAGAATTCAGGGTTCTATTTGATCCCAGTTTTTTCTTGGTAAAATTACCATTTATGGAATTGGTAATTTCACCGAGAATCTCGGTAAAATTATTGACTTTCTCGGTAATTTTACTAATCCCCAGTAAAAACGCCAATAATTTTTATCGACTGTGGCAAAATTACCGAAATTAAATGGCAAAGTTACCGGGAATTGATTACCAATAAAAGTGGTATTCTTACCTGAAAAAAACAGTAAAAATACCGGTTTTTAGGTAAGCTTACCAGTCTGTCTTGGTAAAATTACCAATAAGTGATAAAAAAAAGTGAGATGGTAAAGGTACCAACGGACCTTGGTAAAAACGCCGAGAACGTTTTTTTCAGTGCGGAGAAGCCTTACGGTATACTAGTAGTAGCGTCTGTATCGTTTTTTGGACAGTGGCAGTTATCTGGGAACCCGAAGGAATAATGGATTCTACTTGGGTTCTCTCTCGAGTTCCCCTTTTTTGGGAATTTAGCGTATTGCGGCAGTTGTTGCGGGATAATTTCCTCATACTCATTCAGGTGCACACCAACGGAAACTTTTAATAGCCCGCGGAGTCGACGAGAGTCATCTGCGGGTGCAAAATGGCGCATAAAATAGTAATTGTCTCACGATTATCATCCCGCTGACGAATTTTATCACCACCTCAGTTCGGATGGGATCTTCTTTACGGCCTAGGAACTTAGCAATTTTGCGCAAAAATTAATTTGAAAATTTATTTGATTATCTCACCGTGAAAAGCTCTTAAACATTATAACGGCTGGAGGCTCGGTAAGAGGCCGACCGTTAAAGTTTATGTTATTTTGGTTCACGGAGTTTGCAGAATTCAAATTTCTTTCTTTCTGAAACGTCCAATAAGACAAATGTCCATGACCGCGTGGACTCGTTTTAATTCTGATTTTTCCTGAAGCGAGGAATTCGAGCTCACTGTTTTTAATGGAAATTCGGAACTCTTGTCTGTCACTGACCACTTGAGTTTGCACTGTTTGAAACGTTTTTCACGTTTTTTGCTCGAAATTTTGATGGGGAAATATGTATAAGGAGAAGACAAAAAAGAACAGGAAAAAGCAGGAGAAGGAGGAATAGAACAGGTAGAAGCAGAAGAAGAAAGAAAGAACACGAAGAAAGTGAAGAAAAAATAGCGAAGAACGGGGAAAAGAAAACGAAGAGAAAAAATTGAAGAAATAAAATTAGGGGGAAGAATAGGCAGAAAAAAACGAAGAAAAATAAATGAAAAAAGAAGAAAAAGAATAGGAGGAGGAAGAGGAATAAAAAAGGAAGAATAAGAAGAATTAGAGGAACACGAAGAGGAATACACTCATGCATCTTCCAGGAATTAAAAAATCCAAGAAACTCGCGCTTTGTGTACAACTTAGGGATGCCACTGTCAGAAAATACCGATAAAACCAGGAAATGCAAAGAAAATCCTAAAAATTTCAGGGAAAATGACGAAAATGTCACAGAAAAATTGTTAAGTCACCTTTAATTGCTTTCTAGAATGGGTTTAGCGTGAAGGTTTCACAGTACGCCTAAAATGCCCGCAATGCCAGGAAACTACTTCGAAGTATGACTTTTTAACCATCTGGTATATCCTCAATCGTCAGAGAGTTTTACCAAAAATGTGTCAGGGAAATCAGAGAATAGTCAAAGAAATTCATTTTCCAAAATGTAGGGCAACTCTTAAGAGTTTAATTGAACATTTAATTGTGATGAACAATGAACTTAATAACACCAACAATGATTATGAAGAAAGTTATGAAATTCATAACGCCGAAGGTGTAATATGATGAATAATAAATGCATCTTTATGTAGTGCTTCTTTCGCTTTATGACTGATTGTCAGCTTTTTCAATACTAAAATTCTTTATTATTATCATAACACCTTTAGCATTATGAATTTCTCAACCTTCCGCACACCTTTAAAAGTGTATTTTTGTGCCCCACGCGTCGCGACGGCATGGCTGTGAAACCGTACTCTAAAAAAAAATTCTCAGCGTTTTTACCAAGATTTGTTAGTACCTTCACCATCTCACTTTTTTTTACCAATTACTGGTAATATTACCAAGACAGACTGGTAAGCTTACCTAAAAACCGGCATTTTTACTTTTTTTTTCAGGTAAGAATACCACTTTTATTGGTAATCAATTCCGGTAACTTTGCCATTTTATCTCGGTAATTTCACCACAGTCGATAAAAAATATTGGCGTTTTTACCAAGGTCCAGTAAAATTACCGAGAAAGTTCAACAATTTTACCGAGACTTCTCGGTAAAATTATCAATTCCATGAATGATAATTTTACCAAGAAAAAACTGGAATCAAATAGAACCCTGAGTTCTTGGTAATTTTACCCTTTTCTTAGTAAATACACAAAGATTTTTTTTTCAGTGCGTAGCCTCGAATCCATGGTTCCCAACCTGGGGCGGGCAAGGAAGACGAGAGCGCAAGTGCAACTTAATTTCTGCCGTGCTAAGGAAAAACGCCGTATGAGCCTTCGGATGTTGCCATATTTCCTTCAGTAAAAGTCAAATTTTCCAGGAAAATTCTGAATATATTTTTTTAAATATTTCAAAAAATTTTGTTCGCAATTGAATCTAAAATATCTGAAAAATTCAAGGGAAACTATGCACAACTTTTCTCACAAATGCGCGTTCTATCGAAGGAAATTTGGCAACTCTCGAATGTTCATACGGCGTTCTTCCTTAGCACGGCAGATTTGTCGGTGAGTTTTGAGCCGGTTGGAGTCGTCGGGCGGCGCCGCTTAAAAGTTGCGAGTTAATCGGCGTCATTCTCGCGAGTCATTAAATTACCCGCCCGAATCTAATTGATGGGGGAAATTAGGTGGAAATTGCAGTTGCAGCGACAACAAAATTTGGCCGCCGTCCCGCTCCGGCTCCGGCTCCTCAAATCCAGGATAAATCCCCCGCGTAATTCCGAACCTTTTAGAGCATTTTAAGGGATCCCCCGCCCCGCCCCCACCTGCCCGCAGCCACACTTTTGTGAGGGAATTTGATTAAAGTTCTGCCCTTTGTTGCCGGGCCAGGAATCCCATATCGTCGCTCTTCTCTGCCGTGCTAACGAAGAACGCCATATGAGCCTTCAGACGTTGCCGAATTTCCATCGAAAAAACCATACTTTATTGAAAAAATTGTTAACATTCTCCCCCAAAACTTTCAGAAAATTTTGTACGCAATTTAATCTATAATATCTGAAAATTTCAAGGAAAAGTATGCTTAAATATTGTCAAAAATACATGCTTAATCAAGGAATATTTGGCAACTCTCGAATGTTCATACGGCGTTCATCCTTAGCACGGCAGCATATCGTCGCTCTTCTCTGCCGTGCTAACGAAGAACGCCGTATGCTGCCGTGCCAAGGAAGAACGCCGTATGAGCCTTCAGACGTTGCCAATTTTCCTTCGATAAAAACCGAATTTACCGGGAAAATTGTGAATATTTTTTTTCAAGATTTTCAGACAATTTTGTACGCAATTGAACCCAAAATCACTGAAAATTTCAAGGAAAAATATGCATGAATTTTGTCCAAAACACATGTTTTATAATGGGAAATTTGGCAACTCTCGAATGTTTATGCGGCGGTCTTCCTTAAAACGGCAGTATGAGCCATCAGGCGTTACCAAATTTCCTTCGACACATCACGAATTGACAGAGCAATTTGTGAATATATTTTTTCCGATTTTTCAAAGGATTTCATTCATAATTTGATCCAATAAGTCAGAAAATTGCAAGGAAAAACATGCATAACTTTCTTCAAAAATGAATATTTTCTGAGAGGAAATTTGGCAACATTTGAATGCTCATGTGACGTTTTTCCTAACCCCGGCAGTTCTGGCGTAGAGGCGTATTTCACGTTAGCCTTCTTTTACATGTAAATCCATGCTTTCTGGAACTCTTACGGATATCGAGATATGCCCTTACGTCAGAGGGACGAAAATATGTCTCATTCTGTCGTTTTCAATGCGGAAGAACGTAACTACATTTGGACCACATTTAAATCTACAATTGTTGTTTTGTTTCAGAAAAAACGTATGTGCCATTGGTTTCTCTATGTAGATCGGTGTTTTTACGGATGGGTCTAAAATTATAATCTCTCATTGCTAAATGACGTTCATTCCAACGTTGATAAAGTTTTACCAGCTATTGGGTCAAATGCGCAATTTAAAATTTAAAATCTTAATTAGTTCGATTTTTCGTGAACTGGGTAACATATTCGATCTTGATACTTTTGTTGAGCATGCTCCCTGGGTAAAAATTTTCTACCGGAAAGGATTCGACACATCATATCAAAAACGTTTTCGCAGATCGCACTACTCGACAACACTTCAAGAATGCTGAAACCACAAGAATTCCGACGTTTGTTTCGGTTGTACATGCACCTAATAATTCCTTCGAACTGTAGTAGTTGCTATCGAATACTGTGATTAAGACAGCCAGAGAGCCTGCAATTGTTTGCGTATGCAACCTAGACATCTCTAGAGCACGAATAATTACATCCAAAACTGCTACTGCAAACAACCAAAGCCTCCTAATTTGCTTTCGCTCGTGGAACCCAACTCTATCATCATATTTGATGGTATTAATTTGATAAAACACGTTGGTACTCGTTTTTCATTTGCCTCGTGTGAGAGAAGCTTGGAAGTAAAGATAAATAAATAAATAAAAATTAGGACGGCAACTTTGCCTAAAAGCTCCCCAGTGGGAAACAAGATCTCGTAATAGGAGCTCCTTTATTACCGAAAGTGGGGTAACGGCTAAAATTTGTCGGAAAGGCTTCGCCTAACGAGTCCAATTTTACATGACAAGTCGCTGCCTTAATCTCCCGTCTCAAACCCTCGAAATAAAAATTCGGGTAAAAAAACCGAAGCTCCGTCGATGCAGTCTCGATAGCGAGTGCAGCATAAATCTGAGTCTCGGCGTTGTCACGTCTCAGTTTATAATCATTTCCATGACATTTGTCCCAAAGAATTGCGATCTCAATTTTCAAAGTAAGCCTTCAGGGATTTTGAAAACGATTCTATAGTTAATTTTTGAATTATCCAAAAAAATTTCAAACATCCTCAGTATTTACACCACGATGTAGTAAATCGTGCTACGGGAACTTAACGTATAACGTGATGTGAATATCGAGGATATTTGACAAATTGTCATAGTATCTAAAAATTGGGCCGCGTTTAGCAGAAAGGAACCAAACCGCATTAGCCATTGCCAAATTTAACTAGGCAATTTAATTTTACGTAAGAGAACGTTTGTGCGGATTCCTTTGAACATTTTAAGGACTTTGCAAAAAATTCGCTGTAATTTGCTTAAAAATCCGCCCAACCGTTCTCATGTACATAATTAAATTGCCCGATTAACATTGACAACAGCTGATGTGGCTTGGTTCCTATTTGCTGAACACGACACATAATTAATCGTTTGACTTTTAATCATTTCTCTAATGCGTCAGGAGGCGATTTGCGATATTCAGTTTAGACGTACTTTTGAAGTTGTTACAAAGTATTTTTCGATCAAATCTTGCGAACAATTAGCCCACTACAGCGTGTGCAATAAGCGATGTGAAATAATTCAGTGAATTTATGAGTTAGTGTAATCTGTTTTATTTATTAAAAATTCGAATTTTAATAGAATTTTTTAACAGCGAATTTTTTTTCTCCGGATGGTAACCGAAAAAGTAAACAAACAAATCACTTGGAATTAGCATTTTCAAAAAAATCAGTTAGATGCGTGGAATTGGCCAAAGAAAAAGAAATTGAAAATCCGTCTATCAGATTCTGAGAAATAGGTACGAGAATTGGTTTAATTTTTACTTTCTACGTGAAAAACAACCGTCTAGTCTTTCCGTAGAAGGAATAAAAAAGAAAGTCAATTAATAGTAAGAGCACTTTTCAATTTCTGAAAAAAAAAGAAAAATAATTGGTTCCTTTCTGCTGAACTGGATCCGAACCTGAAGGTGACTTGCAACGCTACTACCTTGAGTTTTTAGACCGCGTTAAGCAGAATGGAACCAAGCCACATCAGCTTCTGCCAAATTTAACTAGGCAATTTAATTTTTCCCTGAAAGCGGTTATGCAGATTTTATTGCAAATTTCAGCGAATTTTCTGCATAGTACGAAGCAAATTCCTCATAAATTTCAAAGGAATCCACATAAGCGTTCTCTTGTAAAACGTTAAATTGCTCAGGAGGGTGATTGTTGAAATTGATAGACAAAGCGATAGACAACGAGGACACAAGGAGTATGGAATGTATGGAATTGAAATGAGTGAACTAAAGGGTCTCTCATGGGTTGCCGTTAGTAAGTCTATTGCCGCTCTCCTTTGTCCATTGCAACCACCCGTTTCCACCAATATAGGATCCCTCTATCCTTTTTGTGTTCTTTGTCTATCGCTTTGTCTACCAATATCATCAATCAGCCCGCAGTTAAATTTGGCAATAGCTGAAGTGGCTTGGTTCCTTTCTCCTGAACGCGGTCCATTTTCTCCACGCTCTTCTTCTTATTAGCTGGCAACGAAGCCTGGCGACAAGACGACGTGAGAGAGGAGGCCAACACCTAATTTTAAAACTGTTGGTATAATTATGCAATAATTCACGGTGGAACCACCGTAATGAGCCGCGGAATAAATCTTGGCCGCCCTTGCCGAAGCCCAAACGCACTTCCCTTCCGGCATCGGCGCCCCCTCCGTATGAATCTTGGATTTTGTCACCGCACTCGCGAGCCGCACAGCGCCGCGGCGTCCAATTTATCTGGACCCGAATGAGGGCTGCGCCTGAAATCTGTTTTCCATTGTGACCCACTCCAATATCTTTCGTCGACAAACCGCTCGCACCCAACATTGATGTCCAATCTAACTTGTTTGGAGGGCCACGGAAAAATGGATGATTTGCACATTTCCAATCAATAGAGAATTTGCAGGTGTCTGAAATTTGATGAATTTCGTGTCAAAGTGGAAACTACTAAGTGAACTGAACACGAGGATACCCTTGGTTCATGAATTGAATAATTATCGGAGAAGACATGACAAAATGATCTAATCTGCTAAAATATGTGTTTAAATGGGAAATGCCGCCAGATGACGTCACTAGGCAAAAATTTCTCAGTTTTAAATCTATTTAAATACCATTTCCCATATCAGAAATAAATTTAAAAAATACTGTAAAATCAGCTCTTTAAGCACTTTCAGATGTAGCAATAAAAAAATTTGCATACGAATTCTCCGTCATGGTGGTATCCCAATTGGATTGCATTTTGCAAAAAGAAACCACTAGCATTGCAATGATGCTAAGATTGTGCAACTTTATCTTTTGCACTAAAATTGCGGAAATCGTGAAAAACTATGAAATTTACATGGTAATTTTGGTCTTAAATTTACAGTTTTTAGCCAGTAAAATAGAAACTATTAATGGATAATCGGATTTTTCCTCCAAGACAAAAGAAGTTGCACAATCTTAGCAACATTGCAATGCTAGTGGTTCCTTTTTGCAAAATGCAATCCAATTGATACCCAATGTAATCGTACCCCAGCCAAGGCACTGATTGTGTGAGCACTGCCTTGTGCATATATTCACTGAAAATAAAGTTACGGGCTATTTAGGCAAACCGTCCGTGCTGGGCTCAGAGACCGAAATTTTCGGGTGCTGGAGCCGTAGCTTCGATTGCTCTCGGTGCTACGCCCGTAACTTTCGGCCTCTGAGCCCGGAACGTGGACGGTATGTCTATATAGCCCGTTAGTTCGGCTTCCACGGCCGGAGTTTCTTTTCAGTGTCGAAAGATGAGCCGTCAGAGACAAGAGACCGTCCACTAGTATCTTGGCCATGGTGGAAGCTTTTACTTTCGGGACTTCAACATTCTACTGTTGACTTACCTACATAGTTGATGTTTAACAACGTGTTGGCAGTTTCGTTTCGCAAACAAGCCGAAAATGGCCGAGGTTTGGGAAACTTGTTTGGCTCATGACGTGACCCAAAGCTCATCATCTACCATGTAGGTAGGTCAACAACCGAAATTAGGGTGATGACTGCTGCTCCCTTAGGTATAATTGCCCCTAAGAGACAGCTTCCACCCGTCGCCAGAAGGCCAGTGGAGGGTCTCGTGTCTCTGTAAGCCATTGATTTTACCCAAAAACCTAACCTCTTACCTGATTTATTGGCGATGAAAGGTATGGTTAGATTGTGTAGCCTCTTGAGGAGAGGATCTGTCTAAGAAACGACTTTGAGTACGGATCTTTTGGTTGTGGTCGGTTTTGGTTCCTTTCCTCCGGAGTGGCAACCTTAAGGAGACGAACGGGAGAGATGTGAATCAGAAGAGACGAGGCATATGATTTGTTCCTAAGCCGCGGCATTTGTCAAAGGGCAAGATAAATCTCCTTTTCGAATTACGCCGCAAGATCAGATAAACTTATTCGGGTTTCCTTCCGCATTCTGCCCCAATATCTTTAACCTCCGGTGCCCGTGAGCCCGTGACGTCAACCCTTTCGATGCCAAATCCGATTTGCTCCTGCTTGATAGTCTCGCGCCAGCTATGGCATTCCGTCGAGTGAAAACGTAAAAATGGCCCAGATCATGCTCCACCTTTTATCGGTCTCCATCTTCGTGCCAAATCCTTCACAGCCAAATTTAAGCAATAGGCTGTAAATGGACGTGTTTCTGCTAAACGGAACTATTTGCATTGAATCTGAAAGGGGACCTGCGGCAGTTTTCAATAAAACACATTGAGTAGCTTTTCGCAGAAAAAAATGAGTTATGACGAAAAGTCCGACATCCCGCTAACCGAGTTATGTGGTAGGGAACTTCTACATGAGTATCAATCATCGATCAACAATCATCAATCGGTGATCAGTTGCAAGTGGCATGCGTGCTAACTCATCAAATGGCAATTATTCGCATCGAAATAGTAAATATTTCATTGAAAAAGGACTTCAAAAGCACGACGTCGTCAGTTTGAAGCGCCTTCAAATTCCAGTGATACTCTCTGCTACTCCAGGTAGTTAGTCCAGTTGCCTATCCGAACCAAACCCAACGAAAGGCACTGATTACTCACTACTATAATATGTTAATTTAATTCATAAAACACCAGGAATAAACTTTTTCATCAATAGATGAACTACGGAGATGGTTTGAAAAGGCTGAAGTTCTCTAAAGAACGTCCCCTCTCGATACCTATCATCATCAATTTAACACATCATATATAAAGAACGCGCTATAAAAGGATGAGTTTCGTGAATGAAAAGGGGGCTCTCAAATTAGCGGTTCCTTTGCCTGGTTTCTAGTTATGACAAAATATCTGCTTATTTTAGGACCAAGAATTTTCTGGAAAACTAGAAAAGATAAATCGTCAAAAAGTTTCTAATTGGACATCATTTTGCAAAAAGTAACCAATATTTTGGGCTGATTTTAGAAAAATTATGTGGACTACATTTTGCAATTATGAACTACTAATTTTGGCTCACCCACAGAAGCACCTATTGGCACATACGTTGTTGGTAAAATAGGCCAAAAATAGTAGTTGCCCCTTGCAAAATGTGGTCCATATACAGTGGCCAATAGTTTCCCTTTGCAGTTAGGTGCCTGCATGGGTGAGCCGGAAATGGTATTTCTTTATTGCAAACTACGGTCAAATTATTTATCATATCTAAGCACAGAAACATGATTAACTGGAGTTGGAACGATTCTTGTGCTAACTGTTACAAGAAGACTCATATTTTCTTGAGAGCGGGAAATTAAAATATTTCGTGACGAATGCCAACGTTAATATCTTGGTCGGGAGTAAATTTCAGTAATTATCTAAGGTTCTCCGTGAAACTTTAAGGAAAGTTATGGATACTTTTCTTCGAAATTTTTAGATATTTTAGAATTAAGAATAAAGAATTTGCACACAAAAATTTTAATGCTTCATCTGGGAGTACTTAGTGAGCTTAGTTTGCCCTATTATTCATAACTCTTCTCGGAAATGGAAAATTGTAAGAAAATAGGTTTAAGAATAAGAAAATACGCCGACATGTGACGTCATCTGACTGCATTTCCCATTGAGACACAAGTATTTTTAGCAGATTAGGTTTTTTGTAATATTTCCTCATAATATAATAATTGTTATCATATATTGTTCAACTTAGAAACCAAGGGTATCCTCGTGCTTATCTCTTGAGAGTTTCATTTTAAATATGAAATTTACAAAAATTCTGACACCTGAAAATTCTCCATCGTGACCAAAATCGTCTGAAAAATTTGAAGAAAAGTATACAAAACAGATGATTGTGATACAAGATTATCCCAATCAATCCAGTTTTCATTGATGGAGAAATGGCAACGTCTGAAAGCTCACACGACGTTCTTCCCGAACAACGCAGAATACAGGTACTCCACAAAATCGAACTCCTCTGTTCGGAATTGGCGCCTTTTCCCCCGTCAAACGTCGACGCTGTCGAGTTGTCTCTCTAAATGATTGATCGGCGAATGTTGGCGAAGCCGGGAGCATTGCGTAATTTCAATTGATGCGACCTGCCGCCTCGCGGAACCGCATTTATTTTCGGTCGGCTCCTTTCAATTTTTTTAACGGCCCCCGTGCCCGCCCCCGGGCCAGAGGGGGCGACAGGTGACGTTTCAATTGATACTTTTCCGAGTGTCGTTTACCATTCATCGGGCGAAACACCCTATGAAATTTTGGGCGTTGCCAAAATCCTCCAGAAAATATATGTAATTTTTAAGAAAGTTATGAATGTGTTATCTTTAGAGTATAAGGTATTCTAGATTTAATTGCGAAAAAAATCCTGTAAAAAATTTGAAGGAAAAAATGTAATCTTCCCCTTAGAAATTCGTATTTTATGAAATTAAATTTGGCAACGCTTGGAGGCTTATACGACGTTTTCCTTAGCACGGCACTGATGATCGAACGTGGGTTGTTTCAATTGATACTCCTCCGAATGTCTCTTAGCATTCATTGGATGAAATGCCGTATAAACTTTCGAACATTGCCAAATTTTCCTCGATAAAACATTCATTTTGAAGGAAAGCTATTAATATTTTTTCAAAAATAATCAGGCATGCTAAATTCCGTTGCGAACAAAATTCTCTAAAAAATCAGTAGACAATGACATGTAAGAAGGTGGTAAAATGGTGTTGGGTCTACTCTTTTTTTGCGGAGAAAGAAAGGTCAGAAATTTCAAAAATTTCAATTAGATTAAAACACTTTGAGCTCTAATGCTACCATGTTAAGGAAAAACGCTGTACGTGCATTTGAATGTTGCAAAATTTCCTCTCAGAAAATATTTATTTTTGAAGGAAGTTATAAATATTTACCATTGAAATTTTCAGACCCTTCAAATTAAAATATGAACGAAATTCTCTGAATAATCGGAAGAAGAATATTTATAAATGTTCCCAAAAATACATGATTTCTCCAAGGATATTTGGCCATGTCCAATCATCATACGGCGTTTTTCCTTGGTTCACCAGTATTTTTCAGTGTTTTTTCTTGTATAATGACTTGTTCACATCAAAATTCGTAGTTTATCCAAGTAAATATGTCAACACTTAATGGCTTATACGCTGTTTTTCCCTATCACGATACTGATGATTTGGCGTGGATTGTTTCAGGAGGAGGAGGAGGAAGAAGAAGAGCGGTCTCCCGGCTCTGACGATTGTCACGTGATCCATAACGACAAGTCTGCAGAGTTCATCCTAGCCACGGTCGTCGAGGAATCTGCGTAAGTCCCTCTTATTATTCTTCTTCACTTTCTCAGTAATGACGTCACTTTTTGATGAATAACTGGATGACATTGAGCGAGAAGGGACTTAAGTTTGTTGATTGGAAGAGGCAGAGTCCGCAAGGGTTAAGAGGCTGATGCAAAAAACGACAAAACCAATCCATTTCATCCGCCCCGCCCCCATTTGAATTTTCTTGATTTTTCGTAAATAAAAGAGGACGATGGAGTGTCTTAAATGTTAGCCTCCAAAAAAAATCTTGCAGAAGGGGAGGGGGACAAAGTTAAAGAAAAAATGAAATAAAAACAGTAAAATACAGCGCTTCATAACTCTATGCCGAAGTAAGATATCGACACTCGATTTGCATGGACTACTTTTAAATAGAATAAGCTTTCGAACGAGTGTACATTTTGCGTACTTACCTTCCCCAGTAGTCAGGAAAATTCGATCCGGGCGGATTTGAGACGAAGAATCCACGTTTGTATAAATAACGTAAATCTTTCATTTTTATTTCCGCCAAAAACGGATTTGTTGTTTTCTATATCCTGCTGATGGCCAGTGTCATCCAAAAACAGGGTGTTTACAAGTCCGGAATTTCTAGAAAGTCCGGAAATAGCTCTGATTTCTTAAGGGTGGTTCGAAAGCACTGTATAGTGCGGAGATTCCACAAGGGTGTGGAATTTTTTTCTTCATACCACACGGGTTTTTTTAATAAAGCCTGGAAAGTATGCAATCCCGTACGCGTCGAATCTTAAAGTAGTATTTGCCTGCAAGATCGCGATTGTGCAGTTAGTCAATCTTCAAGCCACCAATGAACATTATTTTTACGATTTTGTCACAATTCGAGCGAGAATTTCAAATTTTTCAAATTTCGTCAACTAAAGGCATCGAAGGCACATTTATATATCTCTTTTTCGAGAAAACTTTTCCTTGTTTACCCTAAGGGCAGGCAAAAAAATACTGTAAAAAGCCTCATTCAATTGTTGGCATGCTCTCCAGGGACAAGAGGCAGGGACATACGTACCTTTCCCAAGTTTTTCAATTCTATATATATTTTTTATCTGCTCGATGGTGGCCTACGATGGAGAGTGAGGCACGCACGGCACGCCGTAAATTCACGACAAAATCTGCAAAACTTCGGCCCCGAGGGAGTTGAGCAAGTTATCCACTCCCCGAGGGTGGCAAAAATACACGTGATCATGAGACGGGGAGGGTCGGTCTTGGCCTTATCGCGCGAAAAAAGGGCCGAGCTTTTTACTCGCAGAACAAAGAGTGTGGTGATCCCGTGCGTTGGGAGCGATAATCTTCGTTAACCCTCGCCGTCCGAGAATATTTGCAGTATTAGCATTTGTCCTTTCCTTCGTTGCCAAGTTCAAAATTGGGCTTCAATTTGCAATAAGACACTACAGCAGAGTGTCAATAGGTCAAGAAAACCCAGAGACAAGACCCTTGGGCTTTTGGGGACAGGTGGAAGCTTTTACTTTTGGGGATTTAACACTTCTATATGGAGATGGACGATCATAAGGGAGCAACATTCATCACTCTTTTTTCGGCTGTTGACCTACCTACATAGTGGATGATGAGCTACAGGTGACGTCGTAAGCCAAACAAGTTTCTCAAATTTTGGCCTGTTGCAAAACGAAACTGCCAACACGTTGTTATACATCAACCATGTAGGTAAGTCAAGAGTTTAATGTTGAAGTCCTGAAAGTAAAAGCTTCCACCATAGCCGAGATAGGACTGGAGGGTCTCTTGTCTCTGAGAAAACCGGACACATCGGGGAATTTTCTTAGGTTAAGGAAATCAGCGGAAAGTCAGGGAGCTTTCTGAAAAAGTTTCGGAATAGCATCCTGAAACTTGGAATTTGAAAGAACATCAGCGCTGTCCACACAAGCGTGTGTCACACTGTCAAAATACGCCATAAAAATTTCCAGGGCACGTGCGTGCTGTGATTGGTCCGAGTAATCGAATAAGCCAATCACAACTCCTGACCTTGATATTTTGATGGCTAGCTTTGATAGTGTGACACAGGTGATAGTCGAACTAATGACCGTATTCATGGTCGTTCCTCGAATGAACTTCATTTTGCAAATTAGGAACTACAATTCCTTCCTCATCGGTGAAAACGTTTATGTGCGCATGAAAACTAATAATACACACGTTGTTCACGGAAAAAACGAGCTTAGGGTTGGGACCTACATGTTAGTGCCGGGCACTAACGAGGGTTAGGTCAAATGGAGCCAGCAAGTCAGAGGAGTGCTGGGCACTAAACAGCTCGAGGCTGGGTCACTAAGGAAGAAGTAGTGTCAAGCCCTAAAGTGACTTTGGAGCGAGCGTAAAATATGAAACGCCTCCGCCTGGACACGAACTCGGGTTGCGCCGGTGGAAGACCAGCGCGTTACCACCAGGCTGTCGTGGCTCCGACGTCTCATGGGTGAATTTACACCTGTTAAGCGCAACTACGTCTCGCGGCATCTGATTAGCACTACTCATGTTCAGTTCCCACCTGTACTGCCTTCCGGTGTTGAGCTGTACAGCGCTTAGACGCCAGCCCTCAACTACTCCCCACTAAACGGCCAGTAGTGCTCAACACTAGTCTTGTTTTTTCCGTGTTTTTAAACTGAGCCAGAAATTGTGGTACGAATTGCAAAATTTAGTCCAAATAGTCTTCCTTAGGAGAACAGCTGGAGAACACTTAAAAGGAAAATACAGACGAAAAAAAATCACCACTGCGCACTGGTGACTTCATTACAACACGATTTTCACTATGACGCGCCTTCAATTCTGCAGGATACCTTTTGCCTCAGTTAACGAGACTAAGAACTTAAGCGTTTCATTCAAACCAAAGTTTTTTCCTCGTTTAAGGTGTGAAGGAATTTTTAAGTTATCAGGCAACAACGAGCACGGCTTAAGCTTTGTTTCTTTTTGTCCACTCAGTTAATCCTCACAAGACCCACCACGTCCCTTCGCTCATTGCTTAAACGCACCGTTGCCACTTCAACGATAAACGAACGTATCCCCGGCATTTTCAGCAATAATTAGGTTCGCTTTTCTTCTAGTTTGGCAACATTGTCGTCAGATAACCCGTTCTGCTACCGAGCGAGACTGACCTTTTGTCCATTTTACTACTTCACTAACTGTTTAATCCGCGCCTTGTCCCGTTTTAGCTGATTCAATAAAGTGAATATTAACTTCTTTTCACTTTTAACCATGCTTTTTTTTAATTTTTTTCTCGCTGGAGGCCTTGTAAGAGCTTTCATCCTGCCTATTCCTTTTTTTTCTCTCTTACCTCTCCCAGCTGCCAGTGCCCTGAGCATTTTTTCATGTTTTTGTAACGCAGATGATGGTAGGCGAAGAGGGTGTTCATTGAATCTATTTTTCTGATTTACCCACTCGGAGTAATTGAGGAGGATTCCAGGATACTAACACTTCAGCGTGTGCCTTGCAATGTTGTGTACAGGGTGTCCCACAATTAAACCGCTAGTCTTCAGTCACGTGATCTACGAGTCAAGATAAGACTCCAGTCGAACTTCTGATTTCCAGATTTTTGGGTGAATCGTCCTTTTCTCTCATTTTTTGCGACGGTAATTGGCCAAAACTCATGAAACAAGACTACTACTCATAATGTGCGATTATTTTTCAGCGGAGTTTTTTTAAAAAAAAAAAAAAACCGAGAACTCACCGGAAAATTTTAGGGGGACTAGATTTATTCTTGCAGAAAATCTGGATTCTCCCTTTGAACTCCCAGAAATTCTTCTTCAAACACTCACCCATGGCCTTAAATGGACGTATTTATGCTAAATGGAACTATGTGCATAGGGTTTGCGAGTAACATAGTTCCTTTTAGCATAGATACGTCCAAATGAGGTTATGATTGTCTTGACCATATAACGACGGTATTATATCAATAAAGTTTGTGGATGTGTCTCTACGAAACACAATTACCGCCTTAACACCAGAATTCTTTATCACTCTATATTAATTAGATGCGAATGGACCATTAGAGAAGGCTAGAAAAATTTTATGAGCCAGGAGTTTGAATTTATGCTCTCAAAATCGTAGATATCTTGGTTAAGCTAAGTTACTTTCAGTGATTTTCGTTGTACAAATCGTGTTCTGCGTGAAATTTTAATGAATTATTATGAACCATATTGCTTGAATTCGTAGCTTGTCTAGTGATTCATATAGATAAGCAAAATCTAGGGTGCTTCAATACTCAAGCGAGAAAAAACCCTAAAAAAACGTGTGGTCCGATCTGTACTTAACAAGGTGGTAAATTACTGCTGGGTTCACACTATTTTGCAAGGTAACAAGGCCAAAAATTTCAATTAGAGTGTACAATGTTTGAGCTCTAATTGAAACTTTCGAACTTTTTGGTCTTGTTCTCCCTGCAAAAAAGTGCGGATCCAGCACTATCTTACCACCTTGTTTAACCCTTAAACACCCTGTATTTCTCGACATTGCCTCAGATTTGAGCCGTTATCGAGGTTGCTTCTCGGACCGCGGAGGGCTGAAGAATTCGTAGAAAGAGCTCCTGAAATATGCAGAAGTTCCGGGGTGAATGGGAACGAGTTCTCCCTCCTCATCACTTCTCACCTCTTGGATTCATGAGGGTTTCATTCGAATTCATCCCCCTCCCCCTTTATTCCCCCTCCCTCTCACCGGGGGCGTAATGAAGCGGTTGCTCCCGACTCGTTAAGGCGTTAAACTGCCTATTAAAAACCTGCCTCTTCGGAGCCCAGCCGATGTTAATTGGACTTTAATGACCCCGCAGTCTTGGAGGCTTTTTATTTTTAATTTTTTTTTCTTCCTTTTTTTCTTGTCTGAATTCTTCGTTTTTTTGCTGCCCCGCAGTCATCTTTATTCCCCTCATTAGGATTTATAAGTCGGATAAATCATCCTCCTTACTGAGTTTTTTGCGGTTAGCGTTGTCACGTCTGGCGGAAAACGCTGTCTTGCTAAGGAAAAACGCACGAGGAGTTTCCTCACGAAATATACTAATAAAATATAAATTTTAGAGGTAATTAATACATATTTTTCTTTCAAATCCACAAATACTCTAAAACGTTTTTCGGGTAACAATCTCTACCCATTGCATAGAAAATTATGCACTAGTGTACCAGAGAACACAGGAAAAAAGTAGCTTGGATCTAGAGTCCAGACTCTTAATAACATTGACAAGAAAAAATACTCATCAACCAATCAGATTGTTCCTTGAATCGAAGAGCCGAGTCTCTGGATTTAAACGGATTTCCTTTTGATTCAAGCAAAAAGTCCGATTGAATCAAGAGTATTTTTTCTTGTCTAAGTTTTTAAGAGTCTGGACTTTAGATCCAAGCGACTCTTTTTCCCAGTGTAATTCGTGTTTTATCAGAAGAAACTTGGCAACGTCAGGTTGTATTTAAGGCATTTTCAGCCGCGTTCCGGCTATAAATGGATCTTGGTTTCGACCCATTGCCCTTTCCCTCTAGTATTAACATGGCAAAAAAATATCTCGTCAAAAATGTTGCTGAACATGAAAATTTTCTTCTATCGTAAAACATCGAAAGTGGCTCGGTGCTCGATTTGACTAGAGTAGACTTTGGTTTACCAAGTGCGGGAAGTGTGAAATACCAATGCTAACAACATATAAATCGCTATTTGTTCGTTTAGCAGTTGCTTTTTATTTGTGTAAATTTTGATACGGAAACATATGAATCACATTTTCCAGCGAGGAACCACTATCTCTGGCTCTCCCATTAAATCACTTATCTGCATATGGAAACCAATGACATGTATGTTGTTTCTAAAGTGGGCCAGAAATAATGGTTCCTTATTGCAAAATGTAATTCATATATTGTGGTGCATGATTTTGTAAGCGGTCTGGTTTTCGATTCTAAATATCGGTGGCCGAAGTGCGAAACCACGTATCTTCATTGCGTTGTTTCAAAATTTCCGATCTTAATTTATTTTTTCGAAGAGAAACAAGCCTTTAAAATTTGAAATTTATACAGAATATTCTGCTAATTGAGAGGAAAAATCAGAATAGTTTTCAAGAAATTACGTTGACTTTCTGACTTAAGGAAAAATAAAGTATACCAGGATGTCAGCAAAGTCGCAAACGAAGTTAAGCGGTTTCACACTTTGGCCATCGATATTCGTCTCCCATTCTGACTTTTGGTTCTTTTGGTTTTATCCTCGGGCAGCATTTTTGGTGTTCTTTTCGTCATAAATATCGTATGTTTTGTAACAAAGGTATGCGATGAACTAGACTTCTCTCACAACGCCTTAAAAATGAGGACTTACTTTTGAAAACATAGACATTTTTCTCCTGTGCCACGATTTCAGACGTTCATAATACTGCGAAGCGAAGACTTTGAGGCTTAGATTTTTCCAATTTTCGATATGGCCAGTCCAGTTTTCCTTGTTGAGCTTGCTCATTGTATGGAAGAGCTCTCTCCAAATGCTGGTCATTTACATTGGAAATACTCGATAGATGCTTCGTCATCTCAACAAAGAGGAACGCTCTCCTGATATTTGTTTCTATGGAAGTTTTCCGTTCTTTCATTTTCAGGAGTCTCATTTCCCTCGACTGACAAAACCGTTTCTTTAACTGTCTTTCCGTCGCAGTGAGGAAAATACTCGTTGCCTTAATGTGGGTCTTTAGTATATAGTCAGTCGATTAATAATTGTTATTTCGAGATTTTAGGAAATTTTTTAAAAATCTCTGAGCATCACATCACGCTGAAGTCTGTCAGGTATTTGCACAGAAGACGACACTTTGAAATAACTCCGAAAATATATGTCCCAATTTACCATCGCAAATAGTTTTGTTTTTAAATTTGCGACTTTCAATCGTCGCGTACTTCGAAAAATTTCGAGAAGTTTCACATTGATGGTACGCACAATTTGGCTCATGTTCTCAACTAGAGTTTAAGCTTTCATTTTTCTATTAAAGTTTCTTCTTAAATGACCCTAAAAGACGATTACTGCAGTTTGTCCAAGTAACCTCAAGCAGTACGTAATTTCGGCCCGGAGAGGCGGCCCTAACTTTCAAAGTGATGGCTAAAGTCGAAAAATACGTACCCTAGATCGTAGCATTGTAAATCTCCGCTCATTGTTTATTTGTCAGTTCCTACTGAATTTTTTTGGAGAATTTTCTTCACTCATTTCAGAAAAATCACACGAACTCAAAAGGAAACATTTTCGTTAGTTTTCTTTGTGGAAAATAAACGCTGCAGTTGAAGTACCCGAATTTTTCACATTTAGCCATCCAAACACTGTTACTAATGACATTAATTATTGAATTCGTCACTTTCCAGCACGAGCGCCTTGTGACGTTTCAAAATTTCCGCCGCCATTCTAGTTTTGTACAGAGACATTGTTGGTTGAATCTGTTTAAAATTTCACTGAATTTTCCTCGCGATGCCGTGAAAATTCAGTCAATTTTTTAAATAGATTTAATTAACAATTTTTCTATGAAAAAATAAAATGGCGGAAATTTCGAAACGTCGCATGGTGCTTATGATACTTTGGACCGAGGGTGACGAATTATTACACCCATGCTTGCTGGGAGAACAAACTTTTCAACGTCAAAAACTTAGCCGTCTCGGGAATCTTAAAACGCTGTAGGTAAAGATTAGAGACAGCAAATTCAACAACTGTAGAACAACTGTGATTTAACGAAGGATCGAAATTAAAGGGAATGAGTCATCTCAGAGAGATAAGTAAAAGAAGTGTCCGCGTCGGAGTAAATGATGTTTTTTAAACTTGATCGAGGCACTAGAGAATGACAGCTCTCGGTTTGTTTTGTTCGCAATAAAAAATCGGTACTATCCAAAGTTTGGCAGTGTTGTCAAAACAGTTTCGTTATAAATTTACTTACAATAAAAGCATTATTTCATTGAAATGTGTTTGGGTTCGGTAATCTATGAAAAATTCCAGTGGATTGGAGTAGACTGATTTTGCAGTTAAGTTACGGTCAATCCCTATTTTTCAATAAAACCTAACTTTAATTAGAAAACGTGGGTTTGACTGTAATTGCTCCGTCATTGAGAGTTTGTCTTTTACGATTTGATGTTCCCAATGTAAACAGATACAAAAGCTCATCGTATCTTTATAAGCTGGTCAAATGCTGCCATGTGTTCCGCCTAATCGAAAGCTCGTGGTTGAGCGGTCAGACATTTAATTATGATACATACAACAATTACAAATTCTCAATATACTAACACATTAAACACTCAACACAGAATTTGGACTTAAAGTTATGGTCCGAACAGAAACTATCGAAGATCGATTTTTTTTCTTAGACTTCAGGAATTTCATACAAAACTATTATCAACGTCCTTTAAAACAGCTAAGTTCATTCCAGACCGTCATAAATTAGGATTCAAGCGCGGTACGGAAAAAAGCTTCACACGGCAGTGTATAGCAGGCGCCAACAGCTGGTGTCTTTCTGGGCCGCACATAAGAATCGCCCTCAATTCGATGCATAGGCAACCCCACGACCGCTGCGTTCGAATAGTTGCTGCTCGTGCCTTTACCGAGCTTACGAGCTCCGCACTCGCGTGCTTGCGGTGAGTTTCGGTTGGAGTTGTGCGGTTTTAAGTCATCAAGGGGGGGGGGGGGGTTCCGTGGCAGGTGTGCGGTTAAAACGCATCAGAGCATAATGCAGAGATGCTATAAAAGGAATTCATTTCGTCAGGAATTCCATGCAAGAATGTGGCGACTACTTTTACCCTCGAATCCAAGCTAGATTGCTGTCTAAAAAAATAAATAAATAAATGTCATTGTGACAATTCCACTTATGTATTCAATTTTTAGTATTTGCTATACTCGGTCGGATCTGTACGTTGTATTAAATTAGTTTTGGCCTCGCAACATAATTGGTCGACAGTTTACATTTTCATACTTTTCTATTTTAATACTTTTTTCTCCGGTCGAAAATAAGTTTGTAATATCTCGATGGTCCCAGCTCTCAGGTGATTTTGAATTCTTCCATTTCAGTCTTTGCCCAGCTTAAGTTGTTCTATATTTTACTGATTATTTAAGTCAGAATCTTCATTCTAGTTTGATCACTCAATTGCTCGTGGGTGTTCGTAATTTTTCCCGGACAGCATCGATACTGAATGCCTGCCAAAAAAAATGATGTACTCGATATGTCACAGTGATTTCCTGTCCGCATCAATGTCACTATTAATATCAAAGAAAACCTACAACCTAGCTGAAACTCGGTACTCACAATTACTATACGGACAATGTTCCATAACGAGTTGAGTTAAAGCATTTATCCATCCTTCCTCAAAACACCCTAAACTTTCCTCATCCAATTTTTCATTGCACTAGATATTAAACCGCAAATCCAGGATCGTTTAACATCAAACTTCCGTCAACTTTTAATGGCTTGCCAATAAAACCGCGAACAAGAAATTTTGTCGCTATAACTTGTGATTTGTGCGATTGATCAAGGAAGTGTCGCTTTTTCCTCTTTTTTATTTTGAATCATTCAAATATTACTCCCGTAACATTTAATGTTTATCTAGGGCTATGGTCTATTGGTCTTGACCACACCGCGACCAAACTTTTAACGTGTATTTTGCGTATATGTTCATATATGTTGCGTATATGTTCAAAACATGTGACTCAAAACTATCTATGTTCGCAAGGGGGGTTCGTGAGTCCTCTCTCCGAAAATTTTTGAAATTTGAAAGCATCTAATGTGCAGTTTGAACCAATATCGTCATGAATAATTATCAAATATGAGCGTCCTTTCTTTTTTTCTTCCCTTATCTATCCTCCTTTTTTTCGGGCGAACTAGGGGGGCGTATGCCCCCACGTCCCCTCCCCCGTGGACTTGGCTGTGTCTCTTAAAAATCATTCATTTTTCAGGAAGTTTATGAATATTTTTCCTTGAAATTTTCAAATACCAATTGCAAATGAAATATTCTGAAAAATTAGAAGAAAAATGTCCGGAAGTTTCCCTGAAAATTTTTATTTTATTGAAGGCTCACACGTCTTTTCTTGGCACGAAATAGCAATAGGTAAAGTGCGAAAACATGTACCTTCGTTTGCGACGTTGTAGGCTTTCTGTCATACTTTATTTTTTGTGCGGAATATTACTTAATGTAATTTCTTGAAAACTTCCCTGACTTTCTTTTTCTATTTTCTATTTTACCAGAATATTCTGTACATCAAGCATTAAAGTTGGGTCGTTCCTCCTCGAAAAAATAAAATAAGAGCAGACATTTTGAAACACCGCAAAAGAGATACGTGGTTTCACACTTTGGCTCTGGATATCGCCATCTTTTGGCCAAAATATCACAAGCACAAGCACACATTAAAAATTTCCGCCGCCATTTTATTTTCTAACAGAGAAATTTTTCAACGAAGCTGTTCGAAAATTTCGCTGCATTTTCTTTGTGCTGCCGATAAAGTTCAGTGAAATTTTCAAACAGATGCAACCAACAATTTCTCGGTAAAAAAATAAATTGGCGGCGGAAATTCTTAAACCTCAAAAATCAACCTCTTTTATAATGACCACCCTCAACCCTCTCACCCTCACTCTCGCCCTCTTTTTTAATTCAACCTCTTTTTCTCATGATTATAATTTATTTATACACTTTACTCCAAGTTATGCACACTGTAAATATCCTATTTCTCACAATGTAAATATATGACTTGTACCTAGCCCTCAAAAGGCTCCCGTATAAATAAAAACCATTTCAATTTCATTTCAATTTCAATTTCAAAACGTCGCATGGAGCTTGTGATACTCTGGCCGGAGGATGGCCATATATTGTCTCTGGATCCAGGCTGAAGGGGTAGAAAGTGAGAAGAAGAAAATGGTTCCGACGACGACCGCACGGACGGCAACGCCCGGCGAGGAAGCTACGCGTGTAAACAACAAACAAGCCGTAACGATTGCTCTCCTACTTACGTGACGCGGATATCTGATGCCTCTCGGAGGAAGAGCCCTCATTTCGAATGATCGGGAGGGGTGCCGAAGGGCCGGGCGACGGGGAGGGATCGTAATAATGCCGCCTTTGATTCGTTTCAATCAACGCTGCAAACAGGTTGTAAACTTTCTTCGGATCCTCCGAGCCAAATGCAGCCTGCCTAGCAAGTTCGCGCCGCACAGTGGCACGAGTCTTTGAAATAAGTCGGAAGCGAAATTTTTCACAAAAATTGTAAAATTTTACGTTTATCTCGTCGCGATTTTAATTTTTAGGGGTATTTCTTACAGAAAATTTTACGAGAAAACCAATGAAACTACTTTTAAAACGTCAAAATTTCATATGAATGATGATACATACTTTTAAAGTTTTTAAATCATGTCCGACCTCTACCATTGACTCGATCCACTGTGCGGCGCGGGCGGCCTGCTCCGAGGGTGATCGGACGACGACACGCGCCGCAACCGACTGATGCCAGATCGAACCCACGCCCACGTGTGTGCCGCTTCGATTTTTTCAAAGTCCTACTTCGGCTTAAAAGCAGGG